>JARHVA010008409.1:0-480000 GCA_037957365.1 Torreya grandis
TTTTCCCTTGGTCACTCTGTTTAAAGTTTTTAAAACTTGTTTGAAGATATTTAGGTATTTTAGCAAATTTTAAGGTTTTTAGAGAAACCTGGGCTTCCATTGTGGAAAAATCAATAATTTTCAAGGCACTATTATTACATGGAGAACTAAATAAAATGGTGAAGAGGTTAATTAAATTAAAATGTGTATCTCCAAATCTTTGTAAGTCATCTAACCATGTAAGTCTTCCACCATGCTTATCAAGAACTCTAAAGACATTTAAGTCACCTTTTAGACTAAATATGAGGTAATGTACATATTTTATAAAATTACAAACATTATAGAGGAGTTATAGCATGAATGTGTCTAGAAATATCCAGATTAATAGTCTTCATGTTAGGTTATGATCATCTACTTTAGTTTTAACTCTAAATAAGTAGTTTAAGGCACTTTTACAGACTTCAAGAACCAAATTTTAGGTAAAAATTATTTAAGAGTGTCTCTTGACATTATATAGGTCATATCCAAGTTTATTAATCTCTCATATGTCTCAATAAGGTAAAATATGCATGCACTATCTCTCCTATCGATCTCTTTACAAGATCATAAAGGTTATTTTCATGATAGTGGTATAGGCCATATAGGTGGATTAAAATCCCAAAATATTCACTATATATATGGGTCATAGTGACCTTAAAATTCCTATCATTTATTTTAATATTAAATTCCCTATCTCTATGAAAAATTGTTAGGAGCCTGAGGGGTCAAAAAGTGATGCAAATTCCCACTAGCTCAATTTTGGGTAATTATTATTGAAAGAATGTACTCATGGAGGAATAATATAAATTAAAATGGATCCTAAAATTCTTTCACAAACATAACATACCTTCGTACACCCATTTGGTATGTGTGGAATTGGAGTTTGAGCAATAAAGCCTCATAAGGATAATTTATAGGTTTTACACTTAAAGTTGAAGACTTTAGTAGGTTTAAATGCATCCAAATGATTTTTAAGTTTGATAAACATATTATAATTCCATTCAAGGATTCCAAACCATCTGAATATTTTTTAACAAACTTCTAATGACATTCATGTTCTTATACTTGAAAATTGTGTTTTGATGTTATCTTTAAAAATGGAGTAAGAAGAGTCTTGTGTTAATTTTTGAGAGGAACATGATGTTAAATATTTAATATTAAATTTAATTAATGAGTTTATAAAGGTTATGAAATACTAAAATATCAAGCTTACTCTATAAAAGGCCTAAAATATGAGGAATGTAAACATATAGGTTTGGTGCAACTTGTGAGAATTAGTTAGAATTATGCAGTTAGATTTTACATTTAAAACCTAAATAATGTTAAGTAAATTTAAATTTAGATATGTAAGGATAAATAAAATATAAATATATATGTGTCTCTTTAAATTTAATGCACAAGACACTTTAATGAAACCTAGATGCAAACTAGTAAATTTGAGATAGTTTGAGACTTAGGGGTAGACTATAAAAGGTATAAAGATGTATATGAATGATGAGAGAGACATAAATACCTAATTAAAAAAATATATAATATCTCAAAATTTAATCTCATTAAATTATCAATGAATTTAAGGAGTGAATTATCCATAAATATCTATAAGTAGAGCAAAGAAATAATACATGATCATGTAGAAATGGTTCTAATAGGTCTAAATAAGACTAGGTTGAATATAAAAGAGCCTCATTAGACTCAATTATTATTGAGGTATCAATTATATAATTGATAAATTTAGGTTCCTAAGCTCAATTTCCAATAATCTCACTAAATGGCCACCTAAAACCATGTATTAAACATGTTAAAGAAGACAGTGTGTGCTTGTAGAGATATTAAGTTTTAGGAAGTTGAAAAGATTCAAGATAAGATATTGATGCAGCCACCACTTTAGTAAAGATCATTGAATATTAATGGATTTTTAATAGATGTATAAAACCCAAAGAACACAATCAAACCTTAATGATTGCATAGAAGTTGGTCTTAGCAACATAAATTGGTTATAAATTTAAGGACAATATCCAACGAATATAGTGAAAGTGTAGTGTGATGAGATGAAGAGGGTTAAATATTTCATTTGAGGTAAAATATCCCAAAGGAAGGTTAGTGAATAAAATGAATACCTATAGGACTCAGTTGAACCCTAAATACACAATCAATGAAAGATATAGGATTTCATGTTTTGTTAAGTGAAGGTGTTTTTTAGAGTAAAGAGAGGAGGTCTAAGGGGAGAAAATAAATTTAAAATGGTTACATAGTGATAGTATGACTCTAGACTATCCTCAGAGTCAATAACAAAGGATGTAAATTTGGATAAGCCTTGTCTAGTCCAAACAAGCCTAAAACCATATACACAAGTCTATATGTACAATTATGGAAATGGTGGACTATTAGAGATAAAGTGAGAGTCTTAAGACTTTTATAAGTTTTTAAATATGGTAGAGACACTAAAATATCATCCAAATGCAAGGAAAAATAAGAAAAGTGGCATTTAAGAGTACGAGACCTCCTTGAACTTCATTAGGTGTAGGACTACAATTCAAGACACTAAATATGTTAGAGACAAGACACTAAAATATCATCCAAAGGCAAGGGAAAACAAGAAAAGTGGCATTTAAGTGTATGAGACCTCCTTGAACTTCATTAGGTGTAGGACTACAATTTAAGACCAGGATTTTCTTAATTTTTGAGACCTTAACTTAATGCATGAAAAAAAATGGTTTTCATAGATTTTTGTTAGGTCCCCACACTAAAAAATTCTATCATTGGTTTTTATTTTAAACTTAAACCTTAATGAACAATGGTTAAGATGGTAGAACACTCTCTACTAGCCTAGTTACAACTTGAAAGGAACTTTATTGTGCTTGGATATATATGCAAAAAATGCATGGGAAATTTATATCCTATGTCAATTTGAAGAGGATATTTCACTTGAAAATTGTGGCATTGGTTTAGGATTTTAAGCCCCAGGGTTTATGAACAAACATTAAGAACTCAAACTACTTTAAACCATCCTAAAACTATAATAAGGACCTAATGTCAAATAATGTCTTCCAAAGTGCCTAAATGACTTTTTTGTTGTTTAAATCTCTCAAAAAACATTTGAGACTCCTTGAATGTCCTTACCATGTAATTTTTTTGTACCTACAACTGTACATACTATAATTAATGTTATGTTTTATAAGGTTTTAAGGTTAAATGCAAGGTTTTGAGAAATGAAACACTTAAAAAAATTTGGGAGGGATATTTAGTATGTATTATATTTATTTAATCCTAAAAATACACACAAACCATCCTTAAAGTACACTTATAGGTATGGTTTTTGAAGATAGTTTAAAAAAGGCTTAAGAAAATACTAGTTCCTTAGACCATTTCATGGTTCTCATACCTAAACAAGTCTTCGGACCTCAAATTTGGATTGGAAGTTTCATTTAGTCTATAAAAAATTAATCACATACCTATTGGTGGTTTCATAATTTTGGGAGAGTTATGGAGTAGAAACTCAGTCTTCTAGTCTTGGAGACCTAGTTGAGGCCTAGTTAGAGAAAGAGAACAATAAAAAAATGATACATCCACTTGGTTTCAAGACATGAAACTTGAAATAGAGTTATAATGGGATAATATGTCCTAAAATATATATTAATTTCTCCAATATACTTTTTACACTATCCTAAATAGGTATATTTACCTATTTTTATGGATATAAGGAAATGAGTGATAGTAAGAGCTTTTGGTGAAAAATTAGTTCTTGGTGAGTGCTTGAGGTTTCCAAATGAGTTGTTTCAGATAAAATATATTGTGAAGATACCATTATTGAGGTAAAATTATAGTTATTACTACAAACTCAAGAACTGACAATTGTAATCAAGATAGGCATATTAAGGCCATGTGGGCTTCAAGACACCTAAAAGGTGTAATCATCATTACAAGGTCAGTTTTATGAGTTTCCTAAATAGAAAAAAGTGTAAAGATCATATAAAAATAATTCCAAGATAAATTCATAGTCAATGAGGCCACTTGGCATCCCGTAAGTCAATATAAATGCTCATTTTGAAGAACAAGTGCAAGATGTCAAGCTAGATGAAGATCTCTACACCACTTGGGAGATTAGGAATCTTCATAAGAGGAATCATGTCTTAGATATCTGAAGAGAGTGTTTCATAACTCATTATTATTTATAATTGTCTTGATATACACTTAATAATCTCCTTCTCATATGCCCTTATTCTCTTCTTCTCTCTCACTTTGTAGAAATTAAGCATTGATAGGCTATGTGGGTATCCTCTACCTGGGTATGGTGAATCCATTCCAATTTACAAGCCTTTTATCAGTGAGAAATTTTTTGTTTAACCTCATTATTTTACTATTTTCAATGTGTATGCTTGACTAGTTGATCTTGACAAGTGATTAGCTTGGCTTACTCAACATGTTTTTCCTTTTCTTGAATTCATATTTAGTTTGAAACTTTTTTACAGGTCTTGTGAAGTGTGAAAGGTTTAGTGAGGTTTCTATCCATTAGTGTCACTATATGACCTCTTGACTAGTCCTCCTAGCCAAATCATCTTTCAAAACCTTCCCATGAAATGCTGATGTAGAGAGGTATATTAGGAGTAGTGTTTATTTTATTTTAGTCTCATGGTTGATGTACATATGGAGATGATTGGTAGTGGTCAAATTTATTCAGTGCATCACCCCCATTAGAGTAGGTTTCTCTCCCTTTTCCTAGCAAGTTCATAGATTATTTTGTGAGCATAAGTGATACATCAAGGGGTGCTAACCCTTTAACCTAGAGATTCAATCTAACATTAGGCTACCCATAGCCTAGGATTCTCTCCTTGTTACCCCAAACTTAGAAGTCTTGAATTAACTTCCAAGGGTGCAAATTTGGGTGATAACATGCACCACTACTTAGGAAAACATCCTCACCAAGTCATGGAATTACTTCCCCTTGAGGGGGAAATATGTACACACTAAAATTTTATATGGTGAAACATTTCATGAAAATCTAAAGATGGAATGATATTTGATAAAACATGATTAGACTTGGTCTGCTCGCATTTTCTAGTAATTTTCCTCCTGTTTGGCCTTTTTAAACCTTATATTTTAATTTTTAGTCTTTTTCATTCACATTTTTTAAACCTTAGATTCATGGTAGCTAACAAATTGCCACATAAAATATGAAACTATTTTAATGGTTTATGTAACCATTGAAATTATTATGTAACCACTATGGTAGTTTTTCAAACCATTATGATAGTTCACAAAGTCATTGAAATAAAAAATTTAGCATTTGAACCATTTTAAATATTGATTATTGAGACTTGATTTTTCTTGCAAATTTCGTGATTGTAGTTTCATTTTAAAATTTTTTATTTTGAGTTCACTTTCTTGATTAATTAGTTCACCATTATTCTTGATTATGCCAATCTCCATCACATACAAGTTATTTTTAAAAATATCCTTATTAGGCTTAAATTAAATACAACTCAAAAATTCTTATTACTGATTACTTCTCTTAGAATTTTAGATATAAAAATCCCATTATTGATTGAAGTTTAAAAGTTTTCACAAAGCCATAACCAACCTATTTTTATTTTAAATAACTTTTCTTTAATTTTTAATAATCTTTTACTCATTTTTATAAGTTTGGAGATATGAGTTAATCATTTTTAAACCAATACATTGTTGTTCATGATTAGTTAGCCATATATCAAGTTATTGATTCCTCTATATTATGTTTGTGCATTTTTTATTTTTTTCATTCCCTCTTTTTTGAGAGTTCCAAGGATACCATCAATACAAATGAGTTAGCAACCTAAGGATTACACATTTTCATCAACTACTTCTCTAGCACTTGATATCATATTTGGTTAGCTTAGAATATTGTATATTATTTAGAATATCAGATTATTTCTCTTATTTGTTATAATAGTTTTGTATTTAAAAAATTTTATTTATAAAATCTCAAAAATAAACTATTCCTTCTCTTTGATTATATTAGAAAGGTAGTTCCATTATCATAAGTACATTCAAGAATAAAAAATATGTAAAAACAATTATTTTCTTTATATCTATGATAGATTAGGTGTATTTTATAATTATAGATAACCAATCAAAACCATTTTATTTTTCATTTTTTCATAATCACACATCCATAAATAAATACAAACAAAATTGCATACACAAAAAGATAGAAAATCATAAAAATTAAAGTTTGCATGTTAGAGTGAGTTAGCTTATTTTAATAACAAATAAATTTATTTTAAATTATAAATTAAAAAAAATAGTTTTTTTAGATCAAATTTTATTGTTTCTAATGTTTTGAATCCACATATGTGATCCTTCATCAGGAAAAAATTTAAATGTGGAAAAACATGACCTTGCAGTCCATAAAAGTTGTGGAAAATTAATAGTTGTGAAGGTTTCCAAAAATAAAAGTAGCCATTGTAAAAAGTTTCCAAAAAATGAAAAAAACAAGAAATCATAACGGAAATTACCATTAAAATTAAGTGAGATTAAATATATAAAATATGAGGATTATAAATTTATTATCTATATTTAAAAGTATTAAATGAAATAATTAAGATTTATAGTATTTTAATATTACAATTTTTACAAAAATTATTAAAATATTATATTATAAATAATATTTTAATAACATTTAAGGTGTTTAATAAATATTACAAATATTATTGTGAATTTTATTAAAATATTTATTATAAATAATATTTTAATAATATTTGTAATATTATAAATAATAATTTGAATTTTTCATTCATCCAATCATACATCACTTTATCTTCATACAAAATAACCAAAAATCCTAAAAACTTGCATTAGGGCTTGCACACACAAACTACATCTTTAAAATGTAGAGATTGCATTTGTTTGAATAAAATATGAATTTTAGATGTATTTTTACATTCAAATGGTCAATATTAAAAATATAATTAAATTTTATTTCATTTGTAGTGAAAATCATTAAAAAAATAATTTTAATTTAGTATATATAGGCTAAATTTTACATTCATTAAATCAAAGTAAAAGTTAAAAAATTCAGCTCTTGCATTGTTAGTTGGAATTTTTAGTTTTAAATTGCATTGCATTCTTAAAAAATTGAAAAATAACAAAAGATATAAAATAAATTTCTTTCCTTTAACTTTAAATATTTGTTTCCTTTTTATTTCAACATTTTATTTTTATCAAGTAGTGTAGTTTCAATTTTATTTTACAAAAGCCTATCTTAAAACACAAAAAACAAACTTGAACCAAACCTTATCAATATGAACACAAGTATAAAAGTTATTAAAACATTTTAAAAAACCCCAAAAAAATTCATATAACCTTACCATAAAATCTACACACTTAAGAATTTAAAATCGAATGTTGTTTCACTCTTGTGTGATGCTCCCATAATGGGTTCATCCCCATAAACTTGGTGTGTTTCATTGAGTACTAGTTCATGTACCAGCTAGTAACCTTAAAAGTGAATTATAATCCAAAATTATACTTAAATGTTTCCATTCCAACCCTATCCAAAAACTCATAATTATCCAACTCAATGCCCCTTATGAGCAAGCTCACCCCATAAACATCCCAATATTAAAACATATTTGCATCCAAGCATGCCAAGTTAAAAACCTCCAAATTTGAACCTTCATTCATTTATTTATCCTCAAGACTATCCTAATCACATATCATTATATTTTTTTATGGTGGTGACTAAAAATAGTCAACCTAATAAAGTGAACCAAATTCCAAGGGTCTTACAACCCAAATTTTCCCAATTCCCCGAACCAAGTATTGACCAATAAATTTATTACCTTATCCTTGTCCACATTGAGAATTATTGGGATTACATATATTACTAGTTAATTTATTGAAATGAGTATTTAAATATAAATGATATGTTTTTTTATCACAACAAGCACCCTTCACCACCTATCACCTGGTTACTTTCTCCCATACCTCAATGTAACCAACCATCCTTTCGAGCCATTCCCATTCAAATCCCTCAACCATAAAAACCTAACCAACCAAATCATTATACCATTAATCCCATTATAAATTCATTTGTTATCTCAATATTATAAATTTTAGTGCATGAAGATTAACATGTTTGTTTGTATGTGTGTAGACACAATTTGATACATTACATTATTTACATATATTAAATATCACAAGTTTGGTATATGGAATATTATTTTCATACACACATGCATTTTAAAATGAATAGTAGTATGATTTAGGACATACAAATCACATGTGTATATGTAGATGCTAGACCTTTCCTATACCTAAGATCCATTCTAGTAATGGGGGCATCTACTTACACATTTTAAATTATCATAGGTTATATCTTTTTATGAAGTTTTAAACATGTTTAGATACACATATTTATTAAAAATTAACTTATAGATACTCATTTATTACACAGTGATACATCGATATGCTACTTTACTATGATATGATATGAACATATATAAATAGTGTAGACTAGTATTGTTTTAGATTATGTAAAAAGTGGGTTTTGGCAAGATCCCAAAATCTTAAAAAGACAAGAGATATAAAATTAAATAACATAATAGTTCATAGAAAGAAACTACTCTTAGATGAAACTATAAAAAAAATAATCAAAGTTTATCATAATATCAATATAAACTCGATAAAAGTTCATCGATATTAATGAAGATAATAAAACAAAACTAACATAGAGAACCAACTATTATGAAGAGTCCTCCACTTTTACATTATTTTTTGGGATCTTCTCCTAGGTTTGGGTTTTTACCAAGGTGGTATACCCATATTTGATGTTATTCCTTTTTTCCAAAATAATATTCATGTTTCGCCCTTCCCTTTTACATATCCCTTCACCACTAAATTACTCTTCACTCATCCTTGTCTTATCCTATTCATCCTTGTTTTTGACTTGTTTCTTCTTTTTTTCTTTCTTTATTTATTTTAATCCTTTTCCCTATACTTGTTATCTTTTCTTATGTCCTCTTTATCAAACATAATTATTTCTGGTGTGGGCTACAATAGATGATCTATTGTATGGGGTTGAATACATAAGGTTGAATCTATATGGAGTAGTGAAATCTAAAGAAAAACTTTCAAGATGAAGAAGCTTATCTTCAAAATAAAAAGTTACATTAACATTGATTAGCATTATCCAAAATGTACCTAATAAGTTACATTATATAGTGAGGAATTAGGTCACCCAAAAAGGTAATTAACTCAGTTCATAATTAGAAAATGACATAAAATGACTTAAAGTACATTTCCATGAATGACCTATTATCAACCTAAGCATGTTAATTAGACCATCTAGGTAAAAATACATACTAGAAAAAAAAACTCTACATTAACACCCCCCACCTTAATTAAAACTTGGATGGGTAGGGTAATTGGGTCCTAACATAAATTATTGATCATGTACCCAAGTATATAGAGTTGATTATATAGAGGAGGAAGACATAGCTGATCAAAACATAATAAGAGTAATTAAATGAATATATTTTATTTTAGTGAAGGGTTTGGTGAATATATCAACAACTTGTTTAATTTACTCTATATAGCAGAGACCAATGACTTGATCATGGATGAGCTACCAAATTATATGCATGTGAATCTTGATACACTTGCTATGTTGATGGAGGATAAGATTCATATATATGTATATTGTGCTTTGGTTATCATAAAATATGATTGTTAGTTGTCAAAATTAGATTCCAAAATCAATGATAATGTCTTGAATATAAATAGCCTCAGTTTTAGTATTTATAACTCATGCATATTCTACCTTTGTAAAAGATAAAGTAATAAAAGTATGCTTCTTGATTGAGCAAATAATCAGACCCAAACTAAGAGAGAAACTATAGCCTAAACTAGATTTATGATTCTAAATATCACTATCCAAATCTAAATATATATAACCAATCAATTTAATGTCAATTCCTACTCCATGGTAAATCTCAAAACCATGACTACCCTAAATGTAGTGGAGAATTTTCTAGCTACTTTTAAAGTGTAGCTCTTGTAGTTCTTTTATGAATATGGAGACCATTCCCACTATATATGGACTATGAGGTGTAGTGTGAATAAGGTAGATGAGACTTTGAATAATTTGTTGATATGAGGTATCATCAACCAAAGTAGATGGAACATAATTCTCATGATTCACACCAAATAGAAAAGGAGTTAAATATGGCTTACAGTCAGCCATGTTAAACCATGCAAGTAAATCAAGAGCATACTTTATTGTGTAATAGTGATCATGGAGTTAGATTGAGATATTTCAATCATGAAGTAGTGAAACAATCCCAAGTAAGTCATTAAAAACATGTAAAAAAAACAAATTTTCATTATTATGAAGGTCTGCGAATAATTTATTATGATTAATAGGTCATCCACATCAATAAATAAAATTAATACTGAATCATCCTACCAAAAAATTTAGACATTCAGATCAAAATAGAATCTGGTGAACCTAATTGAAAGAATAAAGTAGTCCATCTTAGCATACTAAGCTCAAGGATATTGTATGAGGACATGTATATATTTTTAAAGTTTGAAAACTAAGGAATAATCTTTTAAAATTACTTGTGGTTGATCCTTGTATAATTCCTATTTGAGGTCACCATGAAGAAAGACACTCTTCACATCCATCTAATGAACATCCCAGTGATGTACTATGACAATGGAGAGAGTGAGTTAAATTGAGTTCATTTTGTCAACTAGGGTAAATCTCTCAATATAGTCAATACTAGATACATGATAAAAACCCTTTGCTAGTAAATATGATATGAACTTAGTTATAGACCCTTTTATTAAAAATTTTGTTTGGTAGATCCACCTACATCAAACAAGTTTTCTTTCTTTAGGACATTGGTCTAAATCCTAATTTTTGTTCCTTTTTAAGTAACTATATTCATATTCTATAGAAATGTCCCACTCAAGAGTGAATGATGACTCACTAAATCACTACGGATCAAAAGTAGATCTAATGAAATCATGTGGGGAATTTTGTAATTGTGAATAGGTTTGCATTGTGTCTAATGGATCTCCAACCCATTGGCCAACACTTTGTAGTGTCTATTTAGCCCAAAGAGGACCAGTGTTAAAATAGTAAGGAGGAGATTCCTCATCCTTTTAATATATTCTAGGAGAAGGAAAATGGTAATCCTCATCACTAATCTCATGATCAAAACTAGAAGAATAGTTTAAATCATCAAAAAGCTATTTAGGTGGATCTAAATCATTATAACTATCATAAAATCCAATGCATCAAAAGAAGATGGAGGAGTGCAATGTATATATTTAAAAGGACCCTATTTAAAATGAATAATTATCTCAATGAAAAAATAATGAGTTATGGGATGGAGAATCATGTATCCCTTAATGCCCTCATGATATCAAATTAATATGTAAGGATAACTCTAGCATTCCATTGCCTTAAATTTCTACTTAGGAATGTAGGCCACAACAAGATATCTAAATGATTAGAAGTTATTTAGTTTTGGTTTATGACCTCACCAATATTTAAAAGGAGTGATTCCTTTCAATGCTTTGTGAGGAACCCAGTTCTAGAGATAAAAAACATGATTGATGGCCTCAACCCAATATTAAATTATAAGAGACTTGGAGTATATCATATAATTGGCCATTTTTTTCAAGTACATGGCCTTTCACTTTACAACAAAATTCTTTTTATGACTATATGGAATTGTATGTTTAATTTCATTCCCCTTTGATGTACATAATTTCTTAAAATGGTTATTGACATACTCACCACCATTATTGGTGCACAAAATCTTGATGGATTTACTTGAATATTTTTATACAAGTGCCTTAAAGTCCTAAAAATGATCAAACGCATTTGATTTATGATTAATAAATATACCCAAGTATGCCTAAAAAACTCATCAATGAAATTAGTTATGTAATTTGTCTTATTGAATGAAGGTTTTGGAAATGGATAAACAATGTCACTATGGACAACATCTAATAACTTTTCAGCTATCCATGATTTTCCCTTGTCACACTTCTCTTTAAGATGCTTACCAAGTATACAACCCTAAAAAACTCTTAAAAAAAATAGACTTGTGGAAACCCTAAAACCATGTCTTAATAATTGATTTGATCCATGTACTAATAGTTGAGATGGCCAAATTGTTCATGCCATAATTTACTCATGTTATATGAAAGAGTGAGTAGTTAAGTATAAATTTGATCAAAAACAAATTGTTTGAAATTTTAAAATATTGACTAGTGATGTGATTTCCCAAATTTAAAAATTTATTAAATGTTTTCTTCCCTAATGACCATGTAATTTGGTGTGAACTCAACTTTCTTTCTTGAACCAATGTGTGTGATTTGATAAATAGATAAGATATTGGTGGATAAAGAGGGAACACATAAAAAATAATTAAATGTCCCATAACTAACTTTAATAGATCCACTTTCACTAACTTTTATAGAATTATCATCACCCAATAATATAGAAGTCATAGACTAATGCTTCAACAATGATAATATATTCTATGATGAAGCCATGTGGTGTGATGCACTAGAAAAAATAACCCATGTGAAAGGTTGTGATACAATTGCAATAAGTGTTTTGATCTTATATTTTCCCTTATTACTATATTTATCCTTTGAAGACACCTATATTGATGAACTCTAATTAAAAGCCTTAGGGACATTGATGCTTTGCTTATTGATCATTTTGGTCAATTGGTCAATTTGCTTTTTCATGCATTTGGATTCATCACTCCCATAGTTTTTGTAGTATACACATGTGAGTAATTATTTCTTAGGTTTCCCATATGAAGAGGACTATTTTAAATCTTTATACATAGTATTAAAATTTTGAACCTTTCTTTTCTTTAGGTCCTTATTGTTCTATTTATTCTCCTTATGTTAGAAGACTTCTAATTGTCATGACTTACAATCAAAGAATGAAATTTATATGAATTAAATCCACCCATTTGAATGATCTTGTCTTGATCCCAAGTCAGTTAAATAGTAAATTCAATAAATTATAACATATTCCATATAGATCTAATGGCATAATTGGTGGCATGGAAGGTATAAATGAAGATAGAGAAATTCAATCCCAAACTGGCTATGATGGAAGAAATAAATTGATCATATTTTTTACTAATGCTACATATTTTTAAATGTAACTTGAGTGATTTAAACTCTGTGAATAAGTATTCTAGGGTATAAAAATCACCTAGGCTCAAAATGATGAGCTCATTATCCAAATAATGATCTCTCATTATGCACTGATTCTGAACGAGTTTTTAAAATATGGTTTAGACTTTGTTAGGAGTATTGACTTGTTCATAATGAAAGAGTAGGAAGAGAGACATAGAAAAGAATATAAGATTGTAGGATTTGTCACTTTTATTATACCACTTCACCTTCCCTTCCCTTGGTATCAAATATTTTTTATACCCATCATGATTTCATGTAATCCTTTACTCGTCAAGAGGATTTGTACTATTACTTTCTATTCATGGTAGTTAAATGGTGTAATAATCAAAAAAATACATAGATCTATGTTGAATAAAGGAAGAATACATTGAATTCTATGTGTTTCAATACTAAGAATATGTAACCCACCTAAATATATAGAGGTTAAAATTTTCAAGGAATGAGAATATTTTTTATTTGATCTAGTAAAAAAATAATTTTTACAAGTAACTTGTAGCCTAAAAGCTTACCAAGTATTAAATTTAAGCAGAGTAAGCCCCAAGGGATGAAGATAAGAATACAAGCCAAATAGAAGGATATCAAACATAAACCTATATCAGAAGTCTAAACAAATATAATTGAAAAGTGTAATTATTGAAGAGGCATAGATTCCTCCATGATTTCCTTGTTTGGATCTTTATCCACCACCTTGTAATTTGGCTTGTTCTTGATAATTATTTATTGGGTTTTATTGCATGGGCCCTTAAAAGTGTCCTTCAAGAAGATCATCCTTAATTTATTTTTTAGGGTATTCTTAGGAGGGTTATAAAGAGACAAGGGTTTGGGGGAAGTTTTAGAAGTGTACTAAATCATCACCTTATCATCTTTTCACCTATAGGGTGGTCCTTATCCTCATTGATTTATGCAAATGCCTATAACACCTTAGATTATCTATTGATTGAATTCCATTCCTTAATTAGGGTAACTAGACCAATACCTACATTATGGAGTTTTTCATTAAATTCATATATTGTCATTTAGTTTTTGGGGCTAAATCAATCAAAATGGCATTTACCTGTTTATTCTTTGCTAGAAGGAATTATATTATTATTAATGTGTAGATCTCAAAAAACATTACATTTTCAAAAAAAAGGTGCCTAAAATGGAGTATCAATTTGAAATTCATGTGCATTTGAATTATTTTATGGCAAGGGTAATCTCCACTTTAAAAATTTTGAAAATTTGGGTGTGCAAATTTTTTTTAAAAAATTAGAATGAAATTCCCATAGAAAAATTATGCCATTTTGGAACAAAATTTAAGAAATTTTTGGTTCGAAGTGATCAGGGGATTAACTCCCATGTGACTAAGGGATAAGACATTTTTGGGTGCCCCCTCTCTCAATTTATTTGATGTGATTGATGATGGAGTGATATCATCCAACAAATGCCTCTATTTTCAAATGAATAGTGTCACTCTTCACTATCTTAAATTTTACAATCTCTAGGATGTCACTTTGTATGCAAAGAAGGTTGGATAGAATCTATAATGTGTTTTTGAAAGTGGTATAATATAAAGGGTGTTTTAGTAGGTAGCAAAGTTTGAGGTGTGTCTAAGTAGATTTTAGATTTTGATGGGTGTTTGAGTAGCTGTTGGAACTTGATAAGTTTCTAGCAATGGTCAGAACTAGATAGGTGTTTGAGTAGGTGTTAGAAACTTATAGGTGTTATAACATGATAGGTATCAATTTAGGGGTTAAAACCTAATAGGTTTAAATGTAGGTGTTTATAGGTGCAAATATAGGGATTGAAATCCCACTAAACTAAAAAAACCTCCAAAAATGTGGATTATGAGTAACTTCTCATAAAATTAAATGAGACCCACTTGGTTTCATGACAAACCTAAAAACCCATAAATAATTATTCCTCAAAGTCACTAAAAAGTATGTATTTTTATAGAATCCAAAAATGACCTTGAAACCATCCCAAAATGGTTGAAAACGAACCATCATGAAACTAGGTCATGTTTACAGTGATTCCTATGGTTTTTAAACCTTATAAATCTAATGGTGCTATCCTTTTTTTAACTTAGAGTCTCTGATTATGTATATTTTCATGTATTTATGAGAAACCTAACCAAAACCTAGAAATCTAAAGTCAATGAAAATAACAAACCAATAAGAATGTAAGATCTCACAACATAATAAATAGATTCATCTACTAACATAGCTCTGATACCTATAGACAACTAAAACTAGCCACCAGTGGCTTCATACTAGACTTTAGACTAATTATTAACAATCTTTGGAAATCTAGCCTAAGAATCACTAAACATCTCAGATTTGGATTCATAAAATACAATTTGGCTTATAAATCAATTAATTGGAATAAATGTACACCATGACATTAATTCAAATATTCCAAAATGTTAAAATCCCTCAACAAAATTAATTAACATGAAAAACCTAACCCAATTCCTAATTGAATCAACCTTCAAAAATTAAATAAATTATCAAAATGGAAGTTCAAAAATCAAAGAATATCTTAGGTATTCATAATTACCTTTTGTGAGTTGTCCAATTTCCAAAATATCTCACCCATGCCTATTCCATGCTAATCATGAGTTTGGATACCTTTTAAATCTATTGGGGTTATTTAATGAACTAAGGTGAGGTTTTAACCTAATACAATCCTTTTTTCTAGAAATATAAATACAAGCCTTGACCTCTTCATTTAAAATGCTTGAACATAGTAATCTTATAATGTTATTTTTATGACAAGATTGAAATATATAGAGTTATAATCCCAAAATTGTGATTCACAAGCCAAGCCATGAAGCTAAAACAAGCAAGCATGAGCCAAAACATGGTTCTAAGGGGAGAGGGAACCACACAAATCCATTTGCCTAAGATCTCTTGAGCAAAATTTGAGCAAGCCAAACAACTAAACTTCTTGGAGGATTCAAGGAAGGTAAAAAAGATTATTTTTCATGCATTTTAGTTGTGCTTTGTTAATTGTTTTTCTTCAGTAAGCTCCCCATTTTGATCTTGGAAATATAGTGTTATGCATGTTAGTGTGTTTCATTTCATTTCGATTTCCATTGTGAAAACTAACATATTATCTAACCACCCTTATTATATTCCTTGATCACAAATGACATGCCTGATGGGACCCAAAATCATCCCATGTAGTAAAGAGATGAAGATGCAAGTCAAAAATTGACATTTGGATGCTTGAATGTCTCTAAAATTGAAAATTTAACTTTGATTTTACCATATTTAGGATCATTTTTCTAACTCAGATCTACACAAAGACATATATTTATTAGGCCTAAATAGCATTAGTTTGGCCTAAACTGACCATCATTTTGCTCAATGCTATGCCCCCAACATATCACATGTATGAGGATAGTATTAGCTGACTTGTGGCTTACTTATCCCTCTTTGACATTATATTACATTTATGTATTCTTTCTTTAGATTAGTAGGTCGGCCTATGGAGTAACCATGGCCTAGTTAGACTATATATAGGAGGTAGTGGGTAATCATTTATCATCATATTGTGAATTCGACTCTTATTGAAGCTTGTGGAGGTTTCCCCCTCAAAGTGGCTTATCTATTATCATATATTTGGATATATTTTAGTAATATTTGGATATAATTCTACTGTTATACTTAATTCTTAAAGTAATTTCATTACAAGTGATATCAGAGCTGTGATTTGGGCAATCTTGTGGGTGAAACACTAAATGTTTAAATTTTGTGATATATAAAAAATGGTTGTGAATTTATTTTAAATTTTTCTACTAGAGGTGTGAAATAATAAAATTAATCTTCCATTAAAATTTCAGCTCATTTGGATCTATTTTTCAAAATTTATCTCTATTTTATGGTTTTTCATAAAATTGCTTTGTAGTGGGCAATTGAAAGAATTTTTTTGATTTGTTTACATTTTTGGAATTCTTAGAAAAATTTGGCTATAGTTTTTTATTTGTATATTTTGATTGGTGGCCGAAATAATTCCAAAATCGCTTGGTCAAAGTTTGGTCAAAAGTGTCAATAAGGGTCGACATTGTAAAACCCTTTTATGGCAGGTCCACAAACTCAGGGCCAAGGAAAGGGTGTTGAAACTCTAGGTAAAAATCCTAACAAAGATGAGATGGAGTTAGAAGGGGGATGTAATAGACCCTTTGTACCAGGGTTTTTTGACATAGATCACAAAGTGAGCCAACTTGACTATAATGTGCAACGCATTCAGAGTGAGGTGCAAGACATACAATCTAATATGCAATCCATACAAGATAGTTTGTGAGATATCATGATGGCTTTGAACATTAATCAATCAGATCATCAAGCTAACTCTATTTCAAAAACCCACCAGGGTGGTTCTCTAAACCAGTTTACATCAAATCCAACTCCATGGCCACAGAGGAACCTATTACCAAAGGTGTATATGCGCAAATTTGATGGAAAAGACCCACTCAATTGGCTCAACCAAATGGAGAGTTTTTTTAACCTACATCAGATTCTAAGTGGACAAAAGGTTACCATGGCATCCTTGTATCTTGAACCTGATCAATTCATATGGTATCAATGGTTGTGTGCTCAAAAGAAAAAGATGACTCTCAATGTCACTTGGTCAATTTTTATAGAGGAGCTACAATTACACTATGGAAATAGTGTGATAGAGAGTTGCTTCAACCAACTAGCAAAATTTTGACAAATTAGCTCTATCAAGGATTATATTCATCATTTTCAGAACCTATCCTTACGTGTGGAGACAATTTCTGAAGCAAATTTGAATGACCTATTTTTGGGTGGACTCAAGGACCACATTCAATATGAGGTACGCATGTTTAATCCACTTAATATTTTTGAATCTATTATCCTAGCATGAAGAGCTGAGGAAAAATTCATAGCCAATAAGAAGCAGCCATTCACTCACTTCAAAGATCATAGCATATCGTCACCAACATTTCCTCCACCTACTAGATTGACCCCTCAACAAATTGAAGAGAAGCATGCAAAAGGATTATGTTTTGGTTGTGATAGCAAGTGGAGTAAAGGACATAGATGTGTTGAGAAGAAGTTATTCTACATTGAGGGACCAAATTAAGATGAAGAAGCAGATGATGCCTCCAATGATAATGAGCAGATATAGAGGACATACCTAAAGATTCCCAACCTACAATCTATTGTCATGCACTTGCAGGTATTAGCACTCCACAAACTCTTAAGGTGGTGGGTTTCCTCAAGAAATAGAAGGTGACAGTGTTGGTTTATTCAGGAAGCACACATAACTTTATAAACCATAGGTTGGCCACTTGATTGAACTATTTCATCTACCCAGCACAAGAATTTCAGGTCATGATTATAGATGGTGGCACAATTAATTGTTCAGGCAAATGCCATAGTATTAAGCTTACTATGGGTGGGTACAATCTCGACTCTCCTATGTTTTCTATTCCCATGGGTAATACAGACATTGTTTTGGGAGTCCAATGGCTCACAACCTTAGGTACCATTGAGATGAACTTCCAAGAACTATTCATGCACTTTCATTCTGAAGGTAAGAAAATTGAACTACATGGATTACATACAAAATCTCCACAATTGGTTAGTTCACATCAGATGACCAAGATGATAAAAAAGGGGGTAGAGGGAATTATTGGATGATTATGCTCCATAGAAGTTCAACCCACATAGGTATCTACACATCTTGATCTACAAATAATTCTTGAAGACCACTCATCTATTTTTGGGACCATGTCAAAAGGACTACCACCAAAAATAGAACATGATCATGCCATTCAACTAATTCTAGGTAGTCAACCACCGAATATCAGACCATATAGATATCCATATGCACAAAAGAGTGAAAATGAAAAGATGGTCCATGAGATGCTGGAGGTAGTGATCATCAAGCATAGCCAAAGTGCATATTCATCACTAGTGGTCATGGTGCAGAAGAAGGATGACACATGGAGGATGTGCCCAGATTATACAGAACTCAACAAGTACACCATCAAAGATAAGTTTCCTATTCCAGTAATTTATGATTTACTTGATGAGTTGCATGGTGCTAATTATTTCACAAAATTGGATCTTCGCTCGGGGTACCATCAAATTCGAATCAAGGATGAAGATGTTGATAAAACTGCTTTTAGAACACATGAGGGCCATTATGAGTTTTTGGTAATGCCCTTTGGTCTTACAAATACACCATCTACTTTTCAGAGCTTGATGAACACTATTTTTAGGCCTTTTTAAAGGAAGTTTGTGCTAGTTTTCTTTGATGACATATTGATTTATAGTCAAACATGGGAAGCACATCTGCAACATGTGAAACAGGTGTTGATAGTTTTGGAGAAGCACCAACTTTATGTGAAGCCATCTAAATGTGCTTTTGGAGTACAGGAGGTAGAGTACCTTAGTCACATTGTTTCCCATGAAGGGGTCAAAGTTGATCCCTAGAAGATCAAAGTGATAATGGAATGGCCCATGCCAAAAACTCTCAAAAACCTTTGAGGGTTTCTTGGACTAACAGGTTGCTATAGAAGATTTGTGAAAGTTTATGGTAGCATAGCAGCTCCACTCACTGCATTGCTAAAGAAGGATGCTTTCCATTGGAGTGATGATGCCACCAAAGCATTTGAGAAACTAAAAGTAGCTATGTGCACCACTCCAATTTTGGCTACTCCAGACTTCTCACAAACATTCACTATTAAATGTGATGCTTCTGGGTCTAGATTGGGGGCTGTATTAATGTAGGAAGGAAGACCCATTGCATTTGAAAGTTGTCAATTCAAAGGTAATAATCTATAAAAACCTATCTATGAGAAAGAAATGATGGCTATTCTTCATGCAGTTAAACAGTGGAGGCCTTATCTGATGGATAGACACTTTAAGGTGAAAACGGATCATGATAGTCTCAAATACTTTTTGGAGCAAAGATTATCATCTGAGGAACAACAAAAATGGGTAACCAAATTGTTGGGTTATGATTTTGAAATCATCTACAAGAAGGGTAAAGATAATGTAGTAGCAGATGCACTATCTAGATGGGATGCATCCACATAAGCATTACTTTGTGCAATGTCCATATTACAAACAGATTGGGTGGATGAAGCTAGGTTAGAATGGGAGAAAGACAAGGATACATAGGTTCTAATTTAGAATCTCTAGCAAGGTAATTTATCCTCTGACAAATTTTAATGGAAAGGTAATGTCCTATGGTATAAGGGTAGGTTATACTTGTGCAAAAATTTAGAGCTTAAGCATAAGATTCAAGTAGAGTTGCATGCATCTCCACTTGGGGGACACTCAAGGTTCTTGAAAACTTATCATAGAATTAAGAAAGAATTATTTTGGGAAGGACTCAAGGGAGATGTACAAAAGTTTGTGGAAGAATGCTTGATATGCCAATAGAATAAAGGTGAAATAGTTAAGACCCCAAGTTTGTTACAACCATTAGCAATTCCTAGTCAAAGGTGGGAGGAGGTTTCCATGGATTTCATCACTGGGTTACCTTGTTCTAAAGGTAAGAATGTTATTTTGTTCATTGTGGATAGGCTTACAAAATATGCCCATTTTTTTGCTCTGTCACACCCATTTTTAGCAAGTACAACCACAGCTATTTTTATGGAAGCAGTTCTCAAATTACATGGAACCCCAAAAATAATTTTAAGTGATCATGATCCTATTTTTAGTAGTAATTTTTGGACTAAACTATTTTCTTGTTTGGGTACTCAGCTAGCTCATAGCTCATCTTACCACCCCCAGTTTGATGGACAAACTAAAGTGGTTAATAAATGTTTAGAGGGGTATCTCCATTGTTTTGTATCAGATAAACAAGAACATTGGGTTAAATGGCTACCACTTGTAGAATGGTGGTATAACACATCTTTCCATACCTCTTCTAAATTGTCTCCATTTCTAGCACTATATGGTTACCATCCACCTTCCATCACTTCTTCATTAAAGGTGCACACCAAGGTTCGAGATGTGGAAGAGCACTTTCAACATCAACAAGAGTTTTTGGCTAGTTTGAGAGAGAATTTGGCCTTAGCACAAAATAAGATGAAGCAACAAGTAGATCAACACTGGAGTGAGAGAAATTTTGAGGTGGGTGACTGGGTATTTGTTCATTTGCAGCCTTACAAGTAGATGTCATTGAAGCAACAAAAAAAGGACAACAAAATTGCTCCAAAGTATTATGGCCCTTATCAGGTTCTACAAAAAATTGGAAGTGTGGCTTACAAGCTCAAGTTACCTCATTCATCTCACATACACCCAATATTTCATGTTTCTTGTTTGAAGAAGGTCATTGGATAGAAAGTTTCTACCCAGATAGAGCTCCCAGAACTAGATGAAGAAGGATGAGTCATTCTAGAACTAGAGAAGATCCTCAAAACACATACTAAGAGGTTGACAACTAGAGAAATTAAAGAATATTTGATCAAGTGGAAAAACCAAAGCAGTGAAGATGTAACTTGGGAAGGTGAAAAATTTCTGCAACAACATCTAGAGTTATTCAACGTTGAGGAAACATTGGTTTGAAGGGGAAGGGCATGCTACACCCCTAACCTATCACATGTATGAGGATAGTATTAGCTGACTTATGGCCTACTTATCCCTCTTTGACATTATATTACATTTATCTATGCTTTCTTTAGATTAGTAAGTCAGCTTATGGAGTAACTATGGCCTAGTTAGACTATATATAGGAGGTAGTGGGTAATAATTTATCATCATATTGTGAATTCAGCTCTTATCGAAGCTTGTGGAGGTTTCCCCCTTGAAGTGGCTTATCTATTATCATATATTTGGATATATTTCAGTCATATTTAGATATAATTCTGCTGTTATACTTAATTCTTGAAGTAATTTCATTACACTCAACTAAGCTCGATCCTATGTGACCATAATTGGTCAGATTGTAAGGGAAAAATAGTTTTAAAGCTTTAATTTTGATTCTTTATAGCAGTCATATCCTTTATTTCTTGGTTTCAATAACATTTAAACTCCTTGACTAAATATTCCCTTATAGGTTTCCTCAAAAAAATTTAACTAACCAAGGCCTGATAACATTTTTTTCTGTATTGGTTTTTCCTTTAGGTTCACAGGTGACCAATGATGGTCTTAATTGACTAGCATCAGTTTTCTATGATTGGCATTAGTTCTCTTTAAGACCGACTAGTGATGGTTACCTTGAAATTGGCATCGGTCATTTCTGACTGACCACGGTCACTATGTGTTTAAAAAAATAAAACCTGAGAGCTAAATTTTCAATGATCATTATTTCACAATCAAAATTACTTCAAAGCATAATGTTACTATCTAAAAATTGTAGGTCATAGATGAGATTTGAACACAAATTTTCAATTTTATCTTACTAATATTTTGTTTTGAGATTTGAAAAGGAATTTAGCTAAACCACTCACACTTCATTTTGGTGTTAAAATGAACATGTTATATCTTGGACATTTCTATTTTTTTTAAAAATGAATTAGGATGGTTAGGTATTAAAAACACTTCATATTTTGGTGATTAAAATAAATGCTAAAGTCTTCAACACTTAATCTTGGTGTTTAGAACTTAACTTAGGCTAAATCTTGAACATTTTGGTTTTGGTCTTAAACTGAACTCTATAGTTTTGCTTAAGTTGTGTTCTAAAATAATTTAAAGATTTTGAACTTAATCCAAGGGGCCAAGTGAATAACATCATCACATTTATATGTTTTTCCTAAAATCAAACTTCACTCACAATTGTTTACAAACTATTTGTTGATTATTTATTTTATGTAAAAAGAATAGCATACGTATGCTCTTCCCACATCCCTTATAGGGAACTCGGTTGATCAAAAGTGATTTTAATTAAATTTAGTGCCTAGTATAAGTCAAAAAATAAATTTGTCTAGGCTCTCCCAAAAAACCATATGGTATTATGTGATCTAAGAGCAACCCTAAAGTCTTTCTACTAGTCTGTTACTTTCATGAAATTTGGCCTGTGAAGTGGATGTCATTACGTCTCAAAAGTTCTCTAAGGAGGAAGTGACCTAGGGATTCATATTTTGGTAGTGTTTCAACCCCTATCCATGGTGGGGTATACAAATTAGGGTACACATACTACTAGAGCTAGGGGCTTGAGAAGTTAACCTCTCATTTAGTAATAAAGTCTTGAGTCAGATCTGGTAACCAAGGGATTACAATAAAAAGTCCATGAATGATATTGTAATGAAAAAAATTAGACCCTTTCATGCCAAGTTGATCAGTATGAACTCAAGTGATGTGATACATATCTTGTGTTAGGCACACTTGGGATCAATCTAGATGGTCATAACTTGTAAGTTTTAGTCAATCCCACTTTGTTACACCTTGATAGGATATATGAGGATATACTTAGTTATATTTATATCATTTATTATTTTATTTCTTAGTTATTTATGACCAAAACTTTGTTTTTTAAACCACATCATGAATGATTTTGTTTGTCTACACTACTCCATTTTTTGACGGGTCGTTATGCCATCTATTTGACACTTTACTTTAACTTAGAAAATTTTTGTGTCAAAAAATTTGTGTTTATCACTTGATTGAGATGGGTAACATTATGATACCAAAATTTATTCAAGTTTTCAGCCTTAGAAGTATTTGAAACAAAACATTGTTTATAACTTTTGAGAGCACTAACACCTTTCCACTACTCAAATTATATCAAAAGGCTTTTCTTGTCTTGTGTCTAAGTTGTCATTATTTAAAATAATTCATGTGGGATATTTTTTTTATCATAGTTCTATTTTTCAAATTTACCTAGATTTTTGGTCAACTAAATCCAAGTTTTCCTAAGTTGAGTTTTTAATTAACTTTTACCAGTTGGATTCAAACATTGATTGATTTTTTAATAGGCCTCAAAATGCAGGGGATGATACATAGATATTTCTCTTTTGGGTTGTGTAACTTAGGTTAATTGATTACCTAAATTTGAAAACTATATTGTTTGTGCCTTTATTTTATAGAATTATTCTATCTCCATGTGCCTTTTATTTAGTCTTATATCAATTTAATCACGTTTATGTCTAGAATCAAGTGCCTTATTTATGTCAAAGTGTTCTAAGTTAGTTAGATTAATATCATCTCATTTGTTTCAAGTCTAGGTTTTGATGTTGAGTTTGGAAATAAGTACTAGAACATTCCTTATTTTTAACCTAGATTTTGATGTCATATTTGGCCAAAAGACTTGACAATTTTTCCTTTCCTAGTTTAGACCTATTTGGAACATCTTGGGAACTAGAGTTTGACATCTTGGTTTTTAGTTATTTTAATTGAACTTGTTTGTGTGAGACATTTAATGTTATACATGTTAATTTATATTATTTTTACCAAATATTTGCATAGACCTTTTGTAGATACAACTCCACCCCCTAGACCAATTTATATCAAGTTCAAATATTTTATCCTTTAGACACTATTTTTTAGAGTTTATAGAGCTATAAGCCTTTTTGTAGAGTTTTCATTATTGATGAGGATATGTCTAGATACACTTATAGTGGAGCCACATAGAATCCAAGTTATTATAGAATGGCTATGCAAAATTAATTTTATTTTTTTGGCTTTGTTGAAGACCCTTATTAACATAATATGGTTTGTAACAAGGATTCTTATCTTCCCTACAATACTAAATATGGGGAACAAAGTTAAGGTCAATAAAATCCAATTGGAGACCCCTACTAGGATAAGGATAATGTTATTTTGTAGGAGGATCCATACCCTCCTTGGAATAATCAACCCAAATGGGAAAAAATCCAAGATCAATAGGTATCAGATTTGATGATACCTTCTTGTAGCTAGTTATGGTATTACACCCACCCTTATGTGACAACTTATTCCAATAACTATACCATTAAACCTCATTCATATTATATGATCTATCAATCTCCAATCATCCAAGGAATAATATTACCATTCTAATACCTAGTCCTTTGGCTTATGTTAGAAACCAAGCTCCATAATGCCCAAAACTTATCAATCCATAACCTAGTACTTTGGATTGTGCAATAAACCAAGATCCACAATGCCTCAAAATTATCATTTCAAGATGTATTCATTTAGATTTTAAAATCAACCAAGCTCTACAATGCCTAAAATTTATCATTTTAGGACCTAATCCTTTGGTTTGTGTGAGTAACCAGGATCCATAATGCCCCAAAATTATCATTCTATGACCTAGTATTTTGGATTATGTGAGTAACCAATATCCACAATGACCTAAAATTATCAATCTAGGACCTGATCATTTTGATTATATGATAAACCAAGCTCCATAATTCTACAAACTTGTCATTTGAAGACTTTGTCCTTTAGCTTGTGTGAGTATCCAAACTCCCCAATGCCACACCATTTCTATTCTAAGACCTCATCCTTTGGCTTGTGTAAATAAAAAATATCCATAATATCCAAAAATTTACATTTCAACACCTTATCATTTAGATTATGTAAGTGACCAAGATCCATAACAACTGCACCATTTCTATTCTAGGACTTAGTCCTTTCTCTTATGTGAGTAACCATGCTCCACAACACCCTACCATTACAATTTTTGGACTTAATCATTTATCTTATATGAGAAAAAAAGATCTATAACACCCTATAATTATCCATACATCATCCATTATTTGTCCATTGACAACCATTACCCACTTTAGAAAACCCCTTCCAATTGTTTAACATCAACCTAGTTAATCAATACCTCTCCAACTGAACCAATCATTCAAGGACCAAGCTATATTAAAAACTAGTATTTTATAAATTATTATAAAATAAGGCCAAGAAAACCAAAAAATACATGATGTTTTTGTTAAACCAAACATTTATGATAAGTTAACCTATGATGAATCACCTTTTAATCCTATACCTATTATTGAAGAGTCTCACTTTGATAATCTAGTCTTTGTTGAGTCACTTCTTAGTGATTATAACCACCTTTAGGAAAATAATTACCTCAACCCTATGCCAATTTATAAATAACCTCCCCTTGACAATCTAATCTTTGAGGAATTATATCTTGACCTTTGTCCCATTGTTTAAGAGTCTAACTTTGACAAACTAGTCTTTGTGGAACCCATCATGCCATTACATGTTGCTACTTATATAATACCAAGCATTCCACAAAATATAATTATAGAAAAATCCACACTAGATGAAGAATCAACATTGAATTTAGGTTCTATTTTTGAATCATCATCATATCTAACATTAGAAATAAAACAAACATCAATCTTAACACTAGATTTAAAATCCCTCAAGTCAGACTCATATTCAAAATCAAAATATGTTCATGGTTGTTACAACATTGGTTATGCATTCCTTCCAAATTAGTTTGAATATAATTTTGATCCTTATATAATTTTTAAGTATGATTACTTTCACATCGACACAATTTATCCTAGTATATTTTATGAGGATTATGCTACCTCACCCAATTCCATCACCATTTCACATGTGATTACCATCAACCCACCAAGCCATTTTATTGGCATTCTATTTCCCATAAGTGTCGATTAGGACTGACATAATCATACCTTGTTGAAATACATCCATGGTGACATATTAGTTGAAGAATATCAGCGAACCCATGAGTAAATCTATGTAGATGAATAATAATCTCTTAGTTAAACCTTTTCAAAGGCACCAAGAGAGATAATCAAAGTTCAAAAGCAGCATTTTCTAGTGAAACCTTTTTGGAGGAACTAGAAGATAATTTAAGTTAAAAGTCAGTGTTCCTTAGTGAAACCTTCTTGGAGGTGCTATGGGAAATTCAAGACAAATTTTTTATTGAAAACCTCTTTGAGGCACCAATAGTAAACCATAAAATTTATTTACTACTTGATGAAGACATTATCAAAGATTAAATTAGTATAACTTCCAATCTACAACTTAATTAGATGGTAGATAATCTTGAACCTAAATGAAAATAAAATATGTTGGTCCTATCGAGAGAATATGTAGAAGTCTTTGGCCCCACCACATCCAAAATTATGTCAAATTTAGAATCAAAAACATTTTGTGTGCTTGAAATTATTGATATTCATTTGTTTCCCACCCATTATACATTTCATTATCATCCACCATTCCATTTCCCAATCAAACCTATAAACCAATATTTACCCCTATTTACTATCCATGGCCAAATTTTCCTTTAAAATGTCTACAAAGACACCTTGTCTCGACATCTAAAGGAAATAAAATAAATGACCAACAAGGATCACAAAAACATCATTTTCATCTAAATTTGTAGCCAATTCTTGACAAAGTAGCTATTCAAATGAGGTGTGGTATAGAAATTAACATTACTAATTATTATGGTTATATCATTTGTTGAGTAATATGTGCATCTCTAAATCATTAATAACACTAGAAATATTCACCTAAGCCAAAAACATGTACCATACCATTTTTCAAAATCCATACCATTTTTATTTTCTATTATTTCATACCCTACCATTTACCTTCCCACTTAGGGGTAACCCTCTTACCATTCTATCCAATCTTCATACCCAAAACATTTTTTTATGTCATTTCACCCTATGCCATTCTACCATACCATTCATGTTAGACCAAAGCCTATTTTTATCCATCTTACCATACCTTTTCTATCAACCAAACATGTTTGGAACCTCCCTACCTAACCCATTTGACCTTCGTTCATCCATTGGTTCTACTTTCAAGACGAATATTCTAACTATTTTTAGTAGTTATTCAATAATTCTAGATAGAGACTATCTTTTAGAGCAGTTTGATAAAATTTTGGTAGTTTCATCATTCATTTATTTTTCCATTCTATTCCATGATTTATTTATGTGGGCCTAATTATAACCACCTTTGATAAAATTAGTGTCTCATCAATCTTGATACTAAATATAACCACTGATGGGAAAATTAGTATCATTGATCTATGTCATTTTTTCTTATTTATAACTTCCTATGGGAAAAATAGGGGTAACATTTGTTTATTTTGCCTTGACATACCAACTTACCATGCCTATGTCATAATGTGACATTATGCCAACTATACCTATTTTTTTTGAATTGGTTACTAAACTAGTTATATTCCTCCATTCTAAGGTGGAACTATTGTGTCTTAATGCCATTTTGGTACTATGTGGACCACACTCAATTCATGTTGAGGTTAGATCAACCCCCCTTTTTCCATATGCTCTCACCATTTTCGCAAGCAATTTCAATTTTAATTCTCTCATCATTTTGTGAGCTTGGAAAATTTAGTGTCTCATCATTCTCTATTGAGTTGAGATATTTCAAAATTCTAAAAACATTCAAAAAAATTCAAAATACAAAAAGATTTGTCCTGTTTAAGCCTAGTTAGTCATCCTCAATCTTCCCTATTGGGGTAAATCCATTGTTAGGATGATTTATATTGCTTTTGATTTCAAGCTTTCTATATTTTTACTTTCCTATTTATTTTCTTTCTAAGTATTATTTATTTATTCTCTTACTTGTTTGTTTACTTTCAATACTATTGACTCAACTCAGTATATATGCATTCATTGGGTGATTCCTTGTGCTTTGTTATTGGGTCCATCCATATTCATATGTCAACATTATCATTATGGTTTTTATAATTGGTGCATTATTTTCAATTGATTATTAGATTTGGAGTTAGTCCTTATGTATATTTTGAAAACATTCTCATGATGTTCTATCATAAGGTATACCATCATGTGATACAACACAAATCTACTCAAGAAGTCCTAAAATTAATGGAACCATAGAAGTATCTCATTGGTACCCTTTGTAAATATTCCCATCCCCTTTTGATAAAATAAACACACTAACCATTCTAGTTGTATCAATGCTAACTAGGATGAGCATCTCTAAATTAGTAGGTACAAACAAATCATTTCTTTTGATCAAACCTTTACTCATATATTAATCTCTTTCATCACTTTGTACATCCTTATATGCTTGATTTTTTGTGGCTTATTAAATCATTAGACCATCACATTTATTTTTATGTCCACTCATCTTTATTCTATACACCAGGTTATATTGTTGAGTTATGCTTGCTAATTTTCCCTATCGAGGCACAATCACAATCATTTTTTTTATCTTGGTTTTCTTAATGATTATAACTGCCTAAGGGAAAATCATTATTTTTTTACTCGTCAACCCTAACTAGGGAAATGTCATTGCCACTGATTATAATTGCCTTTAGTTAAATCAGTACATATTTTTAAATCAATGCATGTAAGCATTTTCTCATTCATATTAGTATCACCCATGTATTAACTCAACC
Organism: Torreya grandis; assembly: GCA_037957365.1. NCBI lineage: Eukaryota > Viridiplantae > Streptophyta > Pinopsida > Cupressales > Taxaceae > Torreya > Torreya grandis. Next base: position 29,521 of record JARHVA010008409.1, read on the forward strand.
TTTAATTTGGATTCTTTTTGAGGGACTATCCATTAACAAATGTGATTTACACTCATTCAAGGAGGCATACTTATAGTCTTACCAAACATTTTTATGAGATTTTTCATCAACCGTCATCTTCTTTTAGTCATACAGGCCTTTCTTTTTCTCATTATTTCACAAAACATTGCTATGCCTATGGTTTACAATGTCTTTCCAAATAGGGGAAAACTTTAGATACCTAAAATTGGCCACCAATGGATTCATACTATAATTTAGACTAATTCTTAGTAACTTTTGAAATTCTACCCTAAGAATCACTAAACATCTCAAACTTGGCTTAGTAAAATATTATTTGGCTTATAAATCATTTAAATGGGACAAATGCACACCATGACATTAATTCAAATACTTCAAAATGCTAAAATCCCTAAACGAAATTAATTAACATGAAAAACCTAATTAAACACCTAATTTAATCAACCTTGAGAAATTAAATGAATTATCAAAAAGGAAATTCAAAAAACAAAGAATATCTTAGGAATTCATAATTACCTTTTATGAGTTTTCCAAAATCGAAAATATCTCAGCCATTCCTATTCCATGTTAATCATGACATTGGAACACCTTTTAACTCTATTGGGGTTAATTAATGAACTAAGGTGAGGTTTGAATCCATTCCAATCCCTTTTTCTAAACCTATAAATACAAGCCTAGACCTCTTTATTTGAAGAACTTGGACATAGTAATGTTATAATGTTGTTTTTATGATAAGATTGAAATTTATAGAGTTATAATTCCAACATTATGATTCACAATCCAAGCCATCAAGACATGAAGCTACATCAAGAAAGAATGAGCCAAAACATGGTCCCTAGGGTAGAAGAAGCCACACAACTCCATTTGCCTAAGATCTCTTGAGCAAAAGATGAGAAATCCAAATAAAGAAATCTCTTGGATCATTCAAGGAAGGTAATAAAGGTTATTTTTCATGAATTTTAGTTTTGATTTGTTAATTTTTTTCACTATAATCGCCCCTTTGATCTTGGCAATAAAGTGTTATGTATAGTGTGTTTCGTTTCATTTTGATTTCTATTGTGAAAACTAATATATGATCTAATCAACCTTCTTGGATTCGTTGATCACAATACCATGTCAAAGTGGGCCACAATAAAAAATGTAGTAGATAGGGTCAAATGCATGATATTGAATCTATATGGAGTAGTGAAATTTAAAGAAAAAATCACAAGAGGAAGAAACTTGTCTTAGTAAAAAAAAATCCATTGGAATTAGCCAAAAATTACATAAGGTAAATTATATAGTGATGAATTAGGTCACCCAAAAAGGAAATTAAATTTACTCATAATTATAAAATGAATTAAATTAAATTTCCCTTAATGACCTATTAATAACCTAAGCAAACTAATTAGACCATGTAAGTAAAACCACATAGTGGGAAAAAGCCTACACTAATAATTATATATTCAAGAAAAAGATTTAGGATATTCATGGGATTCCTCTTTATATAATTTAATTACCTTATCCAAAAATGTGAAGCTCATATATATCCTCTCTAATTATCTTGCTTTTAACACTAAGGACTTTTAAGAGATAAAAATGCTCATTTATCTTATCCTCCATCTTATCCAGCTTAGAAATCAACAACCCCATCTTGTTTTTAGAACTAGAAGTAGGGGTCTACCTTTATTTTTGATTAAATTCATCATTTAATTTCAAGGTTGTTTTGGCCATTAGGGGGGATTCCATTCCCTTCATTATCCTAGACTCATCCTTTCTTATTACTATTTAAATATTCATAGGAATAAAATTACCATCCTTAAGATTCAAGAGGGTCTCCACTTCCATCTACTCACAGTCTAGGTTTCTAACCACCACCACCTCCTTGGGTTGAAAATTATTATTTCTTTAGGTACCTTAAATTTAACTTTATTGATATTTTTAGATGCCTAGTCTAGATTCTCCTCAAACCATCTAGTGTAATCCATAAACATTTCTTCACTCTTCTTAATAATATGTGAGTCTATATTATTGGGTTTTTCATCACTATCATATACATAAGGATAATCCATATACACCTCTAGGATATAGGCCCTAATTTATTTATCAAGAATGGGTTTCCCCTCTTTGATATGGATAAAAGTGATGACTTAATGCAAAATAGTTTTAGAAGTGTTCATCTGGTATGTAATAACAAACGATTCGAAAGATATAAATAAGTTATAGGGGGATCTAACCAATATTTGGTGCTTAAAATTAGTTAATATATGAAATTGGTGTGAGTAAAATAATCATTTCATACCTTCAATATTTAGATACTTCATTATTTGAAGGTAAAACTCTGATCAAGGGTATGGAAAGTCAATATGTAGAAATACATTTTTGGTTTTATGGAGATTCTTGTTAGAGTTAAAGAATATTTTGATGATCTAATTCTTTCTATGCTTGTCTTTAAAATCTTTCACCCTCTCAAAATACAAACCTATCAACTTTGTTATACCTTAATCAGTGATGAAAAATGTAATTCCTTTCATTTTGACAACCCTCTCATCCCAAGCCATGGATAAATATTTAGAAATCCTAGGGTTAAATCCCATAATCCACTCCATATAGGACATAAAGCCTCTTCTTTTGAAATATATCCAAATTCATGTGTTTTGTTTAATCTCCATTTAGGAGGTAGGCTCATGTTATCTATATCACTTCTCATAATATTAAAATTAGTAGTATTGGTGTTCCTTAAGACCTTAGTCCTTATGAAATTATTACCCTAAAAATCGATGCCTTCAAAGATCCACTCGAACTCCTTAACAAGCATAATGATAATATAAAATTCAAGGATTCAATTTCATCTTCCTTGATATTCAAACTAATATCCCATGTTACATTATAATTTAAAGCATCATAATTTATCATGGTGCATGCATTTAATAAATTAACCATAGTGTTTCCCTTCATAAATTTGGAAGGAAATATCCCCTTCTCATAATTCCATTTCCTCAATAAGTTTTTTAATGAAGACCATAGGCAAGTCTTCTAAGTTCATCAGTTTTTTGAATTTTTGACCACCTAATCCAAGGTTTCCATGTATTCTATGAAGATGTTTTATGTTAATATATAATAACTCAAAAATGAATTTACTTGCATCACTAATCTTGTCTAGGACAATCCAGTAAGGCTTAGATCTTTCATTAATATATTTAATGATGTACTAAGAGTCACCCTCGATAATATGCTTATTGATATTTATATTATTAGACACTTGAACACCCCATAACACTTATATATCTTCTAAAAAATTATTGGTATGGGTTCCCATGGGACCTATATATGCTATCACCAAATAATATTTGTTGTCTCTGATGACACCACCTCATCCTACTCTCCCTAGCTTACCTTTCACTACCCCCTCAAAATTTAATTTATACCAATTGGTTGGAGGATTAATACACTTAAATTGACTTATATATAACTTATTAGATAATATTTTACTATCCTTTTATATATAAACATTGTAGTTCTTAAAATACATGTAAAATTCTTTAATAGGTGAGATTTTTCTTTATTATTTGAGTTAAATTTTATTAAAATCACCTAATTCTCTTTAATGGTCTCATAAATCCTCAAAATAATAAGATAAGATAATTTTTTATATTCCAAATAGTATATCACTACTCTCTTTCCATAAACCCTAGAAAATATGATGAAGGGTTTAATTCCAACAAAACATTAGTTTTGTTTACCTCTAATGTGGTTTCCATTATAGAATTAGGTCAAACAAGGAGATTGGATTCACCCAAAAAAGGTTTAACAACTTGAAGAATAAAAAAATGAATTTGGATATAAATGAAAAAGTGAGGTTAATGTGCTTGATATATTCCTAATCCCTTTCACATAGCCAAAATCTATTAGGGATGGTCAACCCTGTATTCATGAGATTATCTAATGTTGGGATATTATTTTGAGTTAGTAACCAGAAGAATATATTGACCTTTAGGGTTATTTACTTCACCCATATTACATTCCATTAGAATCCTTATTCACCTAATTTGATATTATATTAAATAACTTGACATGACTATATACTCCCAAAATATTCCAAGTATGAAATTAAGGAATACTATTTTAGGTGAAGGTCGATGTTGTTAGGATGTGAATTCACTATTCATATGGAACTATCCATAAGTCACTATTCAAGGCTACTATTAATGTGATGAGGTGGAATTTACTATCCATAATGGTCAGTTGCTAGTGATTATACTGATGAGTTTATAGTGTGACATGGTGGTCATTAGGTATATGAGATGGCTCTTAAGTGATGTGGCATGGCCAATAAAGGTATCTTTCATCGTTATAATTATAGGAGAGAGAAATGGGTCAAATTTATCCTTAATAACATGGTTTTACATTTTAATATCACATGTGGGGAACATTTTGGGAGCCATCCTTGACCCTTGACTTATGGTTGCATGTGGGAGACAAGATAAATAGGATCTAGTTATTTGTCCTTAAAAAATGTGCATTTGATTAGAGTCAAAAGGTTGAGGAATTTTTTGAATCAGACATGTGTAAACATTAGAAGTGGGGACAAAGATCACTATTGCAAATTAGAGGCCCATGTGAAGTAGGGGCAACATGTTTGGGTCACATAGAGGTGGGATCCTCAAGTCAAAAGTGGAGAGCATATCTTGACTAGCACATGTGAGGGAGAAAAATGTTACTATTCATTAAATACTATCTCCACATGAAGGGGTGAAAATTTATTCTCTCTCTTCTTTATCATCCATTATTCTATTCTCTCCTATTATTCTATATATGTAAAATACTTCCTATTTATGTATGTAAGCTTAGAAAGCATGTGTAAGCTTGGAAGAAAGTGTAATGTGTGTAGAAGCTTGTCAAAATAAGCTTGTAATTAGTTTGTTGAAAATATATACACAGCTTGAGTGTTTCTTCTATGAAATCATTTTAAGAGGAGAGTGTGTATTAGAGAGTAATCTTTATGAAGAGGTTGTTATTCTGAAGATCAATAAAAGACTACAACTACCATTTGCCCATGGTTTTTCCTTGTAGTTAGCAAGGTTTCCACATTATCTACTTGTGTAATTTGTTTTTATTTGTCATTATTATTTTATATTATTATTTACACATTTACTTGTTATAGATAAATATATTATTTCCTAACATCTAGTATCATATCCTTGGTGAAAAAATCTTGTTTGAGTGTTTTCTATTGAAAGATTTTTTGTGTACAAGTGGGAGTTAACACAATGATATGATCAGTAACCAAATTTGAAGTAGATAAATTTGATGGCAGAAATTTATCCCTATGGAAGTTGAAGGGGGAGGATATCTTGGTGTAGAATGACCAAGCTCTATCCTTGAAGGGTCTTGCAAGTAAACCCAGTAAGATGATAGATGAAGATTGGAGCAACATGGTTAAAAAGGTAGTTTCTACCTTCCATATTTGTCTTGTATATTCTATGCTCTATATTTTTGATGAGGAAAATATTATAGAAGAGTTGTGGGAGAATTTTGAAAACTTATACCAAATCAAGTCAGCTAAAAATAAATTATTCCTAAAGAAGTAGTTGTATAGTCTAAGGATAAAGGATAATTCATCCATTGCTACTCACTTGAATGAGTTCAAAACTATTATTACCAAGCTAGTCTCCATCAGTGTGAATATGGAAGATGAATACAAGGCTATCACTTTATTGTGTTCACTTCCAGATAGTTAGGATCATGTGGTAATGACCATCAAAAATTCATCATCAACAACTCTTAAGATTGATGATGTGGTTACAACATTACTTGGAGAGGAGATGACAGGAATTTATTCTAGTGCATCCTCAAGTAATGAAGCTTTAGCTATGAGAGGAATATCTGGTGAGAAGAGAACATAAGAAAAATCACCATCTAGATATTAGTCTAGAGGACCTAAGTGAAAGACTAGGTGTTGGCATTGTGGAAAGCCAGTACACTTGTAGAAGGATTAAAAACATTTGAAGAATGAGGATAAGGATTGAAATTAGAATCCACATTTATTTGAGGCCAAATAGTATATTTAGAGGAAGTGAAATCACATGAGGCTTTTTTCCTCAGTAGCAGTAGATCTATTGGCAATGCTTGGGTGTTAGACTTAGGTGCATCTTTTTACATGTATCCATATAGAGACTGGTTTGTGGGATACTAGACATGTAATGGAGAGTCTTTCTATATGTATGATAATCATCCATTAAAGATTGTGGGAAGAGGGGATATAAGGATAAAGTTTCAAGATGGAAGAATTAAAATGTTGAGGATGTGCATCACATTCTTATCTTGAATAATAATCTAATGTCCATCAAGAGGATAGATGAACTAGGTTTTTATTGTACCTTTGGGAATGGTAAATGAAAAATTTACAAAGGATCCCTAGTGGTGGTAGAAAGAGAATCTAATGGCTCATTGTATCAACTATGTGAATTTTCAACAACATCAAAGATTGTTTGGGGTTTTGTGATGTTGGCTAGAAGCAATCCCTATATGAGGGTGAAGTTTAAAGCATAAGTTGATGTTCAAGATTGATTTTGAAATCAAGCAACTATAGTTATCAATAAAAAATAAGAAAGGGTGAATGATGTGGTATCCTACTAACCATATGTTGTTAGATAATATGTTATAGATGATAGAAAATCCATGAAAAGGAGGAGGTACAAAAGACACCTGTCATTGTACCTATCTAAAGTAGTGGAAAGAGAAGATGAAGGGGACAAAGTGAGACCTATTTTTCTAAGAAGGAAAAGGCTATATGTTTATATATATGATAGAGCATGATGCATTTTCGATGCATTATTGAGGCTCAAAAAATTGATAGGTGCATTGATGCATCAAGTAGTGTGACAACTTTCATATATCTATGATTGGTCCACATGTGCCATGTTTGGGCATAGTTAATAGTTAGAGGTTATGAGGAGAAGTCTGGCATTAACTTCTATGTCATCTTCTTTATGACTAATATATATAGTGATATGTGTACTAATTATTATTCAAAGTTAGAATAGTTTCATTCCTACATGGTGATATCTCTAAAAGAGATAGATTATCTATATGGATAAAAGGATGAGGTAAAGAGTATATGGTTTATAATGTGAAGACTATATCAGTTAAAGTAGATGTCTAGATGGGAGTATAGTTGTAATTTTATGGAGAGCCATAATTTTTACCATAGGTTGCTACTATGTGTGTTGATGACATGTTGGATACAGGCCCTAAGATGATCATTGGTGTGATGGATTAGTGACAAGGACCTAATGAAGGTGGTATGAGGAGAAAACTAAGGATGGAGATGTGTAAGGATGGGAAATTAAGGAAGTTTCCTATTTCTTGTAGTATGAGTTATCTTCTTACAAGTAGCCTAAAGGAAGAGAAGACATGTTGTCATCTTATGTATTATATTCATTAAGAGTAGGATAAATTCTCATTATGTCATGATGAGAACTAGACCGGATACTTATAAGTAGTGGGTGTTATAAGTGGTTTATGGTAGAATCATGATAGGAAGATTGGTTTGTGTGTGTGAAAAGAAGTGAAGGATCACTTCAAGTGTTGAAATATACTATAAAGGAGTAGATGTTGACAAATCTAGTTAGGATATAGAAGTTTGTGTAGTGAAATAAAACTTCTATTAGATTTATGTGAAGGCTATAGAGGGCATGGTTGGTAGCTAGATGAAAGAATATGTACGTGTGGTAAATCCTATGTATATTGAATTAAAGTGGGTGAATGTTAGGATGTGAAGTCAATATTCCCATGAAATTATTCACAAGTCACTATTCATGGCCACTATTCATGTTATGAGGTGGTAGTTACTATTCATAGTGGTGAGCTAGCATTGACTATGTTTATAAGGTGGTAGAGTGAGTTGGTGGTGACTCAGTACATGAGATGTATCTTAGGTTATGTGGCATGGTCGATAAAGGTATATTTCATTTTTTGAAAAGTAGGAAAGAGAAATGGGTCAAATTTATCCTTAGGCACATGGTGTTACATTTTGAGATCACATGTGGGGAACATATGGGGAACCATCCTTGACCCTTGAATTGTGGGTGCATGTGGGAGACAAGATAAAGATGATCTAATAAATTTTCCTTCAAGAATGTTCATGTGATTCGAGTAAAAAGTTTAGGAATATTTTGACTCACACATGTGTGCACATGGGAAGTGGGGACAAGGATCACTATTATAGATTGGAGGCCCATGTGAAGTACGTACAACATGTTTGAGTCACATGGAGGTGGGATCCTTAAGTAAACAGTGGAGAGCATCTTTTGACTAACACATGTGAGGGAGAATTTTTTCCCTATTAATTAAATAGTGTTTCCACATAGAGGAGGTCTAAATTTATTCTCTCTCCTCTTTACCATCTTTTATTCTCTTCTCTCCTTGTATTCTATATATGTGAAATATTCCCTCTTTATGTATGTAAGCTTAGAAATAAAATGTAATCTTGGAATAGAGTGTAAGGTGTGTAGAATCTTGTCAAAATAATCTTGTAATTAGTTTTTTGAAAAGCTTTACATAGCTTGAGTTCTTCTTGTGTCAAATCATTGTAAGAGGAGAGTGTTTATTGGAGATCAATCTTTGTGAAGAGGTTGTTACTATGAAGATCAATATAAGACTATAGCTAACATTTGCCCATGGTTTTTCCTTGCACTAAGAAAGGTTTCCATGTTATCTACTTGTGTGATGTGTTCTTCTTTGTCATTTTTATTTTAGCTTATTCTTTTTGCATTTATTTCTTTCATAGTAGGATATTATTTCCTAACAAATTTTTACTTCCTTTAACTTATATTTGAAAAAATCTAATATTTCAAAGTTATTCTCATATTCAAACTCAAGATGAAGGGTCTTCCAATATGGTCCTCTTTTATTAGTCTCATATAAGCCTTTTACCTTAACCACTAAAGTGTATTTGAATATTTGGATATATATTATCCAAGAGCCTTTAGAGACTACGGGAATGTTGTATAGCCATGTATCATCCCATAATTAAAATTTATCATTGTTCCCAATGCTCTAATTGTTTCCTCTACATAATAAATCTATGATTTTAGTTAAATATTTACAAAGAAATAGACCCTTGGCTAGGTACTATTTCTATTAACAAGCTAAATTCTGACCTAGCCTGTAAATCCTTACTCTAACTATTTTGGCCCATAGGAAATCATCCTTCATCACTTTAAATCCCATTTTGGATGTCATATAAACATTCATGTTGTTTATCCTAATTAGGTCATATCCCCTTTTATTCTTCATATGATATACCTCATCCCAAAACACTAACAATATCATGTTGTTAACTTCACTTCCTAGCTAGAGGATTCTCCTCTATGTTTTTTCAATTCTACACACAACTTAGATGACACACAGAAGAGGGATATTAAATAAATGGGATAATTTAAGAGAGATTTTAACTATTTAGAGTTTAATAACTTGAGATAAAAGGTAACCATTTTAACCTACTAGTTTCCTCTGGATTGCACCAAGGAATGGGTTCCATTAATTCTTGGGCATTCTTATACTAAAGATAGACATTCTAAAGTAGGAATAGGGCCTCTTCTAGATTTGACATTTGATAATTATTTATATAGTATTTTGTAGAGACTATGACATATTAACAAATAATATAAAGCTTTTAGATAAGTCAACAATTTACCCTATGACCTATGCATATTCTCTGATGATGGACTTGAAATATATGGCTTTCATCATTGAAGCTTATCTAAGAACAAAAGTATCATCATTGAAATAATAGTGAATGATAAGGTCCATGAGTGGAGATATTTATAATCCCTTTATCTCAAATTACATTTTGTGTTTCTCAAGTATACCTATAATACATTCCACCCTGAACATGTATGGGGAGAGGGGGTCCCCTTACCTAAGACCTTTGTCTGTAAAAAATAACCTATCCATATATCCATTAACCAAGACTAATAATTTAGGGGTAGAGATGTAAGAAAAAATTAAATTTATAAATTTAGGGATAAAAATAATTTTCTCAATGATTTTATCAAGAAAGATATAAGAAATTTGGTCAAAGGCTTTGTTTAAATAAATATTTAGGAACAAGCCTAATCTGCCTAAGTTCTCTAAGGAATAAAGAACCTAAAGGGATGAAATGATTCCATCTATGATAATCCTTCTAAAGATGAAGGATCCTTGTTTTTAAATTATTATAGTCAATAAAGGTTGAATTATTGACACCAATGGTTTGTATAAAATTTTGTAAAAAGTTTTGCACATAATTATTATTCTAAAATACTTTATATTATCAGCTCCTTTATTTTGTATAAGCAAGACCAAAAAGGTGTTATTCATGTCTTTAATAATGGTTCTAGATTTGAAAAAATATTGTAATATAACCAAAAAATCAATCTTGATAACATATAAAAATTGGTCCAACCTCTAAGCCATATAATTCAATTAATAAAGGAATTCTTACTCCAAAAAGTGGCAATCAATTAAAAAAAATATTAGATACAGGATGATAATGCTCATCATTCAAGAATAATGAATCAAAATTATTACCCCATGAAGATGGCCATTGGACTAAATTTAAAAAACATATGAATGTGAAGAAAATATTATATATTTGTGAGGAGGCCAAACCATTAGGAATACCTAGAGGAAAAATACTATAATCACTGAAATGATTAACAAGGTTTTGAAAGACACTTAGAGAACCTTACAGTCGGGTGATCATTTTACTAGAACTAAAAATGAAGATCATCTCATGAAATTTTAGGGGTATTAAAAACCCCAATAAGTAGGGGTTATTTAAGAATTTAATTAAAAATAAAAATCATAATATCATTTTTATACAAGAATCCAAATTTTTAAAAACTGATATGGAGCAAGCTAAAGAGAGAATATATAAAACTTCCAATTACATGGGTGCTAACATCAATGAAATTTTAGGAGTATTTCTATGTAATTGAATACTTAAGACATTTAGGGAGATATATATATATATATATATATATATATATATATATATATATATATATTTAAACTATCATATATTCATTTTTTTAGTGACAAAGAGGATGAATCAGAATGAATTATGTCTAATATCTATGGTTCCAACACCAAGATATACTAAAAATCTCTATAAAGACCTATGAAATTTTATGAATAGATGAAAGTAATGTAACTAGATATTATCTATATAATTCAAAACTCCCATTTATTTTATTGTAAAAAATGGTGGGTCTCAATACTATATAGATAACATGGCATAATTCAATGATTTCATTTCAAAAGCTGGCCTTAATAACATGGATCTAAGTGGAGGTAACTACACTTGGTAAAATTTTAGAGTTTGTGAGAGCCACATTTAGGTGAAATTAGATATATTTATATTATCCATATAATGGGAAATCAATATCAAATACAAATTGGATATGCTTATTAGGATAGGGTCTAATCGTAACCCCCTTGTTTTCAATAGGTCTAAAGAGGCTAGGAGAAATTACCCTTTTAGATTCAATAAAATGTAGATTCACCACCTCAAACCCATAGATTAAATAAAGGAATGTTTTTAATTTGGATTTTATGGGTATGATATGTTCATTATAGCTTTCAATATCAAGTAAATTAAATAGAAGCTTAAAACTTGAAATACAAAAGTGATCAAGAATATTTTTGTATGGAAAATAAAAATTAAGGAGGATTTTTATAAATTTGGGGAGTAAATTAAAAATATTTTGATGAATTAGGATTCTTTTATGAAATAAAATCACCTTCTTAGAAGCTTCCAAAACATGGAATATAAGGAGGAAACCTTATGGAGGTACAAAGTCATATGCATTTATCTAAAAGAAGGAAATATAAACATATTTTTTTCATCACTTAGTTATCAGAAAAAAAAATTAAATGAAGATTAGAGAGATAGCAAAAGAGGATGAAAATATCTCCAAATAATAGTAAGTGAAATAAGAGGCCATATATTTATTTAATAACCTTGTTTATGGAATAAATGACCCTAAAAGGGGGAAGGAAGAAGATCTCTTTTGGGTGTTCTCTATTATTATCAATTAGGAGGAAAAAATTATCTGCTCAAATAACTTATCCCTGGGTAAGTTAAGTTTTAAAAAATCACCATGGAAAGGGAAAAATCACTTGGGTTAGATGGGTTCCCCCAAATATTATTTCAACACTTTTAATATTTTATCTAGATTGAAGTTGTGGTTGTGGTAGATGAATTTTTAAAATATGGAACCTTTCTTAAAGAATTTTAAAAAAAAAAAAAAACTTGGTATCACTTCCATATAATAAATGAGATATTCATTTGAATTATTTTATACCAATATATTTTTTCAAAAATTTTTGCAAACATTACACCAAAAACTTGGTGTTAAGAATTCTACTTTGTTGAATAAAATCATTTAAGAATACCAAAGGGCCTCCATTTTTGGAAGGTAGATCATAGATGGAATAATTTTAGTCCATGAGGATCTTCATTCCTTGGAGAACTTAGCTAAATTAGGCTTATTACTAAATATTGATTTAAACAAGGACTTTTATAAAGTCTCTTAGAGTTTCCTTGATAAAATTATATATAAAATTGGTTTCAACCCTAAGTTTAAAATTTTCCTGCATCTTTAATCCTAAATTATAAATCCTAGTTAATGGAGATCCAATTGGGTTCTTTTCTATTGAGAGAGGTATTAGGTAGGAGGACCCCCCCTCTCCACATACATATTCATTATAATGATGGGATCTATTGAAAGGAAAATTGAGAAAGTTATAATCCAAGGAGAGGTAAAGGGATTGTAAATAAATCCACACATAGACCCTATCACTCACAAATAGTTCATCAATGAAACTTTTATTCTCAAAGATACTTTAGTGGTGAAAGCTAAATATTTAAATTACATTATAATATAATATGAAATTTTCATAAGACAATGTATTAACCTATGGGAAATATTAGTATTCTTTGTTAACATTCAGAGTCTCTCCAAAAAGGTATATCTAGAATTATTGAATATTAAATACATAAGCTACCTGATTCCTTGTTATAGATTTTACTCTTTAGTGGAAGAATGCCCAAGGATTGATGAAATTTTCTCAATAATAGAATATGAAGGAAACTAACACATTAATAAGGTTGTATTTTATCCCATGATGGTAAATTCTAACCAATTAAAATCTCCCTTTAAAGTATCCTAGTTTATTTAATGTCCCTCTTTTTCATTCCATCCAAAGTTGTGGATATAATTGATCAAATTTAGAACATATTATTATGATCAAGAAGTGAAGTTAGGAATAGGTTTCTATTAGAGCCTAGGACAAGGTATGCCATCCCAAGAACAAAGGGGGACTAGGCCTTATAAAGATAAAAAACCATTAATGTTTCCATGACAACCAAAATGGCATGGAAAATGATGAAGGATGATTCAGTATGGACCAAAATAGTGAGAACTAAGTATTTAGAGGAAAGTTAAAAATATAGCATGTAAATGGAAATAGTATCTAGCCAATGTTCTATTTTTTAGAAATATTTGATGAAAATCATAGATTTATTGTGTATAAAAAGTAAGTGGAGCATTGGGAATGATAATGGATCTCTATTTTATGATGACCCATGGCTATAAAAATTTCCCTTAAGCTCTAAAGCTTATTGGGAAATAATTGATAAAATATTCAAATAAACTTAAAGGCTTAAGGTCAAAGACTACGGTGATACCAATGATGGAGGAAAATATTGTAAGAACATTCATCTTGAGTTTTTATATGACAGTAACTTCCAAATATTGGACTTGTTAAAATATAAGTTAAAGGAAGTTCACATCTTCTTCACTTAAAAGAGGATACCTAAATTTGGCACTTGGAATATTTGGTGGAGTATATGGTCAAATTAGGTTATTTATATTGATATGGACATATGGGAGGAATTATTATAATGGAATTTAATATGGGTGAATGAAATAACCCAAAATTAAAATATATTATTTTAGTTTCTAGCTAAAAATAATTAATAAATGCTAGATATATGAAAAAGATCATGAATATATCAAGAACCTTATCCTTTATTTCTCATTTTCATGTAAAGTATTTTATTTATTCCTTAGGTTTTTCAACCTTTCTTGGGTGAATAAAAACTCCTTTATTGACTTAATCCTATAATGGAAACCACCTTGGAAGCAACCATGACTATTTTTTTTTGAAATCTAACCCTCCCTCATATTATTTGGGGTTTATGGAAGGATAGGAATTTAAGACTATTTTGAAATAGGAAAAATTGCCTTATCTATTTTAGGTTGAGTATTTATGATACTAGTAATAATAACCAAGTGAATTTAGTAAATTGAAACTCAAATAATAAAGGGAAAGCTCATATTTTAAAGGATATTGCACATGTTCTTATGAACTAGGGTGTTGATATTCAAAAGGATAGTAAAATATTCACCAAGATGTTAGATATAAATTAGGTTAAGTTGAGTAATTCTTTTCTAACAATTATAAATTAAAATTTGATAGGGTGGCAAAAAAAAACTCAGGGAGAGTGAGAGAAGGTGTTGTCATTCAATACAACAAAGGTTATTCTATTTTAGTTTATTTTAAGCAAATATTAACCCATACCAATCATGTTGTGGAATACAAAGTAGTTTTATGGGGTGTCCAAGTAGACACAAAACTAAATATAAATAATCTTATTTTTAATGATGATTCTTAAAACATCATCAACTAACGTAATGAAAGATCCAAGCCTTGTTGGATGGTCGTAAACAAGAATAGTGATGAAAATAAACTAATTTATGATTTTTATATGTTAAAAACAAACATATACCTGAAATTAATGGAAAACCATGGATCATGTAGTCAAAACTTTAAAAAATGGTTAGAAGACATGCATCCATCCTTCATAAGAAAATTTAATGAGGAATTCAAATTATGAGAAGAAGAGATTTTATTCCAAAATTATGAAGGGAAACACTAAGATTAATGTCTAAAGTTAATGGACCATGAGAAATCATGAAACTTATAATTGTAATGTGACATTGGATGTTAGTTTGAATATTGAGGAGGATTAAAACCAAATACTAAAGTTTGATATTGTTATTCTGCTTGCTCAAGAGTTCAAGTGATTATTTGAAGACATTAATTTATAGGCTAGTAATTTTAGTAGAACTAAGGTATTGAATAACATAAAATAACTTGTTGAAAAAAATATGGGAGGTGAAAAAGATTGTGATAAGCATATTTCCTAAATAGAGATTGAATAAAATGACTCAATTTAGATATTTTTGAAAAGAGGATGCCTTACACCTTATATGAAGTGGATCATGGGATTTGAATCTAGAAGTTACACATATTTTTCATGGATTGGTATGACATGGTTGTAAATATTAAGGGAATTAATTATTACATCACTGAGGAAGTCATAGTATAGGTGATGGGGTTATCTTATGATGGGGTGAAAGCATTCAAATATAGTCACAAAAAGAATGAGATCATCAAAATATTCTTCAACTTGAATGAGCAAATCCATAAAACCAAAATGAAAATTTTTTGTATGGAATATACCTACCCTTTGTTTAATATATACCTTAAAATCATGAACTATATAACTCTTGAAGGTAAGCACAAATTATTTTGCTAACATGAATTTATTCTATTAAATCATTTCAAGAAATAAATATTGGTTAACTTCCCCTATTAGTTGCTTATATCTTTATAAATATCTATTATTACACACTATATGAACACTTATGATGCTATCTTTCAACAAGTCCTAATTTTTATCCTTATAAAATTAGGCCAACCCATTGTGCATAATTTAGTTAGGCCATATAGATTGGAGATGAAGAGGAATTCTCCTTTTATAGATGATAGTGAATAAGAACCTAATAATTTAGAATCACATCCTATTAAGAAGAGTGAGCTAGAGATTATTCCAAAGGGTTTGAAGAGAGTGTGTCCCATGCATCCAAAAATATAATTAAAGATAAATTTAAGGCCTCTTAAGTTAATAATGAGGTTCAACCCAAGGAGCTGGAGGTGGTTGGGAACCCTGAGTGTGAGGATCTAGAAGTGAAAACCCTCTTGAAACTTGAGGATGTTATCTTTTTCCCTAAAAATATTTAGAGGGAAATAAGAAAGGATGATTAAAATATCATTACTGGAAATGAATTCCCCCTATGGAAAAAATTACCTTGAAATATAACAATTACTTTAAGCAAAAATAAAGGGAGACCCCTACTTCTAATTCTAACAATAAGATGTGGATGTTTATTTGTAAGTTGGACATAATAGAGGATAAGGTACACAATCATTTTGATCTATTATAAATACTTATATTTGAAACCAAGATCATAAAAGAGGATCTACAAGAGCTATATAATTTTATAGGAGGTCAAAATGGGATATAAATATGAAGCCCATGAATATCGTAAATCCATTTCATGAAGAGAGAATAAAAAAATATAAAGAGGACATAAAGAATGAGAAGAGGGACAATAAAATGTATAAATAAATTAAAAATGAATGGAAAAATAAGTAACATGTCAGAAACAAGAATGAAAAGAAGAAGACAGGGAAGAGGGAAGAGGAAGTTAGTGTTTAAGGGCCATGAAAAATGAAAAGGGTCAGTATGGATATTGTTGTGGAAAAAAGGAAGAACATAAAATATGTTTATAAACGAAGACAAAAACCTAGAATAAAAGACACAAAAATACTATAAAAGTGTATACAACTATAAAATTACTTTGGAAAAAGAATTTATAGAATTTATATTTCAAAATTTGGGTCAATGTATACATATTTGATATCATAAAACTAATCTAAATATCTGATCTAAATGAGAATGTTATATTTAATTTGGGTTGATAGTCACATCTCTCATAATCCTTTGGCCTAAACAAATATTTTTTAATTAATACCAAATCAACTCCTAGACAATACTCAATTGTAAATGTAAAAAATATATACCTATGCACAAACATAAATAACCATATTTAAATCACATAACATAAAATAATATGTTTTATTTTAATGTTCTCCATGTGAGAAACCAAATCACAAACAATGCTACATTTTTATTCTATCCCAGTCACTTAAGTATCTATTTAGGACTAAAAAAAGTATAGTTCCTTATCATTATAAAATTTAATTATTTACACTTTATTTATTACAATGTCAACTTCTAAGTGGTTTATTTCATTTTATAGAATGTTTTATATCAAATAACACATGGTTTCATATATATTTAATATATTATTTAAACTATCAACACAATTATAACCCAAACACATCATTTCCACAAGTATTCCAATATGTTTAATACATTATAGAATATATATATATATATATATATATATATATATATATATATATATATATATATATATATATGCATACATACATAAATACACAACACACACACAGACAATTTTGTAGGTGAAATAATATTTAAAATCCAGTTTGTAAAAGGCTTATTATATCTTCACATTTTAATAGTTTTATATACAAGACACAACTTATATGTTTTATATTTGATAATAATGACCTCACCAATTTACACTAAAATTCTTCATAGTAAAATATGCATATATAGTATATTATTTATACTAACATAATTGCCCATATCATATAACACATTCTAAAATAAAAGGTTATGTATCTATTCTAGGTTTATAGATTATTTGTAAACCAAATAGAGATCTAGTCCTTCTCCTCTCTCTCTCTCTCTCTCTCTCTCTCTCTCTCTCTCTCTCTCTCTCTCTCTCTCTCTCTCTCTCTCTCTCTCTCTCTCTCTCTCTCTCTCTCTCTCTCTCTCTCTCTCTCTCTCTCTCTCTCTCTCTCTGTGTATGTGTGTGTGTGTGTGTGTGTGTGTGTGTGTGTGTGTGGAACTAGATCTTTAGTTGGTTTACATATATTCAATCAACATAAAATACATATATACATACATATATATATCACAAATTTAATCATAACTAAGGTCAAGTTTAGAAAATTACTTAAGAATTATATTGAGTGAAACAATCTCCAAAACTCACAAGTATGATAACACTTCCATAGGCTTGTGGGTGGAAGCAATATCTCACCCCTAGGTATATGTAAGTGTGAATATGATTAAAATAAATAAGGTAAAATCACCTAATTAACCCAATATATTTTGTTTCCTTCTTGCATATTAAATTTAAAACTAAATGTTTATATATAATTAAGTAACAATCCAATATTCAAGAGTTGAAGATAATTGTACCCTTGAAAGGGTAAATGAAAAATACTATTATGAACACAGACTTAATACAACTTTTCAATTTAATAAAATAGTTTTTTTTCCATCCTAACACTTGCATTACTTAGACCTTTTATGTTGGTAAAACATATTACTAGTCATAAAATATAGATTTTACATACAATTTTTTATCATATAGACCTATGGCTAAGAGAAAAATCTCACTCCCAACACTGTAGGAGTAACATTAAACAAACATACAACTTGTAAATGATATTTCCTTCACTTTTAAAATGTCAAATAATTAAAATTATTGTAAAAAAAGAAAGCTATAGAAAAAATAAGAAATATTTCAATCTACAATTTTCAAATCTACTATCAAATCTAACAAATAAAACTTATAGTTGTTTTAAAAATAATGTAAAAATCCATTTACCATTATAAAAATTTATTTTTGATATTTAAGAGTTTACATCATTTATCTAATATCTAAGATATATTTATTTGGTGTGAAAATTTAGAGGAGACTTCAGAGGATCCTAATGATCCACCAGGGTGGAATGTCAACAAAACATATTATAATGAGGACCCATGGAGGCTAACCTTGGGATAAAGAAATATCTAATCAAGAATTTGGGAACATGGTCATAAAAACATGTGGGGAAGATTCAAGTCCAATAATGAATAAAATAATACTCATTATTTACCATGATAGAAGATGATGAATATTATTTCATGGTTCTAGATCAAATAATAATAATAATAATAATAATAATAATAATAATAATAATAATAATAATAATAATAATAATAAAAAAACATATTTTAAACTTGAGAACTATTTTTGGTTGGGTTGAATGTATATAGGCATAATATTAACACTTTAAGGGAGTGATAACACTATATGTGGAAACCCAAAGTTCATATGGATGTGGTAGCCATGGGTAAAGGATATTTCATGATTTCATTTTCTAACCTTAAAGATTATACCAAGATATTGATTTAAATGTGATACTTTATGGTAAAAATAAATTCATTTCTAAATAAATTGGAAACAAGGATTTAACTTAAACAAAATATCATTGCATAAAGTACTAATGTGGATTAAATCCTAAGACTACCTATGGAATACTTGGAGGAGGAATTAATAATAGGTATAAATAAAACTATTTGACAAATTTATATCCTTGGACCTGATAATAGTTTAAAGGAGAAGAATTGTAGTAGTTAGAGCTTGTGTCTACATTTAAATGAATAAAATACTTCCTAAATATATAGTTATAAAATAAAAACATAGAGTCTGGAGATAAGAAATATAATATGAAATAGACTTTGAGATATGCCAAAATGTAACAAGTTAGGACATGAATTAAAATATTTTCTTAATAATAAGAAATAAAGACAAAATTAGGTGAATAAAGATAAAATATAGTTCACTCCAACCATATCCGACAAGAAAAAATATATAGGGGAATGTTTCAAGAAACCCCCTGGATGAATCATGAAATTCCAAATAACATATCAAAAAATTGTCATAAAAGTATTGAGGATATTAGGGAATAAATCCAATTATGAAAGTCCCAATCATGACCATGTAAAGAGGTAAAATTTTATAAAAATAATAATCTCATCCAAAATATGAAGGAATAAATATTGCTGGAAGTGATGTAGGAGGAAGTTGGAGGAGAGGAGTGAGTTTAAAAAACTTGATTTTTTAGTGTTGAACTAGGATAAGAATAAACAAAGTAAATCAATAATATCAATAGAGAGAAAATGATGTAAACCTAGGCCTGAGTTAATCAAGTTCCAAGGGTAAATGGGAATTCAATGCCAAAATAAAACCAAATAATATGGATGGGAAATACATAGATATTAAATGGGTGAAAAGAATTGAACCATATAAAAAAGGACAAAGGTCAACAAAAAATAGAGATGAGAAAGAGAGAGGATAATTTCCTTACTCTAGAGAGGGGAGCTAGAGGCCATGTCTCTAGAGTTAGATTAGTGGATTAAGGTCAAAAACTTATAATTTGGAAAGATAAAGTTTATTTAGGGGATAAATTAAAACCTATACTAATAACTTCATGATAAATGACCATAATCAAGGAAATGAGCAAGGAGATGGACAAAGGTACTCAAAAAAACCTATATCTTGGTAAACACTTTACTAGTGTTAAAAAATGAAAGTACCATGATGGAATGTAAGAGGGATCAAAAACCCAAATAAACAAAGACTGGTTATTAATCTTAGAAAGAACCACACTCTAAATATTATGATTTTTTTAGAAGCTAAAAATGTATAAAAGTATATTATGTCAATTTAGAGACAGAATTTGGAGATAATCTAGTTGTATTGGAGTTATTGATTTGAGAGCCTCAGGGAGATTAATTTTTTTTTGAATCCCCATGATTCTAAGGGGAAAATAATTATAAATAAAAAATCTCACATAGTGATAGGATTTAGAGATAAATTGAACAAATTTTATTGGATCTTATATAACATTTATGCTCCTAATTCTTTGTTGGGAAGAATGAACCTTTGAAGAGAATTAGATAGTTTTATAAAGAATTGTAGAATTTGGAAATGAATTTTAGTGCAATATTTCAACACCACGTCTTGTATATGTAAAAGGTGTAGTTCTCAATATTATATAGTTAATATCGAGGGTTTATTGACTTTATTGTATAATTTAGGCTTATAAATGTGGACCTCAGTGGGGCTAGTTTTACTTGGTATAACATAAGAGTGGGAGATAAATTCATTTAGTTCATCTTGGATAGATTATTTCTATCTATGGATTGGGTATTTAACCTTAACCAAAATCTATCTAATCTTCCAATAGTTGGATTTGTTCACAATCCTTTTGTATTTTTAGGTTGTAAGGAGGTTAGAGAAATAAACCACCTTTTTTATATAAAAATATGTGGATTCAACATATAGACCTATTGAATTGAATACTAACTTGTAAGCTAAAAACATGAATCAAAAGATAAAACATTGGAATAAATATGTCTCTGGGAATATAGTTTATAGAAAAATATAATTTCTAAGGGTCTTTCAGTAGATAAAAGAAAATAGGATGAATAATGAAAATATCTTGAAATTAAAGGATCTGAAATGCATGTTCCACAATCTAGAGATGGAGGAGTTTATTTGTTAGAAATAGAAATACAAAAGAATCTTGTTGAAAGAGAAGGACATGAATACTAAGTTCTCCCATCTCTTGAAAATTAGGAATAAAAATTCAATTAGAATTAGATAATTAATCTAGGAATATGGATCACTCTATAATTAGGGTAAATAAATTAAAGTAAAAGTTATTTATTTTTAGAGACATTTTTTTATCACACCATCCTTAATCATATGAAGGAATAATCCAGTTTGGAGGTATTTATAAATTTTAGAAATTAAGACGATAATGATAACTTCCTTAAAATTCATTCCATGGATGAATTCATGTTTTTCATGTTATCTATGAAGGGAGAGAATGCACCAATCCTCGATGGATTTTCTCTATTTTATTTAGCATTTTTGGTAAATTATTAATCTAGATGTGGTTGATTTAATTTATTAATTCTTATAGATTAGAAACTTTCTCATAGAAATAAATAATGCATTCTTGGTCCTAGTATTAAATAATATCAAATCCAACTCTTTAAAGGACTTTCACTCCATAAACCTATGCAACATGATTTAATAGTTTTGGGAATATTGGTATCTTATTCCTAACTTAGTCCAAGGTTTGAGCTAATTAAATCAGTAAATAATATTGAAATAATTAAGCCACTAATTTGTATAATATAATTTTAATTGAACCTTTCTAAAAAGTGTAATAAATGAAGAAAAATATAACTTAGCTTAAACTAGACTGAGATGACTAAGATAGAAGATGAAACTAGCAATGCAGGATTGAGACACTATCACAAATTAGGATCTAGATTTCATTTGGCAAAAGGATAGGAGCACCAAAAATAAGACACTTCAAGCTCCACTGATATAGTCTAGGTCTTACCACTATTTTCCAAACTAATAATATATATCCAAGTTTGTTGGGTATTCTCTATTGTCCCTATATTATTCCACCTATGAAATTTCAAGTCTTGAATATTGATGAATCTCTTTGTAGAGATAATTTAATATCCAATCCTAGGTATTCCTTATGCTTAAAATTGAATGAAAACATAGAGAAAGAGGTTGGGTTAGTTTACGTAAGATGCATTGAATGTATAACCACGCCCCTTATGTAGGTATATTACCTACATACCAATACTCTAAAGAGGGATCAAGCCATATTTAATTCTCCCACTTTATATGTTTTGTGCAATAGTGTAATGAAGATGCAAAAATGCTACACTAGGTGTGATTGAGGTGGCTAGGGACTGGTGTGAGGGTTTGAATATGTTGGTGGCTATATTGTATGGATGTATGAAGAGAATAAGGAAAATTTCCTTAATTTTCTTGCTTGCATTCTTGCTTTCTTTTTAAAAATTACCAACCTTTATAAATGAACTTTGAATTGGATTCTATAGAGATCTATTAGTCATGGATTAAATGAAATCATGATAGGATGGCATAATGAAGAAGAGGAATCAAGGAAAAATGGTCACCTAGGATCAAAATGTGATTGGATAGGAGTGCTGGAAAAGGGATACCCTAGGTTCCAACACTATATTCCAACTTGGTTTCTATTCTCCTAAGGGTGTGAGACCTAAGGGATGGAAAAAGAATGAAAAAGGGGTCTTAACTAAGCTAGAATGAATTCTCAAAACCCTATAGATGACTAAGAATCAGTGAAAAGATGCCTACAAGGGTCATGAGAGCATGCAAGATGGACCTATAGATTGGGTGTCATAAGCCACACTCAAGATACCAAATTTAACATTCTATATGACTACATTCCCCCCCCCCCCCCTTTATTCTAGTGACGTAACAAAGTTAAATTGTAGGATAAAGGAAAAATAGAAAGAGTACCTAAACTTACCTGGAAGGGTGAAGCCCATAAAGCTACGTGATGGTGTATGTGAATTGAGAGATCATGTTATGAATTGTTAATCTATAAGAGAAAATAAAGAGTAGATCATTTCTTACTAAATATGTTATATCTAAAAAAGAATGTAAAAAGTTGGGTAAGAGAGAGAGAGAGGAAGATAAAGGAATGAATACACCTCACCAATTACACAAACCAATGAAAAACCTATTATGATGTTGAGTGATGTTGGATGTGCTAGACATGATCAATATGTGCTATACCAAAATTAATATCATGATTGGAGCTGAGTGATCAATTCCCTTAGAGTGGCTCAAGAATGAGAAGGTTAGCCCTTTGGTTGCATTGTCACCCACTAAGTGAAGCCATATTATCATGTGTGTGATAATAAATATTTGGACTATGTGTTCAATCCCTCTAAGTAGGTGGATCAAGAATACAAAGGCTAGCTAGTCCTTTGGCTCCATCATTGCCCCATAAAGTGAAGCTAAAAATTGATACCCATATGATTATGTGTCATATGATGTGGCTCATAAATCCCATGAATGATATATAATTTGACAATGTTGCATGGATAGTTGAATGTGTGCTATAATCTAGGTGACTCCTGGCCAACTCAAAAAAATTGTGGAGATTAAGCTTGTATGGAAGCCACTCTAAAATTGGGTAATAGGCTTATACGAAATCCACTCAAAAAAGTGGAGGTTAAGATTGTATGAAATCAATTATAAAATGATGCCAACACCTATAGATAGAGTAAGGCACACAACTATTGAGAATGCCTAGGTAATATATTAAACATGAAAATAAAAGAAGTCAAATATGTCATGCACATTGCCCCTAATCACTAGTGTCTATAACATGGATTTTGATCTAGAAGATATACCAAATTCCCTATCTAAAACTACAAGTGAGAACAATCATGTCACATATGATGCCCCTTATACCTAGATTCTTTGAGAAAAACTATACTAAAACTTTTGAATATGAATGCATCTGTATGTGATAAAATAATAGATAAACTTACCTTTCTACCTTATTCTAGAAAATATAGGTTTTTTATTGTTTGGATAAGAGTACCAAAAATAGGACACCCTAGTGTATGGTTATATTGTCCATGTTTGGTGTTGTTGTCCTTTACTAAAACTAAATATTTTTTTGGAATCATCACTATTTTTTTGGTCTATTCTACCTCATTTGACCTTTGATTATTGTTATGAGTGTTCTAAAAACTGATTTTTAAATGAATAAGAGATCTGATCTCTTTCAAAAAACCCTTGTTTGTTATTCCCCTCTTTTGAGGGTAGGAATGAAGACCCTTTAATGACTAACCATAGAAGAAAGAGCCTTTCCAGTGTGTTATGTTATGAAATATATGATATATCAATGATAATTGATAATATATCTCAAGATATAGCATGGTCTATATTGGATATTGTTAGATCAAATAGTGGTATGCCTAGATAGATATAATATTGTAATAGCATGTGCAATGTATTGAATTAGAACTATAAATGTTAGTTATTAGTTGTTAGTTGTTATTTTTTGAGGGATGGAGCATGATGTCCATCATGGCATCCAAGAAGGAAGGTAATGCATGATGTGGATCATGGCATTATAGATAGTTGAAAAGTAATCAAGCAACAGGCACATAAGGTAAGAAGCATACAAGAGTGGCCAAGTAGCCAAGCAAATAAGGGACATGGGAACATGTCACTAAAACTATAAATCAAGCATAGAAGTCATGTTTAAATTATATATATAATTGAAAATAAGCAAGGTTGGCATGAGGGACACAATCACATAGAAGAGTACAAGCAAAGGACATTAGAAAATGTCCTAAGGCACATATAGGAAACAAATGAAGAACTAAGACATGCAATCACATATAGATATGCAAAGCAAGAAATTAAAGCATGTAAATACTAGAGATAAAATTGCATCTAACTAATCAAAGAAAGAAGTGAAAGTATGAAAAACATATAGTACAATAACAGGTAGATGTTAATAAATACAAAAGTGTTATATACTAATGAATATTGATAGAGTAATTTATGTAAGCTAGTAAGTAATGTACATCAACATGATAACTAGAGTTTGTGGTGTAGGAATGGCATAACCTAGATGGTATAGTCATTTATAAGATGCCCCAAGTGGGTAGATATATTGATGTATGTCTTAAATGTTGAAGTAGGTTTACCCCTCAATGGGTAGAGTGAAGTAGTCAAGGATCTCGATGTTACTGCACACACTCAATGAAGATCAAGTGAAGCATATAAATGTAGATAAATGGATAAAAAATAGAATTTAACAACATCATGTAAGTCTAAAATGGTAGTATAAATGTAAAGCTTGGATGATGCATATAATTGAAATGTTTTTTCTATTTTTGAACCATTTAAATGTTTTTATATTTTGACATATATTTGAATGTTTTTGGTATTTTTGATATGATCTATGTACAATCAATCATAAGAAGACTATGTAGAAGAAATTAAAAAGAAGTTATGTACAATTAAGAAAATAGAAACTATGTACAAGTAATATCGAGAATAAATAACACTAATCAATGAGTCTCATAATAGACTCCCCATCATGGTGTCTTGTATCAAAAAAAGAAATCATGTGTGATTGTGAAGCATAAGGGAATGTTTGTGAATATGACACTAAATATTTGGATTCATTATTGATATCTTGGAAATCATAATAATCTATATTGTTCCATTCATCATTATCATCATGATTTTAAACCAATGGAGTGATAGTGTTGAATTTTGATGTATCTAGATCTTTTCCTTTGATAAATTATGTCTATGAATGATTTGCCTTAGGATGTTTAGAAAATCCCAAACCTTTGTGATAAACACTATCAACTGCTAGAATAAGAGTAGTGATGCCTTGAGCCTGCTTGCCCAACCCTTAACCTTAATAATCAAACTATTGTAGGTATTTTTGACCAAACCCATACTACTTTGAAAGTTGAGCCTCATTTTGGAGAGGTGGATTTACATTTTTTTTTAAATTTATCTATGCTTGTGGTACTATCTATTACTCTGATTTTGATTTTTGATCCTTTTATTCTTCTAAGTTATGCTATGGTAACCACTTTTGTATTATTTCTAGATTTGACCTTTTGTGAATGTGTTCCTATGTAATTTTGGATTGCTTGATTGATTTACCTTGTATAGGGTCCTCATTATTAATTATCTGTTGTATATTTTTTTCAATGCCAAACATGAATATGTGTAATGCCCATGTATTATATGATATGTACAATAATATCTGGATCTTCTCACTGGATGGAGAGGAAGTAGTTTGATCAACTTAGATTTAATAATTTCACATATTACCTCACTTTAACTCTTATTTTATCTTTTAATTCTATTTGAATCACAAGATTTAGAGTTACTTTGTTGTGATTTCTTGTTTTGATATGTAACATTGATTGCAACCAATTGACTAGGTGAAGGTGTATATTCATGATTGGCACTAGGGTACCTTTGAGGATTTTATATTATAATATAATTCTATAATGTTGTGATATTTTCATGTAATAGCTTATTATACATTTGTAAATCTGAAAATAACTTGATCATACTAGTGATTTTATCCCTTAGAGTCTCACAAGTGAAAACCGTAGTTGCTTCTAATTGAACATGTAAGCACATATGGTGAAGAGGTTTTGAAGAAGCTATAGGCTAAATGTATGCATTAAAAGAAATAATATAGGCTACATCACATTTTTTAGGGGTGATAGCATGAATTAGGTTAGAGGGAAAGTAGTTATCACCCTCTTGGGGGGAGAGGAGGAGAAGGAAATTCTTTCATATACATAAGATATGACATTGAAACTTGACAGGTGGTTGTAAGCTTATGCACTAGATCCTCTAAGTATGTAATGATTTTATTATTGATTTAATTACACATAATAGAGATATATCATGTTAAATAAGTCATTAAAGTTATAATTTGTATATAAATATGATTATAAATAATATTTCACATGAGAGATAGAAAGCAAGGGATAGAGAGAGCATGAAATTATGCATTAATTCATAAATAACTTTGATATGTGATATGATATGTCTAATATGTGTAGCAATATAAAATTAAAAGTTTTTCCATATGAGAGATAGAAATCAAGGGATATAAATCATGAAATTGTGTATGAATGCATAGAAAACATTGATATGTGTTATGATATTGCAAACATGTTTAGAAAAATAGAGTTAGAAATTATTCCACATGAGAGAAAGAGTATATAAAATAAATATTAAAATATTAAAAAAATTTAGAAATAAATTTTTTTAATAGCATAGATTATTATTAAAATTAGTCATGAAATGCAAAGAATGAAGCTTTGTACTAACATATAGTAAACTTCATCATTCATGTACATGATAGGACCAACTATGGTCTCCTTATTGTTTTCAAAAAATGCATGAATAATGTGTAAGTTAGTGAGATCCATTTTTGTTTTTATGTGAAATCTGATTTTAGATTGAGGGTGATACCTCAAGCAAGTAAAGGGACCTAGTATGTGCAACTAGGGTTTTTTTTTTAAAATTGATATATTTTTTAATTATTAAGGAATTTTAAAATTTAATGCAAATTTCTAATTTAAATACACAGGTAAAAAATCTAAAAAATATTGGAGATTTTTTGATTTAAAATGACACAGTATATGTAACTAGGGTTGGGAAGAAAAACAATTATTTAAAAATACTATAAAAATTTAAAAATTGAAGTGAATTTTTTATTTAAATATGTAGGTAAAAAATCAAAAAAATATTGTAAAGATTGTGATTTAAAGGGACCTAGTATGTGTAAGTAGGGTTTGGAAGAAAATTATTTTTAAAAAATTACTATAGAATTTTAAAAATTAATGGTAATTTATAATTTAAATATGTAGTTAAAAAATCAAAAAATTATTGGAAAAATCAGCAAGGAATTTACCTTAGGGTTTGTAGGGTTTTTATACGCAAATGAAGTAAGTCAGGTTCACTAAATGATTTAATTGTTTTGGGAATATTTGTGTATTATTTCTAATTTAGTAAAAGGTATAAGATAATTAAATGAAGAAATAATATTTCAATAATTAAACCACTAATTTATATAATTTAATTGTAATTTGAACCTTTCTAAAAATAATAATAAATGAAGAGAAATATAACTTATCTTAAATTAGACTAAGATGATTGAGACAAAAGTTGATACTAGATGTGTAGGAGTGGGACTGTATCACAAATCAAATTGGCTTTTGTTCAGTGAAAGCGTAGGAACACCAAAAACAAGACACTTCAAGGTCCAGTGTTATAGTCCAGGTCCCATCGCTATTGTAACCACTAATTTCTATAATTTAATTGTAATTTGAACCTTTCTAAAAATAGTAATAAATGAAGAGAAATATAACTTAGCTTAAGTTAGATAAATATGATTGAGATAGAAGTTGATATTGGATTATAGGATTAGGACACTATCACAAATCAAGATTAGCATTTTTTTAGTGAAAGGATAGGAACACCAAAAATAAGACATTTCAAGGTCTAGTGTTATAGTCTAGGTCCCATCGCTATTACCCAAACTACTCGTAGAGATATAAGATTTTAAGGTTTTGTTCATTATCCTTATATTAATCCATATATTAAATTTCAACTCTTGAATATTGATGAATATATTTGTAGAGTTGATTTAATCTCCAACTATAGGTCTTTCTTGTACTTGAATGAAAACTTGGAGAAAGAGGGGGGGTTAGTGTGTGTAAGATAAACTAAACGTGTATTCATACCCCTTGTGTGGTCAAAATGCCTATATACCAATAATCTAAAGAGGAATCAAACTATATGTAGTTCTCCCACTTGATGTGCTTTATGCAATAGTGTAATTAAGATGCAAAAATGCCAACTGGGTGTGTTTAAGGTGGTTAGGGATTAGTGTGATAGATTGAATATGCTAGTGGTTGTATTGGATGGCTATATGAAGAGAATATGGAAAATTACCTTAGAGGTATTGCTTGTATTCTTGTTTGATTTTGAAAATAATTTCCAACCCTTCTACATGAACTTTGAATTGGATTTTATAGAGATCTATTGATCATGGGTTAAACGCAATTGTTCTAGGCGGACACAATGAAGAAGAGGAATCAAGGAAAAATGGTCACCTGGGCTCAAAATGTGATTGGAAAAGAGAACTAGAAAGGGGACACCCTAGGGTATAGTAGTATACTCCAACTTGGGTGGTATTATCCTAAAGGTAAGAGATCTAGGGGGATGGAATAAGAATGGAAAAAGGGTCCTCACTAAGCTAGAATGAGATCCCAAAAGCTTATGGATGATTGGGAATTAGTGAAAAGATGCCTAGAAGGGTTATGAGAGCATGAAAGATGGACCTATAGATTTGGTGTCATAAGCCACACTCAAGCTACTAGATTTAACATTTTATATGACTACACAACACCATTTATAAAATATATCAAAAACCGTGGTCCTTAGACTCCATGTCATGTTTCTTAATATAATTTCAAAACAAGGAGATCTTGTGTTTGGAAGGTAAATAACATAGTTTATAATGAAGGTTCATGAGGCTTTTCATTCTCTAGATCTTTCCATAAGGGCTGAAATGTTCTCAAAATTTCACATAAATAAATCCTACAAAAGATTTTATGGGATTTTTATTAAATCTTAAATAAAGTTGGGTTCAACCTCAAATTAAAAATATGATATCAGTCTACATTTATTCTCCAAAATTATTTGTCCTAATTAATGGATCCCTTAAGGATTTTTTGTTGGTGTAAAAATGGTTATTAAAATGTGTCCCCCTCTTTCTATACCTATTGATCATCCTTCTTGAAACACTTGGGATAAGCCTTTAAAAGGTAAGAACACATGGAGTGTTGAAACACCTTTAGATTTCTCATAACATGGATCCCATTACACACAAAAAATTTGTGGATGACACAGTTGCGTTAAGGTAAGCCTCTATGGTAGAGGTTAAACACATAAAATAAATACTTAATAAATATGAAGATGTGATGAGACAATGTATAAAATCTTCCAATAGATATTAATTCTTTATTCACTCCTTGAAATACCTTAAGAGGAGAATTTATAATATCATGGGGTGTTAAATTTATAAATTATCATCTAATTACTTACAAATGTAGATATTCATGGGTATTATGTTACTAAATTTTTAGAATCCTATCCTTGATAATATTTAAAATAAATTATATGGTGAAAAGTAAATTTGCTATCTCATGCCAGTGTTAACCACCAAACTACACACTTAGGAGAAGATTGTTTAGACCTTTCCAAGTTTGGGCTAACATGGGATTAGTAGAATGATGTGGGTAACATATGGATGGAATAAACTTATAGTTTTGGGGTTATCTTCCAAGGTACATAAATTTTATCTCAATTCCTAAAACTACTAACTTGGTGGTGAAAAGAGATATAAGGTGATGCATAAAATAAATCCTAAGCTAAGGCTAGGTGATGAACCAACATATTCTTGTCTACTCTAAATAGTAATATCACAACACTTTGTGAATATAACAAATAATATTGAATGAGACATGTTTTACAGGGGGATACTAAGCATTATTATTTCATATGAAGGCTATGATATATGGATGAAACTTGAAGGTGATCAATAAATCATCTATTTTTAGGCACTACCAACTATATTTCACTTCAAACATAGTCACCAATAATTTGACACATCATATAACCTATATTTAATAATATATTAGAAATTAGGAGAGCACAAAGACCTATAAAGGTTACTAAGGCTTCACCACTTCTTAAAATCAGAAAGAACATATCACATTAAGCTAGTAAGGAAATTTGAAACAATACTTCTTATTGATTCAAAAAGGTTTACAAGAGAAAACTTGGGTAGAGTTTCATCATACCCAACTAAGGATAAGAAAAATGGCCTTACATCCTTAATTTATAGGAAATGAATAATAGGGATAAGAAATAGTGGCATGGATAAGGCATGGATAAGTAATGAATGACCATAATTCATTTAATTATTAGTTACAACTACCTCCCATAACTCACTTCTTTTTTTGCCTTGGTGGGAGCAGTCTTCAATGAGAATTTTGAGGTGTTGGATGTATGTTTTTGGAAAATTTTGATTCCATACATAGGATGATAATTACAAACTATTAAATTCCCCATGATTTTTATAGTTAAAAAGGCATAAAAAGGGTTCAATTAAGCCTCCATGAAGCATTAAGTAGCTTATCCTTCCCCTTATGCATGTTGACTATTCCTAAAACTGCATAATCCTCCATAACAACTATTTAGTGTGTCTTATAAAATACATGTAATATTTTAAATTGTATTTATTTTGTTCTATTTAATCACTCAACATCCTCTCACACCAACAAACATCTTTTCTTTTTTCCAAAATAAGCCTACTAGACAACTAGGCCTACTCACCTAGTGATAGTTTCTTTGATGATCATTATGATCACATATAAACTTTAAAAATGGATGAGTGAGAATTTATAAAGTTAAAAAAAACATATTACATCATGAATTATTATTTCAAGATAGTACACGTGCAGTTTTTGTCCATTTGGGTGACTAGGTCACCTTTCACTAGCATTTATGGATTGGCCTTTTAGCTCAGACTTGTAGGTGCATTTATAGGATGAAATGAGAGTATTTTGTTATTTTAAAATGTGAAATATTCTTAAAAATAGTCTCCTTAATGATATTAAACTCATAATATAACTATTTACCTTGAATTTATGACAAAATCTTGCCAAAATAGTGTTTTTCATAGATATATACAACTATCTGTACAGATCAAAGCCATTAATATGACATCTTCAAAGTGCACTATGATATTAACATATTTCCTAATAAATTTCAATGAATTTTTATTAAAATTAATTGATATTTCCTCCATAATGTCTCTATTAGGTCTTTAGGGAGGTTTGTGGAGGTTTAGAGTCTTAGAAATTATTCATATCCCTAAGGGCTTGAACTACAAAACCAATGACAAGAGATTCAAGTATACATCCCTCCCAAACATGAACTAGTATTTAGGGTCCCCATGTAGATTATATATGAAATTATGACCATAATAAGGTACCCTTCATGTGATTATCTTATATTGTGTAGTCTTAAGGTAGTTTTAGGCCAAAAATGACCAATTCTAGGATTTTTTCTAGAAACTAGCACCTCTTACACATTTTTAACTCATTGAAATAAATATCCATGGTGGTTTGAGGTCTTATTAGACAATAAATATATTTTAACCTCAGTCTTCAAGTATTAATTCCTTGAGAAGGGTATTAGGCCAACAAGACTAAATGTAGGGCTCTTGAGTTTTGCCTTCAAAATGGAGTTATGGGGGCATTTGGCCACATCTAAAAGTATGAAACCTACCTCTTAAATCCTTATGATCATTTGAATTGTCTTGGTTAAGCCTATTTATTATTATTTTTGCACACATAGTTAGAATACTAGGCACTTAGGCATGTTTTTAGGTGGCCATTAAATATGGAGACCCATTTAGGTTGTCATTATGTAACCTTTGTGTCCTCTTGATATCTCTATTTCTTCAAAAACATGTAAACATGAATACTTTCTTCAATTCTCTACACATAGACTTGGATTAATTTTATTTAGGCATGATCCATACAACATACAATATGCACATACCAATAAATGGACAATTTGGATGCCCATGTGACATAGGGTTACCATTAAGGCTATTTCAAGGCTCAACTACCTCATTTGAAAGCATTTTAGGGTACAATTCCTTCATCAAGTCCTTATTAGGGTTTAGAGAGTGTTTTAGTTACCTATAATCTTAACAATGACTCATATAGTACAAGCCTCAAATCCAAAACTTATTTACATGTATGTTTAGCCTATATCCCCCTTAAAAACTCTTTAACAACTCTTGGTCTCATGCAAATTGTATAGTGACTTGTGAGTGAAAGTTTGTATCCTTTGAGTTCTTTGCTAGGAATTATGTGTAGGTTAAAGTGTTAAGGATTGTTAATAGATTTGAGATCCTAAATGCAACTCTTTCTTCTATGTATATTTATTTAATAGGTGTCATGAACTCCCCCTAAGATCACTAAGCCTGAGTGATCATGCCATGTGAGATATGAGCATTAAAGTTGGAAATTTGAGATGTCAAACTAGGGTAGTGGAGCTCAAGAGGGGTGATAAGACCAAAATATCCACTTCCCCACCTTTATCTAGCTATAATACCTTCTTCAAGACTTATATAATCCCTACATAC
Source organism: Torreya grandis (assembly GCA_037957365.1). NCBI lineage: Eukaryota > Viridiplantae > Streptophyta > Pinopsida > Cupressales > Taxaceae > Torreya > Torreya grandis. The sequence goes on from JARHVA010008409.1 coordinate 63,013, forward strand.
ATATTCATTCCCTTGAGTATACCAGGGGGGTTTGGGTCTATCACTAAGATAGATATGAGGTCTTGAGGGTTCAAGAAGGATTTAGGCCTTATAAGCTTAAACTAAATTTTTGGACCTTTAGTCACATATATGTGTATTTATGGATTCAATGTCACCATAGCATAATTTTACACATAATTTATACCTTCTTCACTTGTCCTCAATTTATCAAACCACCATATCTATCCCTCTCTCTTATAGGCTTGCCATGACCATCACTACCATGCTTATTATTTTATTTTGAACCAATTAATGTTAAATTATTAGGTAATACCTATGCCTTATCCTTTTCACTACAGGTATAATTGGGGGGGGGGGGGGGTGGCTAATGTAGGGTGTATTCAAGATCTAAACACATTCCTTAAATTGAGCTTCCCCTTAATCCTAATTTCAATAATCCCCTACAGTCATGCATAGATGTTTGTGTGTCATGAGTGTATAACCTATAATAGGAAGCTACTTGACTTGATCATACCCTTAGGAACCCTGATGAGGATCAATGCCATCATGGGTAGGGTAATATGAGTATGTGTTACTATTGACCATTTTGACCACAAGTCAAAATGGGTCAACCCCCTATAGTCAAAAACTTGATATAGGGGTCTATAATAATGGCATAGGGTGTGTCAGAGTTAATTTTATGTGATTTCATATGTTATTATCCTTGGTCATGGTCACATTTAGTCCTTATGTCATTTTATGTCATGTATGGGTCATAAATAAAGGTGGTATGGTTTTTTTAGGTATAAAAGTGTTCTAAGATCCTTATTAATGTCCATAATGTCATTACCTATCATATTCCTCATCATTAATGTCAATAATAATAGAAAAATTGAAAGTATTAACTAAAAATCAAGAAAATAAGTGAGAAAAAAGGAGTTTCAAAGGTTATATGGAACATGGTAGAGAGTGGCACATGTAATAAGTTTTTTTTGTGACCCTTAAACTTACCTAACTCTATTTACATGCTTGATATAATTTTGAAGGGCCAAAATTGGACCAAATATTCTATCTCTCCATCACTCCACTAGGCAAGAAGAACTAATTATTAGGTTTCTTCTTGGTATGTCCATTAGGAATACTTACAAGTAAAATTATCTTGTAGGTGGATATTAAAATTCGTAATCTTCAAATTAATTCTTGGAGTTCAACTATTGGCTTCTAGTATTTTATCAACCATCCTCAACAACTTGAGTGTTCATTTTTGCTTATTATTTCCAACACCCTATAGGTTTTACTCCTATTTGAGATAACACATATAACTAAATTGATGACTTAAATTTTATATGATTTTTAATTCATTTTATCATCTTTTCCATGTTTGGTTTCATGGTTGTAAGTGATTTGATTGGTCAAATAGTTCAAAGTGAAGGAAGATGTCACTAATGGACTAGCAGACTATTTTCACCACTTGAAAAAGGTTTATTTATCTAAAATGGATTCATTTGAATGTGATATTATGATATTAATATTTTTCATGTCTTAATAATCACCTTATTTATATTATAGGTCTCTCAAGATCATCTATTGAGTAAGGACACAATCATATGCAACACATAGTCAACTCCCAACAAGCTTCCAACTACAATCATGGTGTCTTAAGGTGTGAAAACATTCATGTGAGGTATATTAAGAGTTCCAATATGTTTAATATCTTATTTAATAATAAAAAATCAATAAAATTTCCTTCAAACACCATGTTATATACTATGAAACTCAATCCTCATGCATGCACAATCATCCACCATCAATGAACACCTAAAGGTGTTATAGAGAAGATCAACCACATTGAAAAGGATAAATTGTCTATTTTAAAGTCACTTATGATTTGAAAGTTTAATTATAAAATATTGAGGATAAATAAAACTCATTATATGATCCTTTACCATTCATATTATTTACAATGGTGCTCATTGTCTTTTTTGTAACTAAATGTATATCTACAGCTGCCCTCAAGAGATGATCACATTGAAAGGGATTATTTGAGTTTAATGAAGTTATATATGGTTAAAATACTTAATTTAAAAGTTTTTATAAGGTCTAAATCTCATTTAATACTCATATATCATGCATACTAGCAAATTTCTCATAGTCACTACCTACATATAGAAATGCACACCTACAAGTCACCCCATAGAGATTTTAAAGTGTTTCATGAACAAGTTTATCATGTTTAGATAATTTCATGAGGTGTTTCTAGTTATAATATGAAATTATAACCTTATTTGATGAATTTTATTGGAAATAAATGTTGAGAATCATCTTTAAGTTTAAGGACTGAGCTTTAGGGATAGTTTCCCTAAAAGATCAAAATAGAGGCCTAAGCACTTTTGGAGATGCCATATGATTATGCCACAGAGTTTTTATAAATTCAAATGTTTTAATATTTTATAATTATACTAAGGTAATATCCTTAAAAAATGAATGGATGTGTAACTAGAGGAGAGTGATATTTTAAATCCTTCAAAGTACATATTTGTTCACTACAAATATTCAATGATCTATATAGGATTTAAACTCTCAATAACTTCACAATCCAAACTTGTAATGTAAGAGAATGTATATGTATGGAAAGTGGTACTATAAGGGTAAGGAAGACACCAGTGATTAAAAGGTCATAAACAAAGTATTAAATGTAGAGTTTTGACCCCATCAACAACTACAAGTGTGCTTTGCCCTATGACAACTTACCTAGAATTGACTATAAACTCCTATACCATCCATGAGGTGATTATAGACATGGAAACATAAAAATTATCTATTTAAATATGAATTAAAGACTTATAAAGTGATCCAAAGATATGTGGCACTAATTTCAATTTTTATTTTCACCTATAGAACCACTACCTACTCAAAATTTGTCAATTGTAGTCGATTCTAGTTTGACAATGAGTTCAAAATAGTGACTTGAAAGATGGTATAAAATGGACATGACTTGGATAGATAAAAATGGATGAAAAATGAAATTGTAGGCTCTAATTAAGTCATTGGGAATTGTTTTCATGGTTCAACCATATATTACCACCTATAAGTGTCCTTCTTAAATAAGAAAACATAGTCAGTAGTCCATATCCGTCAAAGTGAGAAGTGAATTAATGAAAGGTTTAAAAATGTTATGATGATCAACATGTTTTAAAATTAATTTAAATTGTCATGAATATTTAATGATGATATTACCATATGGATTCAATATAGAGAAAGGATCAAATAATGCAACCTAGAGTCTATATTCAAGACATGCACATAGTCAACCATTTCCACATGTATGTCTTGGTCTTATGAAGAATTTTGGAGATGTTAGGGGTACCATAAAACTAGGAAGATTTTTAAATATCATATCAATCACTTGGATAAGCCCACCATATCTTCTATTTGTCTGGGGAAATAGGGGAAGTTTCCTCTATTTTGTCTTAGATAGAGGGCACTCCCCAAAGATACAAATCCTATAGGTTGGTCATGAAAAGCAAAATTAGGTAGGGGGAGGGTTTATGAAACATTGAAATAAGATAACAAGGGATTTGATACATATGGATTAATATGAAAACTAATGCACAAAGATTGAGAACCCAATATGATGGCCAAAATTCAAAAGCATCTCCCAAATTCTAGACTAGGTGTCTTGTCATTTGGGGGTCCACTATCAATTTTGGCACTATGTGAGCATCCCAGTTAATTATAACATGTTCAAAGGGTATTTTAAAGTGTATTAAAACATTTATCATGTAGAGGATACCATGGGTAAGCCATTCCTTATCTCAAACTACATTAGGCCTACACATAATGGAAGGAGGAGCTTGAGAGAGAAACTTTGGGAGCTCATATCTACATGGAAACTTTTAATGTGAGTAAAATGAGTTTGGAAATGGTGAAGGAGGTATTGGATATTGTTTTTGTGGATTTTTTTTTCAAATCCAATGTTAGACCTTTATGAACAATCCTTAGAGGGAAAAAGTAATCTAAACCCTTAAAACCCCTTACTAAGGACCTAATTGGGAAGATGAAGTAAGAGAGGAATTTATATGGCATAAAATGTCTTGGGAGATGATTTGAATTTCTAGAGGATTCTCTAAGGCTTCTCCTCATTAGCTTGAGTTCTACCGTACCTATATAGATAAGGTTTAAAATGTCTTTTCTTGACTATTTTTGGTGTTATGTAGGTATGGAATGGTTTTAAATGATTAAATCCACCTTGGGAGTGATTTTTGGCCTTAATATAACTCACCATGTGAATTTATTTCCTCATTTAAGCGTAAAATTTACTCTAAAATTTCCTTCATCTCAGCTAGTCATAACTGGGATGGTGAACAAGCAAGTGATAAGGTGAAAGTTCTAAGTAGGTGCTATTTTAAGGGTTTTTTGAGGAATATAAGGCCATGATGGATCTTAAAAAGTTCCATAAACTCCTTTTTATGTATTATATTTTAAAACTAATGTCTAATTTTTGGTGCCAAGTATGGAAGGTGAATAAAAGAGGAGTTATTTAGACTAAAAGTAGTGATAACTCATGTCTAGAATAATTCTAATGATTAGGGATGTAACAAATACATGTTGGATAATTTATCTAACTCTTCCTCTCATTTAAATCATTGAATCTATCCTTAATTAACTATGGGACGTTCCAAGAAGGCCAAATGATTAGGGTAATTTTATGAGAAAGAAATTAAAGAGTTTTATGCCACATTTAAGGAGTTTAGTGTTTTGATGGACATTTGTCCAATTATAACTTGTATTTTCTATTCCATATTAATATCTCATACATTTATAACTCTTTTTCTTATCATGACAAATGTTCTAGTGACTATTGGACTTAATTCTCTTCTTTTTCTTTAAAATTCTATAAGTAGAGGACATTTTGGCTCTTTTAGATTAATACCACACCATGTATGGTGAAGCACTACTGGAATGTCATTTTATTTTTCCTTTAAAAAATAAATTATATTCTATTTTTGAGTTCATGAAAATTTTTATAAGTGTACAAAGTGATGTATGGTGAAGTTAATGATAATCCTCTATCCTTGTTTTCCTTGTCATTTCATGTTTATATAAGAGTTCTTATTCTAATAGGTCATATAGAGTGTGGATAGTGTATTAGGATCATTTAAAGTGTATAATTTTCCTTATATTTTTAAATATACCATCTATTTCACTTTACTTGTGTTGTCTCATGCATATCACCTCTATATTGAAACACTTATGTTAGAACTTTTTAGGACTTGGAAGCTAGATTGTATGTCTTATTTCATAATGATTTCATAATTCATAATGATTTCATAATCATATAAGTATGATGGTCTTATGGAAATAAACTTGGTTTATCACCCCATTATATTATTATAATTTCATGAAAACTTATATCTCCTTTCCCATAAGCAACTAGTTAAGTAGGTAATAAGCACTTCAAGGAGCTAGCCCTTAAACCTATAGGTATACTTCTAATATAGGTACACCCACATACCTATAAGTATTCCCATGTTGAAAAAATATAGAGAAGGATTTAAAACCCTCATTTAAGATTAAATATTTTGTGACAATAGTTTTGGCATGCTCGATGGGACCTATTGTCTTCAAGATAACTTGTTAATGTGAATGTTCGTCTTGACAACATTAGCTACAAATTGGTATACTACTCAGCACTTCATGACTCCATTCAAGGTAAAATATAGTTCAATACCATTATTTTGTCATAAATTTTATCTCATGATTAATGATTATTAATAGGTCATTATCTAGTAAATTTCTCAATCCTATCAATCCACCTATTCAGCCTGAGCTTCCTCTTGAAGTTAAAAACCCTCATCCTAATCTACCCTTTTAAGATCAATAAGATTTTACTAGCCATTAAAGTGAAGAGATTGAATAAATTTAATATATTTAAGAAGACATGGATTGGAAACATGCCTTTCCTACCTATAATACTAAAAATCCACTTCAATTTAAGGCCTAAGATGACATTCCTCCTAATGTCATATAAAGTGTGCCCACATTCAATGGTGACAATCATGTTACACCTAGTGAACACATTAAGGATATCTCTAATTTTTGTAGTTTCCATAAATTTACTAATGCTAATATTTCCATTAAACTATTTTCCATGTCCCTTATAGATAAATCACGTGATTGGTATAGGATTTTACCCTATGGATGCATCACATGTGAGATGAGTTTGGAATGTTTTTGACTTACAGGTTTGAAGATGAAAGTGACGATACCTCTCTTATACATTAACTCAATATGATAAAAAGGGGTCATAAGGAAATAATTCATGACTTAAATGAGAGGTTTTAAAAAACATGGTACAGATTTCCTCCTCCCATGAGACCACCTGCAAGCTTTATGTTCCCCACATACTTGAGATCCATTGGTACTGATATTATTGTCATGCTTTAATCCATGGGTGGGTTCACTCTTCCTAATGAATATGAACTTGAAATTAGAGATGATAATGGCCTCATTAAATTAGGAAAGTCACATTTTAAGGTGTATATGCCTCTAATTTCCAATACTCCAACTAATACTCCAAGTGTGACCCAAATTCCTAATGCTAATACCAAGCCTAAGACTACTCCTAATAAGGTAGATAATACCATGTATAAAGATGCATATATTCAATGATTAGAAAAAAATATTGGAAAATAAAATATGTAAGAAGGTGATTATAAAAATACATATCCCTATCAACAATAATATGTATATTAATATGGGAGTGGAAGAGGTTAAGGGTATCCTAACTTGAATAATCCTGCCAATGTGTATAATCCCAATTCCACTACTAATGTAAAAGAGATGGTACTAATTCACAACAACTTGGTAAAATAAAAATATTAGAAATAAGTATAGTTAATGGATACCAATGAGGGTGGGGATCAATTATTTGTTTCTCAAAGAGGATTTACTCCTCTTCTATCAACTAAAGATGAGGTCATGATGTAAATAAATGAGGATTGGTAGCCTCAAGGAGAAAGCTTCATTGATTTCTTAGTGGAAGACACTTTTGTGCTAAATATAGGAACTTATATTCCAAAAAAAATAAGTGCCAAAAGGAAGGATATAGGAGGTGAAAATATCATTCCTAAAATTTTATGCAATCTTTTCTCAAGGTAGTAAATCATGGTTGCAAGCATGGTGGTCCCTAATGGTCCTACACCTCCTTCGGGTCAAAATATGGTAAGGTCTACTCAAGGTGTCTCAATTCCTCAAGTTCCAAGAAATATTTTACCTAAATATAATAAATATGAGCTAGTAACTATGCCATATACATATTTTATTCTTTTAAAAGTGCCAATTCATCTATCTCCTTGTGGGATGTCCTTCATATGCCTAGCCAAAAAGAGGTACTACAAAAGTAATTATCCACTATTCCTACTATTCCTTCAACTTAAAGTCAAATTCATGGTCATGTTTCTACCAAAAATTATCATAAAAACATTTTTTAACCATATAAAAATTATGATAAACCTACACCTTTCTACCTCACTCTCATAGTGGGTGACAAACTAGTACACAATTACATAGTTGATAGTGGTGCTTCAACTTCCGTCATGCCCAAAGTTATAGATAATAATTTTGGCCTAAAATATGAACCCAATAGTAATTTAGTAATTTAAATATATGGTAAACCTACTAAAAAAATAGGTTTTATCAAAAAATTTAAGGTTTTATTGCATTATTATCCTAGTTTTTCCATCCTTCAAGACATTTGTGGTGGGCCTTCCTTCTCAATTTGCAATCTGATTTTCAAGTGAATTTAAAAAAAATATAGGTGGATAAATCTCAGATGATTGGTCCTTATTGGCTTTTAGGACAAGGTATGGAACCAAGGTGACCATTATAACTAAACCTCTTTCAAGGTTTCATATTGAGCCTTACATTGAAATAAGCTCTAACTTGAATTGTGTGATCAATGAGAAAGAATAATTTAATGTGAATGATGTTAATTATAAGATTAAGTGAATAGATAATTTTTTTCAATATTAAATGGTGTAGATTCTTATTATCATGATCCTTATGCATACTTTGAGAAAACTGACCATGGTACTTATATAATGCATTAAGATCCATTTGAGGGAGCTAAGGTAAGTGTCAAACATTCTTTATCAAGCTTCTAAAGGTAACTAAATTATTATTTAGTATGATGATGATAGGTTGAAAATTATAAGTGATCATAATATAGGGAATAATTATGTTCTTTTCCTACTATTTATGAAGTTTCCCTTGATGATGATCCTCATGAAGAAGAGGAGGCTGACTTATGGCAAAGGTTTATTTCTATATGTCAAGAGTTTGATCAATTAGGTAATTATACTTCCCATCCTAATAAGTATATATCTAATGTGTGTGTTTATGATTCTAACACACATTATGTTGAGTGTCTTTAAAATCATGGAAAAGAGTGTCATATTGTGAATGAAGATGAACTATGGGAAAGGTTCAATGTCATATGAAAAAAAAATTAACAAGTAGGGTAAGACTCCTTTTTCTCCAAGAGATTACATATATGATTTCAAGATTTATAACGAGACTAACAAGAATGTTTTTGAGTTTTTTTATCAAGAATAAGGATGAATGTCTTTCTATTGATCAAAATTATATAGTTATGAAGAAATTTGATGAAGATATTGACCAAGAAATTGTAAACATGGAAAATGAGGTCAATATAGATTTAGTTATACATTAAGGACAATGAAAATATAAATTTGATTTTGAGTCACATTCAAAGGTATTAGAACATAAATAATAAGATCTTGATATCTCCATTTATCAAGCAGATCATACACAAGAGGTTAACAAAGTTAAGGTAGCTGGCATACATTATAATTTATATTATGAGGAAGGAAGATAAAAAATGACAAAGATAAATAAAATTTAAACTCCAATAAAGACTCTTAGAGATAAATAAACATCATTCATGAAGGCTCCAAATAGCTCACTTCCAATCCTAAGAAGACATATAGGTGGTAGACTTATTGAACATTCACATATGCAAGTGGTTAATGATGGACATGATTCTCATGATAGATTGCCTTAATGGAATGGAAAATATGTAAGCGGAAAAATATTTTACCTTCGTTGAGGTATGATTAGAAGTTACATCTCAAGAATGATGTTTTGTAAAAAGTAGAATAGGTGTGCATATCTTTCTTTCAATTATGTGGTGTTCAATATGTGTTCTAGCTGAACATGTGTGTTTATTTTGGGTGTATTTTCTTATGTTTCATGGGGTGTAAAATGAAAATTATATGTCAAAATGGTTTGTAGGTGATTCCATGTCCCTATGGCTAGGATTAGTCTACTATTCTTGGTATAGAAAGCATACCACCATTGGGAAATTGCCAAGAATGTTGACCATTTTGACAACAAGTCAAACTGGGTCAACCCCCTATAGTATAATTTTTTTTATATGGGTGTAATATAATTCACTAGGGTGTTTCATAGTTAATTTTATTTGATTTCATATGTTATTAGCCTTGGTCATGGTCACATTTAGTCCTTATGTCATTTTATGTCATGTATGGGTCATATTTGGGTCATAAATGAAGGTGGTATAGTTTTATTAGGTATGAAAGAATTATAAGATAATTATTAATGTACTTCATGTAGTTATCCATCATATTACTCATTAGTAATGTCAATACTAACTAGAAAACTTGCATGTGTTAACTAAAATCAAGAAAACAAGTGAGAAAGAGGGAGTTTCAAATGTTGTATGGCCCATGGGAGAGAGTGGCACATGGAAGAATTTTTTTATAAGACCATTGAGATTTAATAGCTCTATTTAAATTATTTAATTAATTTGGAAATTCCAAAATTGGATTAAAACCATTATATCTCTCCATTATTCCACTAGGTAAGCAGAATTAATCAGCATGTTTCATCTTGATATGGCCAATAGGAAGACTTACAAGTCATATTATCTTGGTGGTGGATATTAATTTATTTAATATTAAAATTTATTATTGTATTTAAATTATTATATTCATATACTTTATGAACCATCCTTAACAAATTAACTATTCATTTTTACTTGTTTCCCACACCCTACAAGTTTTTCTCCTGTTTGAGCTATTCCATACAACTTAGTTGAATAAATTGCTTAAAAATGATTTTTAATTAATTTTATAATTTTTAACATGTTTTTTCATGGTTTTAAGTGATTATATGGGTCAAATAGTTCAAATTATAGGAATATCTCACTAGTGGACTAGTAATCAAATTTCACCACTTGCAGAAGGTTTCATTCTTTGTAATGGATTCATGTGAATTTGATATGATGCGATTCATGTTTTTAATTTCATATTAATAACCTTATTTTTAATATAGTTCTCTTAATACCATGTATTGAGCAAGAACATAATCATATGTAACACACAATCAACTCTTAGTAAGTTTCCAACCATAATCATGGTCTTGAGGTGTGAAAACATTCATGGGAGGTATATTAAGAGTTTAAATATGTTTAAAATATTACTTAATCATAAAAAATAAGTAAAATTTCCTTAAAAAATCATATTATATATTGTGAAAATCAATCCTCATGCATGCACAGTCATCCACCATGAATTAACACCTACATGTGATATAAAGAAGATCAACCACATTAAAAAGGAGAAGTTATATGTTTTCAAGTCCCATATGATTGAAAAGTTTAATTATAAAATATTTATGAGAATTAATAATTATTTTAGGATCCTTCACCATGCATATTATTCATGATGGTGCCCACTGTCTTGTCTATAATTAAATGTATATCTATAGTTGCCCTCAAGAGATGATCACATTGAAAGGGAGTATTTGAGTTGAATGAGGTGATTTATGGTGAAAAGAGTTAATTTTAAGATTAATATAAGTTATAAAACTCATTTAATATTCATATATAATTCATTCTATCAACTTTATCATAGTCAGTACCTTGTATATAAAAATACACACCTACAGGTGGCCCCACATAGATTTGAAAGTGTTTCATGAAGGATTTTAGCATGATTAGATACCTTAATTAGGTTTTTGGAGTTATAATATGACATGATAACCTTATTTTAATAATTTTATTGGAAATAAATGTTGATAATCATCTTCAAGTTGAAGGATTGATATTTTGGGATAGTTTCCCTAAAACACCAAAATAGAGGCCTAAACACTTTTGGAGATGCCAAATGATGATTTCACATAGTGTTTTGATCAATCCAAATGTTTCCATATTGTATACCTATCCTATGGTAAGATCCTTGAAAAAATTAATGGATGTGTGACTAGAGGAGAGTAATATTTTAAGGACTTTAAAGTACATATTTGTTCACTACAAATATTCAGTGGTCTATATAGGATTTAAAGTCTAAATAACTTTAAAATCTAAAATTAAAATGCAAGAGAATATATATGTATTAACAGTGGTATTATAATGGTAAAGAATCCACTAATGCTTAAAAGGTCATAAAAAAGGTTAAAATGTAGGGTTTTAATCCCATCAACATGTACAAGTGTGCTTTGCCCTATGATAACATACCTATAGTTGACTGTAAATTGCTATATCATCCACGGGGTGAGTCTAGACATGGAAACACAAATATTTTCTAGTGAAATATGCCTTAAAGACTTAAAAATATATAAAAATATTTGTGTCACTAATTTCAACGTTAATTTTCACCTACAAGACCCCTACCTAATCCAAATTGGTTAACCATAGTTGATTATAGTTTGATAGTGAGTAGAAAATAATGATTTGGAAGATGGTATAGCATGGACATGACTTGGATAGATAAAAATTGATAAAAAATGACCTTTGAGGATCCAATTAATTCGTTGGTAATTTTTTTCAAGTTTTAAACATGTACTACCACTTATAAGTGTCCATCTCAAATAAGAAAACATAATCAATAATCCATATCAGTCCAAGTGAGAGGTAAGGAAATGAAAGGTTGAAAAATGTTTTTATGTTAAACATGTTTGAAAAGGAATTTAAAGTGTCATGAAAATGTCATAAGGCTCTTACCATATGGAGAAAATGTAGATAAAGGCCTAAATAATGCAACCTATATTCTATATTCAAGACCTGGACACAATCAATAGTTTGCACATGTCTATCTTGGGATTTTGAGGCATTTTGGGATAGAAGGGGTACCATCCAGCTTTGAAAATTTGTAAATAGAATATCCATCACTTGGAGAAGCCCACCATACCTAAATTTTTTATGGGGTAATATGGGAAGTTCCATCTATTTTATCTTAGATAAAGGGCACTCCCCAAAGATGCAAATCATATAGGTTGGTCATGAAAAGGAGAATAAGGTAGGGTGAGGGTTGATGAAACCTTGAAATAATATGTTTAGGGATGTAATAAAAATGGATTAATAAGAAAACTAATGGACATAGGTTGATAACCCAATATGATGGCCCAAATTCACAAGTACGTAGGTAGACCTTTAGGTCTAAACTAGGCCTATTACCTTTTGGATAGCCACTATTACATTTGGAACTAAATGAGAGTACCAATGAGTTATAAAATATTAATAGGTGATTTTTGAGTGTGTTCAATATTTTATCATGAAAAGAAGACCATAGGTAAGCCATTTCTTAGCTCAAACCACAATAGGCTTGCACAGAATGGATGGAAGATCTTGAAAGTAACTTTTGAAGCTCATATATACATGGAAATTTTACATGGGAGTTTAAGGAGTTAAGGAATGATGAATGAGGTCTTGAATATTTTTTTTGTGGAATTTGTTTTCAAATCCAAAATCAGACCTATATGAACAATCCTTAGAGGTAAAAATTACTCTAAACCCTCTAAAACCCTTCTTAAATACCTAATTTGGAATATTAAGTAAGAGAGGAGTCTATAATTCATGGAATTACTTGGGGGATGATTATAAATTATATATGAATCTTTAGTGCTCCTCCCCATCAGCTTGAGTTTTACCTTACCTATATTGATAGGGCATAAAATGTCTTTATTAAATAATTTTGGTGTTATGAAGGTATTAAGGGGTATAAAATGATGAAATAAACTTTGAAAGAGATTTTGTGACTTAATATAACTCACCATATTAATTTATTGTCTCAATTAAGTGTATAAGTTCCTCTAAAAGTGGCTTCATCTTAGCTAGTCAAAACTAGGATAGTGAATAAGCAAGTGACATAGATAAAGTTCTAAGTGGGAGTAATTTTAAGGTATTCCTAAGGAATATAAGGTAATGAGTAGTAATAAATAGTTTCATACACTCTGATTTATGGATGACATGGGAAAAATTAAGATAAAATTAGGTGCCAAGTGTGGAGGGTGAATGAATTAGGAGTTATTTAGACTACAAGCTATGATAACTCATGTCCAAAATAATATTGATTATTAGGAATGCAACCAATGCATATTGGATCAAGTATAAAACTCCTCCCTTTTATTTAAATCATCAAATATATCCCTATTTATCTATTTGATGTTCCAAGAAGGCCAAATGAAGAAGGTAATTTTATGAGTAGTTAGTTAAGGAGTTATACACCACATTTAAGGAGTTTCATGTTTTTAGGAAAATTTATCCAAGTAGACCTTGCATTTTATATTAAATATTCCTCTCTTTAACATGTGTAACTCTTTTTCTATTCCTGACATATGTTTTTTGAGCATATTCATTGATGTTAAGTTGTCATTAATTTCAAAGAGAACATGATTCATAGTGCATTATTGATAAAGTGTTAAGTTTTGATAGCTTGGATAGCATATAGAATATGTAAGGATAAATAAGATGTCATGAGTCATCTAAATATGTCTTGGTGAAGCTCTGGTATGTCACTTGATCATTTGGGACAAGAAACAAACATATTTTAGCTTGAGAGAAGTTAGACCATCATTTCACGTCATGTAGATATGTATGAACCAACATGTTTTTGCATTTATTTTAGGCTCTTAGAAAGTAAATTTGGTCAAAAAAATTCATGGTGATGTTGTATATAGTTCCAAAAGGTACCCTAAAAATTTGGAGTCCTGAATTATTTTCTAGCTTGAGATATAAATATTCAAAGTTGCTCTAGAATATTGTGATGGGCTAAAGACCATAAAATTTAACTACGTTGAAGTCTGAGGTCAACTATTCATTATATCTATTGGTGCATGTTAAATCATATATATTGATATAATGATGCACATAAAACTCAATATGTAAGAGATGAATGTGCTAGTGACATGTGTCACATTCATAGATCTTGGATAGAATATCAATGGTTCATGGATTATCATGTATTAATAACATTAATTCTATGGGTCAAGTCAAAAAGTTAAAGTGCATAGAAGGAATTCATAACTACTAAGTTGTACAATCATGGGAGATTTAATCTAGATCTAACAGTGATAATTTCAAGATAAAGATAGAACTAATTAGATGAGACTAATGGTGTGTATTTATCCATAGTTACCAGGATATACAAGATGAGCTTAAAGTGATTGATATTTAATGTTTGTATAGTGATCATTAGAATTCAAATATTCAAATTAATGAGGGAAAACCAATGTTCAATTTTTAGGCTATAATGTTTGATCTAGGATGAATTTCATGATGTAGTAAAAAGCAAATTTGGAGAGTAATTTAAGGCACATCCATTAAATCTAGTTATAAAGTGTGAATATTTGTACAATCAAGGTTATAGAGCTTCAAATTTGATTGTGTTCATTCATTATGTTATTGGGTAAAAAATAATGTTTAATCAAATTATGATTTAGTAGAAGAGTGTTTTGGTGGTATTACGTAATCACATGAAGATGTATTATGGGTCATACAAAGTGAACTTGGGTATCTGAGATTGATTTTTTGTTTTTAATTTTCTCAATGGAGTAGTAAATGGGTGAATAGGTCTCCATGAGACTTATAAGGGATACTAAGGTCTAATTGAAAGGTATAACTACTTAAGTGTGACTTGTAGATGCTATGGTCAACTTGTGAAGATGATATTGAGTTTTATATTAGCATGTTAGATGTATTAATTATTAAGACAAGTCTTATGGTTAACCAAGAAGTTGATATGCATGAGGAATTTATTAATAGTGGAGACCAAGGCAATGGTTTATGGACTTGAATGTGTAGGAATTAAAATATTAGAAGATAGAGACAAAGGAGAGAGATCAGAGATAGTGTGATTAGTGGATTGACTAAAGTACATAATAGATTGAGGATGAGTGAAGAAGACTAGAGAGATACAGAAGGGTTTTCTGGATGTATTTCTTGAATCATAAAGTTTGAGTGTGTGTTAATAGGGTGATAAATATATTTTATATATTATTTATCTAATTATATTGATTTTTAGTTAGAATTCTAGAGCTATTAATTTCATAGGTGTTGTGTGTGTGCTCAACATCTAGAGCGAGTGGGTGATTATTCATACTTAGGGGTGGGTGATCCTTGTGGAGTGGGTGCTTCACTAAAAGTGTTTCATGTTTGTAATAATATTATAGGATAGGTATTCCATGTGTTTACTAGATTGATAATGTGTTTTACTCCACAAGAGGTTTTTGCTTGTTGATCTTATGTTATCTGTGTGATCTTGCATCATCTTGCTTATTCATTATGATGAAAATCTTATATAGTTTATGAATACATTTAGTCATTTATTAAGAGTTTGAAAGGATTGAAATTAAAGTTTGAAATATATTGAATCACTAATTAATCCCCCTCTCAGTGATTATACCTCCAATAATTTGAATTAGAATAAGACCTTCATTACAAGTTTAAAGACTTGAAGGTGATCCAAGGTACGTTATGGAATGTCGATAGATTCAATGTTTCTTTAATAAGAAAGCACCATTATTTAGTCAGTAAAATTATGCTTTATATATTATAAGGATGAGTACATACATCATGTCTTTAGGGTTTGATATTTGGCAATCTATCATGGATGGTTATTCTAAACCAACTACTCCTCCAACTAGTGTTATTAACATTAAGTTGAGTGAGAATAACTCAAAAGCTAAGAATGATATAATTTGTAGTCTATCCAAGGTTGAGTCCATAAAAGTGATCCATTTCAAGTTTACTAATTAAATTAGGGTCAAATTAT
Organism: Torreya grandis; assembly: GCA_037957365.1. Classification (NCBI taxonomy): domain Eukaryota; kingdom Viridiplantae; phylum Streptophyta; class Pinopsida; order Cupressales; family Taxaceae; genus Torreya; species Torreya grandis. The sequence goes on from JARHVA010008409.1 coordinate 79,086, forward strand.
ATATTATCTATGAAGGAGACTCTAAGGTAAAATTGGCCAAGTTGCAGGCCTACCACAGACAATTTGAAGTTCTCAAAATGAAGGAAAAGGATATTGTGGCATCCACTAATATAAGGGTTGATGAGGTAATAAATGTGATCAAAAGTTCTTGGAGAGATAATTGATGAAGCTAATATACTAAAAAAGGTATATAGGACTCTTACACTCAAGTTTGATTCAAAGGTTTATGTTAGAGAAGAAATTCAACATCTTACTCAAATGAAGATGGATTAATTACATGACATCCTTACTACCTATGAAATGAGAGTTGATGAATATAAACATCCAAAGATGGAATAAACCTTCAAGATGACTAAGGAGAAAAACTTAATGAATAAGAAGTTAAGTCTTGAATATTCTTGTCTTAATGAAGATCAACTTGAAGCCATGATTATAAGAAAATTTAATGTAGGATCAAGTAAGTATGAAGGAAAAATTCCTTTCAAATTTTTTTCATGTGGTAAAGTTAGTCATTTTCTAGATATATATCTATGTATATACAAGTATAAACATAAATAATCTCATAAGGAATTTCATGAGGATGATCACAAGAAGTTTAAGGGTCCTAGCAAGTACAAAAAGTTATTCAATAAGAAAATTGGAAAGAAGGAATCATACAAATGTAGTAAGATCCTTTACCATGAATAATATAGTAACTTATCTATAGAAGAATTATTAAACATATCTAATAATGATGATTCTTTTCATAATGGGGACATGGAGACATTATTCATGGCTCTTAATGATTATGAAGGTGAATGTTCTTAAAGCAGAGTTTTTTTTAGTGGAGAAAGATCAAAGGAAGAAGATGAAAATTCGATCTTGAAGATAAATATCTAGATACTATGGAAGAAATTTAAATGATACAAATAAAGAACATAAAATAAGATTCCTTGATCAAATCCTATGAGGAGGAAATTGGACTTTTTGAAGGAAGGCTAAGTAATGAAGTCAAGGAGCATGATGAGATCACACAACTTGAAACTCATATTTTTACTCTTGATTAAGAAGTAAAGAATAAAGATGAATAATGTATCATGTATCAATAAAAGATAGAGTCTTTATAGATGAAACTAAAGTATCATATGAGTAAAGATATAATTGATGATTTAGTTAATAAGGATTAATTGATTAATTCTCTTTAAGATATTAAGATTGAGAAGAAAATGAACAAATATAGGTTGTCACAAATAAAGGAATATGGAGAATAATTTAGTGTGTTTGAATTAAGATTGAATGATGACACTAGGGAACATTAAGATACTATCAAGAATCTCAACAACCAATTACAAACTATGTCTACAAGCCTAAAAACCAAAGGACATGAGAGTTTAAGTTATGTAATTGAAAATGAGTCACTAAAAGATGAGTTAGATAAGACATATTGTAAGGTGAAGTCATTTATAAAGTTTTAAAAGAGAATAAATGATCTTGATAATAATCTGAGTGGTCAAAAGCATGTAAGTGATAGAACTAGTCTTGGATATAAATAAGAACAAAAGCATGTAATTCAAGACAAGATAAAGGCTGATGTGAAGAAAGACAATCCAACTTTGAAGACCAATAATCAATAAAGGAATGAAGGTATTAGCATAATGAAGTTAAATTAGATCAGCAAACCGAATTCTATGAGGTATGTTAATTTTAATGGTCATTGTTACTTCTATAATTAGTTCGGTCATACATCAAAAGATTGTAAAAGATCCTCAAAGAATGAATTTTCATTAAATTATGAGAAATACAATGGTGCATGAAGAACATCATCATTGAAGATAGTCAACATGTTTAGAAGGAAAGAATGACATCTTTTTCTACAAGTGTTAAGGATTTGGTCATATTACAAATTTGTATAATATCCTTATCAGGAGACCAAATCATTAGGTACATGAATGAATTCATGAAAATCTAAGGAATCATCATATGTCTCAATCAAAAGTTATGCAAAATCTAAGAAATATCATTTGTTTCAATTATCATGAGATAGGTTACATAGAAAGGTTCTACAAGAACGATTAGTATTCCACTCCAAATATTATCAATCCTAACATGAAGAGGAGCCATAGTGAATGGAGGCCAAAGAAGGTAAATGAAAAACAGGTTAAAACTAGATTATTTTCCATGAAAAAATAGATAACAAGTTCAATTATAAAGGAATAAGCCTTATCTACCTAGATGGACAAGGAAATTAAGCAAGATCTTAACATAAAATAAAAGACTAAGGTTGAGAACTCGTTCAAAGACAATCTAAAGATGAGGAAGGACTTCAAGTCAAGTGAGAGCATGGAGATATGGGAATTTCCAATGTTTTGGGATATTTAGTCCCTCTATGATAGGTGGGTATATCTATATATGCTTCATAGGAGACATATTTTTATGTGGAAGAAAGTTTGTGTACTCTAGGTAATGATGAAAGTTCCAATCAATACAGAGCTTGGAGGCAAATGGCAAGCAAGAGATTGTGAAAAATATGCTTGTAGACGAAGGAATTTGTGAAATTTAAATTATTTTTAGTGTTGGTTCAAGAAGTTGATCAGTCAAGACAAGGATAAGTATTCTTAGGACAAGAATTTCATTTGAAGATATATTTGGCTAAGGGGGAGATAACTCAATTAGCTTGTGTGTCTTGAAGAAGATATGCATGATGTAAATGGAAACATAAGTGAGATATTCTAGTCATGATGAAATGGGAAGATGTCTACTCAAGAATATTTCTATGATGACTTGATCAAACCAAGTCATTTATTTTGACAAGGTATTGAATCTTCATACATAAGCAAAGAGAGCTTGTGAGTTATATATATAGATAGGTCCAAGGTTTAGAAAATCCCAAGTTCAAGATTGGTATGGTAACAAGAGACATGAGATGTAAATTGATGTTAGGGGGATCTTTAAAATATCTATGAGTAGTTTGTTAGGTCTAAAGATCAGAGAAGTTTAAGTTTAGATTGGTACATGTCAAAGGGCAAGCAATTATTTCATATGCATAAAAGTACATAATATCTTGAGCATCTTAAATAGTAATTGAATGCATATATATTAATGAGGAATCTTTGTTGGCATGATGAGGAAGAGACCCTTCGTCATTAATGTCAAAGGGGGAGAAATATTAAAATGAAGAAGATCAAATGAGTATAGAGTCATTCTGAGGGTGTTTTACCATCAATGACAAAGGGGGAGATTGTTGAGCATAGTCATTGATGTTAGGTTGTCATTAATGTCAAAGATAGAATGGTTCATAGTGAATTATTGACAAAGCATTATGTTTTGATATCTTAGAGAGCATATGGAATATGTAATGATAATTAAGAGTTTGTGAGTCATATATGGATGTATTGGGGAAGATATGGTGTGTCAATTGATCAATTGGAACAATAGACAACCATCTTCTAGATTGAGATAAATTAGACCATCACTGAACATCATGAAAATATGTATGAACCAAAAAGTTTGTGTATTTATTTTAGGCACTTAGTAAGTCAACTTTGGTTAAATGTTTTCATGGTGATGTTGTATATAGTTCTAAGAAGGTACCCTAAGATTTAGAGTCCTGATGTGTCTTCTATCTTGAGATATAAAAATTCAAAGTTGTTCTAGAAGACTATGATAGGACAGAGACTATCAAGTTTAACTACATTGAAATCTAAGGTCAACTAGTCAGTAGATCTAATGGTGAATGTTAAATCATAGATCTTGATCCAATGGTGTTCATAAAATTCAATATGTCAAATATGAATGTGCTAGTGATGTGTGTCATATTCATAGAGTTTGGATATAAGAAAAATGATTCATGGATGATCATGTAGTCAAATTATCGATGGTGTGGGATGAGTCAAAATGTCAATGTGAATAGAAGGCACATAGAGCTACCAAGTGGTACAATCATGGGAGATCTAATCTAGATCTAATGGTGAGAATTATAAAATAAAGATTGAGATATTTAGAAGATATTGATGGTGCATATTTTTCCATAGTTTCTAAGGTGCATTAGATCAATTTAAAGTTCTCAATTTTTAATATTTATATAGTGACTGTTGGAATTCAAATATTCAAAATAATTAAGGAAAACCAATGCTCAATTTTTGGGCTATAAATTTTCATCTAAGATGAATTTGTTGATGTAGTATAAACCAAAGTTATAGAGGACTTCAAGACACATCCATTGAATATATTTATAAGGTTTGAATGTTTGTATATTCAAGGTTATGAAGACTCAAAGCTGACTATGTGTTCATTCATGGTGTTCCTATGTATAAAATAATGTTTGATCAAATTTTGATTTAACATATGGGTGTTTTGGTAGAAGCTGTCATGTGAAGATGTCTTAGGGATCATATGGAGTGGACCTAAGTAATTGACTTTTTTTCTTAATTTTCTAGTTACAGTGCTAAATGGGTGAATAGGTCTCCATGAGACCTATAATGGATACTAAGGTCTAATTGAAAGGCATAATTACTTAAGTTTGACCCATAGATGCTATGTACAAATTGTGAAGATGATATTGAGATTTGTATTAGCATGTTAGATGACTTCATGGTTTAGGAAATACTTATGGCCACCAGAAACTTGATATGAATGAGTTCTCTATAAATAATGTATATTAAGGAAATGATTTTTAGACATTAATCCATATGAATTAAGAGATCAGAAGATAGAGACAAAGGAGAGAGATTAGATATAGTGTGCATAGTAGATGGACTAAAGTACGAAATAGATTTAAGATTAGTGAATAAGACTAGAGAGATCAAAAAGGGTGTTCTAGATGCATTGCTTATATGATCAAGTCTTAGTGTGTGTATGAATGGGATGATAGAGAGTTGTTATACATTATTTCTCCAATTAGATTGATATACAATTAGAGTTCTAGAGCTATTGATTTGATAGGTGTTGTGTGGGTGCTTAACATCTAGAAGAAGTGGGTGTATGTTCATAATTAGGTGTGGCTACTCCTTATGAATTAGGTGCTTCAAGTGTCTCTTGTTTGTAATAATATTATATTAAAATTATACCATGTGTTTTTAGGCTTGAGAGTGGGTTTTATTACCCAAGAGGGTTTCCCATGTAGATCTTATGTTATGTTTGTGATCTTGCATCATCTTGCATATTCATTATGATGAACATCTTGTATGCTTTTTGAATACTTATCATCATTAATTAAGAGTTTTAAAGGATTGGAGTTGAAGTTTGAAATATCTCTCATCACTAATTCACCACCTTCTTAGTGATTGTACCTGCTATAATGTTCTAGTGACTATTGGACTTCTTTCTCTTTTCTTCTCTCTCAAAATCTATAAGTAGAAGTGATTTCGGCTCTTTTAGACTAATACCACACCATGTATGGTAAATCATTATTATAATGACATTTTATTTTGAATTTTAAAAATAAATACAAGTTTGTTACTGAGTTTAATAACATTTGTCGAAGTGTGCAAAGTGATGTATGATGAAGTTGATGATAATCATGTATCCTTGTTTTCCTTATCCTTTCATGTTAATGCAAAAGTTACTATTATAATAGTTAATATAAAGTGTATCTACTATGTTAGGCTCATTTGAAATGTATAATTATCCTTATAATGTGAAATCTTCCCTTTGGTTTACTTTCCTTTTGTTGTCTCATACATATCACCTCTATGTTAAAACATTTATGTAAGAATCTTTTAGGACTTGGAAGGTAGTTTATATGTCTTGTTTAATTATGATATAAGTATGATGGTATTGTGGAAAGAATATTAGTGTATCACTACCTTATAATAGTTTAATTTCATTCAAACTTATATCTCTTTTCCCTTTGGTTTACTTTTCTTTTGTTGTCTCATACATATCACCTCTATGTTAAAACATCTATGTAAGAATATTTTAGGACTTGGAAGGTAGTTTATATGTCTTGTTTAATTATGATATAAGTATGATGGTATTGTGGAAAGAATATTAGTGTATCACTACCTTATAATAGTTTAATTTCATGCAAACTTCTATCTCTTTTCCAACAAGTAATTATTTAAGTAGGTGATAAGCACTTCAAGGCATGTTTCGGTAGCTAGCCCTTAAACCTAGATGTCTAATTATACTATAGGTACATCCACATACCTATAAATATTCCCATTTATTGAAAATATAGAGGATGATTTAAAAACCTTATCTATGGTGATAAATTTGGTGATAATAGTTACCATTGTCATTTACATTAGTTAATCATTCGAAATGGATAGGAAGGTTTGGGTGCACCTAGACCACTATTCATGCATGATTCATGATTGTCTTGGCTATTCATCTAATTACCCTTGTCCTTAAAATAAATTATGCCTATGCTCTAATTATTTTATTAATATATTTATTTCGTGTTCCTATAACATTTAATATTAAATTTTTAAAGAAGATTTCCTACAGTCTTTTAGGTGTGGTGACTATCAAGGGGTTTTTGACATAGTTTCATGAATAAAAAGAGGCCCTCTATACTATGTTAGATATCCTCAATTGAATTTATTGAATATGAATCATCCTCTTAATGTGGTAATATTTTTAGCATAGGAATCTTCATTATATCTTATAGTCTTAATTGTAAGATGGTTTTGGAAAACCCTTTAGAGACTAGGCTTAACAATCATTTTATGAACTTGGTCAAAACTTATTCAATAGAATCCACAATTTAATAGAATCTTATATCACAATAATAATGGTTCCTTATGGTATTATTAAATATTTATCCTTGATTTCATGACTTAAGCCTAGGTATAAGGGCTCAAACCTATAGGTGGTAGTCGTAAGGTCCTATGGAGTTATGAGTTTGGAAACCAAGGACTACTAATAGGTGAAATGGCTTGATAAAACTATTACATATTATATGTCCTTTGAAAGGTCTTATGTGGACTATTAAATATTGTATAAGATCACCTATGGGGACCATATACATCCTTATTCATATACTCAATAAGGTAAAAAAAATGTATTTGGATAATCAGGCATATGAAGGGATAAAAATAAACTTAGGAATTCATGAATAACTTAAACTCTACAAATGAATATTAAATTTTACTAAAGAGGTATATAAAGGCACTAGAAGGCTACTTAATAGTTTCTTGGCCTTGAAAAACATAAAAAGATATGTTTTTTTTCCAAAATAAGGACTCATTCACATGTGTAAGTCTCATTTGAACTAAATATTTTTAAGGATTTGAATGTCCATTGGTGATAAAGTAAACCATAAATGGTGAACAAACCTAAATTTATTTATTTATAAACTATCATCATAATAAACATAATGTCGTTAACACATATTATTCATTGAAGGCTCCCAAAACACCCAAAACTATGGTCTGCAGCTTGTAAGTGTTAACATATGAATATATTTTTATTTGTAAAATGTAAAATATGCAAAACTGGTGTCCGAGGTGAATTATTAGGACCTTTAAGGTTTATATAAGACATACACAATCAACCTTTTCCTCTAATATCTTAGAAATGCACTGAAACCATTCCAATATTTACCTTGTTTGGATGCAAAAGACTAGTTTGACTACCTTAGATTATTAACCATTGTTCATAAAGCATGGATCATAATTATAAAAACTAATTCCAAATATCCTATGGTTATTATACCCCCTTCATTTGGTCAAGACCTCAGGTAACTATTTTCTCTCTCCTATTTTTACTGAATAAGAACTTGAGAGGCTATCTAAGGCTTCCAAGGAGGATGATAGAAATGAGGGGTCAAATTTTGAAATTTTTACCTAAATATCATGGATTATTTGATATTATGTCTACACTAAGTACCCTCTAAATATCCCTAACCTTTTTCGACCATGATCATACTATACAAATCTATACATACTTGAAAATACTTGCAAAACATTGCTTTCCTATATTTTCTTAAGATTTCAGATCTTGAAACATTATTAGTGAGTAGGAGGATGGAAATTAGTGGTTAAAATTCATTAAAAATAGGGATTATTTGAGGAAGTAAGTTTAAAATCCATTATTTCCCATGTGTGGGCCCCTTTAGATGAAAATAAAAGCATTTGACTTATGAAAAGACAATCTTTTGCATATGAAAAAATTATACAAAGGAATTATGGTGATAATGGAGACCTTTGAGGCTGTAAATTATGGTATTATTAGTGTTTTGGGGCCAAAATTGCATCATTTCATGGTTAGACACACCTTTTAAAGTCAATGTACATGATCTCAAGTGAAAATTCAAAAAGAGATTACCTTAATATCTACTAAAAGACCTTAAAATATTCTAAGGACTTAAAAAGGTTATCACATTCTCCTTATGACATCATTAACCATTTTATCTCACCACAATTTTCAAGATCTCAACATAATTAAATGGATTCATGATAGGTCATTAGCTACAACATTGGTTCACCTTCAATATGAGTAAGTTTAGACCAATAGGACCACTCCGAGACTTGTTTTGAATATTTATACATAACTAACATAAAGAGAGTACTTAAAAAAAGTTATATAAGGGTGATCATATGACCACCATGATACACCTTGACATAAGACATCACTTGAACCTACTGCCATGACTTGATGTTCATTGATCCCACTTTTGAACTGCCCTAACACTTCAAGAGACATAAGAGGGTGACCAAGGTGGGATTATATAATCATGGAATAGTTTGACCCCTTTCTAATCCAAAGGTGGAAAGGAGTAAACATTACTAGTGACTCTTAAGGGTTGACCTAACTACTAGTCAAGAGGACCCATAATCTCATGTATATTAGTCATGCTTAGATGAAAGACTCTTTGACTAAAATGAGACCTCATGGTCAATATATTTAAGACCTTAAGGACAATAATAGATCCATAAAACACACAAAAATATGCAAAGTAAATAAAATAGAAATCAAACAACCACATGAAAAATTAGTTAAGCATGTGCCACAACACTTGGAAGAAGGAAACCTAAACTATTATGTATAAAATAGTTTGTGCTTTAATAGTACCTAAGTAACACCCCATTTATAGGGATAGGGAGTTCCTCAACATTAAAATTGGATAATTGGAAATAATTATTCTCTTTTCATTTGGTAACAATGTGTGGTACACTCTAAATACTATCAATCTTTGTGTACTTACCTACTTTAGCTAGGTCTTCATCCCACATGAGTACAATTACACCTTGTTGGAAGGTCTTTGAAGAATATATCTTTTAAAATAACCTCTTTACCTAATGATGATGAGACCACATATAATTCATAACATTACCTCTTACATATTCTAGCTCCCTTAATTCATTCATCCTCACCTCCATAACATCGCTCTACATGGGCTCAAGTTGATGTGTAATTTCCAAGGCTAGTAGTTCAAGTGATATGGGAAACCTTACCTCTTTGACATAGATAAGAAGGTATGGTGAATTACTAGTATCCCTCTTGTGAGTGATCCTCTTTTCTCACATGTCTATTTTTATCTTGGCATGTCACTTCCTTCAATTATCCTCCATAGTTCTCCTTATGATCATAATAGATTCATGGTGGTGGGCTCTATAAGTCTATTACCCTTTGGATAATAGTAGGAGGAAGTTATAAGTAGATTCCATGGTTAAAGGACCATTCACTCACTCTTGCACTACTTAAGGCTAGTGAATTATCTAATATGATGGTGGAGGGTGTAGACACCTAAAATTGGCCACAATTAGCTTTTGACCAGACTTGAAATTGATTCCTACCAACCATTGAAAATTAAGCATATAAATCACTAAACATCCTAAAATTTGTCATGCATCATTCATCAAATCTTATAATGATGTTTAGGCATACCTGTTTATGGTATTATCTCATATGTAATATTAACCTCTCATGTATTTACCCCCAATCACCTTGTGGAATCATAACTATAGATTTGGCCTATGGACCTATTAATTTGGTCACTTTCATACTTAATTAAATCTTTAAGGAGCTACAACAATAATAAAATTCAATTAAATAAATTTAAAAAGATTAAATGCCTAGTTGAATTATCCATTTTAAATTAATGAATATGTAAGAAAGGAAATTCCAAAAATAAAAATATCCTAGCCTTTCATCATTATCTTTATGATTTTTCAAAATATCTCAAAATATCCCAAAATATTCCAAAATTTCTAATATGAGAACTATGATTAGTAATTAAAAGTCATTATTGCATGATAAATTTTAACTCAACTTGAGTTAGTCTTAACTAAACCTTCTAATTTGATAGCTATGACTAGTAACTAAAATTTAGAATTGCATGATTAATTTTAACTCAACTCAATCTTAACTCATCTTGGGTGATAGTTAATTCCTAAATCTATGAATAGAAATACATGCCCTTATAATTTTAATTTCTCATAAGCCAAATTTATAATGTTAACTTACAGAGAGAGAAGCTTTTAAATAGTGTTATAATGTTAGAATATTGAGCCAAATTAATCACAAACCATATCAAATCCAATGGTGCGAAGGAGAGAAGGAGCCAAAAAGATTCATTTTATAAAGACTTCTTGATGCACAAGCCAAGCAAGTCACTTAAAAAATCATTTGGAACACCTAAATAAGGTTCTGATTTTCTAATATTACTAAAAATAATAAACACACACACACACACACACACACACAACAACAACAGCAGCAGCAACAACAACAACAACAACAAAAACAACAAAAACAAAAAACCAACAACAACAACAATAATAAACCCTCTACAAAAATTTAGGTCCTGAGGTGGAAAAAGTAAATTTTGAACATGGTTAAATCTTATACATATTTTATTTAGTGCCTAAAATGAGCCTAGTTCATTTTCATGACTTAGATGTCTTGAAAAAATTTCATGTTTTTCAACAAATTCCAAGGGGATTAAACTTCACAATACATCTAATTTTGGTGATTAAAATGAACTCTCACACTAGATAAATGCTCTTAAGAGTTTTTTTTTTCATTACTTATTTTTTGAGGTTATTTATTTTATAAAAATTATTGATGTGTGTATGCTCTCCCCCAATCCCCTTTATGGATTTTGGGTGACCAAAAATTTTCATTCTTTTCCACAATTGCTTTAGTCCAAAAACATGAAAATACTATTATTAAGGTCCTCCATAAATATATATGGTTTGGGTGATCTAAATGTGTCCCTAAAGTCTTTTCACATCTATTTTATTTTCATGCATTTTATCTTTCGAGTGGGATATTGATTCTCCCTCACATGCTATCTATGGATTTATTGACCTGGGGCTTTATATACCATCCTAGTACAAACCCTACTCCATGGTAGGGTATACAAATCAAGGCATGGATACTATGATTTTCATAGGGTTGAGTGGCTAGCCTCTTTGATTGTAATTAAAATTTAAGTCAGGTCTAGCTAACTAGGGGATTCCACTAAGAAGTACATGGATGGAATTGCTATGTAAAGAAATACACCCTTTCATGGTAAGTAAGCCAGTATGAACTCAATTGACATGATTGCATATATAGTGTTAACCACGCTTGGGACCATCTATAAATGAATAAAAATGATATATTTAGACAACCCCACTTGTCGTGAACATATTTTTTATGAAAGGCATGTAGGTTGAAGTTCCATGTCATCATGCAAACTCTTGAGAGAAAAGGAGGCCTAAAAACTCTAATTTTCATGTACTTTTACTTTTTGTATTAATAATTAAAATCCTCTCAAGAGCAAGTATATAAATATAACTTAATATTATGATGCAACGTTGTCAATTTTAGGATTTAGGATATTACACTTAGGTGTTTATGTCATTTTATCCTTTCTTGCAAGGTTTTTAGTGTAAAACTATTTTTTTCTTCCCACATCAATATGAGTCTTGTTTTTACATCACTCCTTTATTTGAGGAGGTGTTACACTATCCATTTGACACCATACCTTTATTTTAGTCTTTGGACAAAATTTTTCATATGTGTGTCACTTAATTGAAAAGGGTAACATTATGTTGCCCAATTCATTTTGAATCTTGTGCCTTTTAGCATTAAAACCAACCATTGATCATATCTTTTAGATCATGGTAATGTTGTTATGATGATTAACTCATTTCATATAATTGTTTTCCTTGTGTCCAAATTCCAATTTCAAAACAAAATCCATGTGTGCATTTTGGATCTATACCTAGTGCCATTATGTTGTTCATTTTTATCTAGCTATTGTTTTTTTTAAAGAATCCTAGTTTTCTACATTGAGTTAAAAATTAGCCTTGACAAGTTCAAATCCAAACATTGATTTATTTTTTCCTATGTTTTTTGTAATTTTATCCTATACATTGATCTTTCTCTTTTCTATTTTGTAAATTAGGTTAGTTATTCACCAAATTTAAAAACTATTATTTGTGCCTAGATTTGGGAGAAATTTCCTATCTTTCATATGCCTTTTGTTTCATGCCTTATACCGTTTAACCAAGTACATGTTTAAATCCAAGTGCCTAGGTTATTCCAAAGTGTTTCTAATTTACTATATTAAATATCATACCTTGTTTTGTTTTAAGTCTAACTTTTGTGCCTTTTCCAAAAGACCTAGAACATACTTGTTTTGATCCCAAATTTTGTGAGTTCTTGAAAATACATAGAAACTTTTATTTTCCTTAGATTAGACTTGTTTCAAATACTTGGTAACTAGAATTTTCCATTCAATTTTTTATTCATCCACTGGACTACTTGTGTAACACATTTAATGTTAGACATTTTATGTTCAACTATTTTAAACCAAGTTTTAGCATAGACCATTTTGAATATACATCTCCACTTTTAGACTATGTTTACACCATTTGTACTTTAGACCTTATTTTAAAAAGTTTGTAGAACTTTAGGGCTTTTTTTTAAAAATTATCATTAAATTGGATATGTCTCATTACACTCGTAATAGAGCCATGTATAATAAATATTATGATAACATGGTCACACAAATTGACTTTGATCAATATCCCTATGGTGAAGAAGTGGTTTATGAGACAGATCCCTATCCTCCTTACAATACCCAATATGGGGAACAAAGACAAGATCCTCAAGATTAGTATGTGGTGATACCTTCTTTGGGTTGGTTAACATATGATTTTCACCCTTTCACCACTCATGGCACCTGATCCCTTACCTATACCATTAGCCATATGAATTATGTGGACCACCAAGCTCTATAGTGTCTAAAGGTTACTATCATAGGACCTGATCCTTTAGATCATGATAGAAACCAATATTTACCATGACCTACCATTTCCATTCTAGGACCTCATCCTTTGGATTATTATAGCAACCAATCTTCATAATTCCCTACCATTACCATTGTAAGACCTCATCCTTTAACTCACAACAATAACCTAGACTTGTAATTCCATACCATCACTAGTACAAGACCTCATCCTTTGGATCATGATAGAAACCAAGCTTTACAAATACCTACCATTACCATTATAGGGCCTTCCAATTATGGTAGCTTGTTATCCCAACAAGGTTATGGAATCATGACTTGATGGGTCATAATTACTATCCTAGACCAATAACCAACCATTTTTAAGCCCACCATTACGAAACCACTATCCATTATTCATCCATTACCACAAATCCCCACTTTATATAAATGATTCCAATATTTAGGCCACAATAGACTCAATCAATACCTCTCTAATAAATCCCATCATTCAAAGACCAAGATGTGTTCAAAAATGGTATTTTATCACTACTTTTAAGCCAAGGATAATAGAACCAACCAATCCAGTATCTTTTTATTGAAAAACCTATTGGTGATAAGTCAACTTGTGACAAATCACCTTTTAATCCTTTACATATTGTTGATGAGTCTCACTCTAACAAGCTAGTCTTTGTTGAGTTACTTATTACTGATTATAACTACCTATGGGAAAATCATTATCTTAACCATTTCCATATTTATAAATAACATCCCTTTGACATAATAGTCTCTATGGAGTTGTCTCTTGAACTTTTTCCCATGATTGAGAAGTCTCACTTTGACAAACTATTTTCTATGAAGTCCTTTTTAGATGAGCCTATTTTCAAAGAGCCCATTATGACATCACATGTCATTACTCATCTAAAAAAAAACATTAAACAAGACAACATTGTAGTAACATCCACACCATATGAAGAATCAACATTTGAGTCAAGTTTTGTTCTTGAACCAACATCAAATTTAGCATAAAAATTAGATTCAATGCTAGCCTCAGCTTCAGATTTAGAGTCCTTTGAGTTAGACTCAGATTTAGAATTAATTTACTTTCATGGTTATTTTAATATTTGTTATGCATGCCTTGTAGATTAATTTGAATACATTTGTGATCCTTCCATGGTTTTTGAGGATGATTACTTTAGCATCAAAAAAAATTCTCCTTATATCTTCTACAAAGATTATGTTTCCTCTTCCCATTCCATTACCTCTCCACATACCATTAACACCAACTAACCTATCTATTATATTAACCTTCTACCTCCCATAAGTGTTGATTGGGACTAACAGAATCACACCTTATTGAAATAAATATATGGTGACATATTAGTTACATAATATCATGGGAACTATGAACACATTCATATCAAAGAAGAACAATTTCCTAGTGAAATATTTTCAAAGGCACGAGGGGACAATCAAGACAACTTCATTGGTGAAAACCTCATTAAGGTGCCAATATCTAACCACAAAATTTCTTCACTACTTGACAAATAAATTATCAAAGATAACATCAATATAAATTTTGATCTATAACATAATCATATATTATCTACTCTCAAGGCCAAATAATAGAAAAAAATAGTGGTCCTATCGAGAGAATGTTCAAAAATCTTTGACCCCACCCCAACTAAAATTATGTCAAATCCAAAATCATCAACATTATGTGTGCCTAAAAATACCAATCTTCATTTATTGTCCAACCATTATACATTTTTTTATCATCCACCTTCACATTACCAAATTAGACCTTTTATCCACTATTTATCCTTATATACCATCCCTAGCTACACTTTCCTTTACAAAAGCTACAAAGATAACTTGTCTTGATGTTTGAAGGAAATAAAATCAATTACAAATGAAGATCACAACAAAAATATTAGAGTCCAAATATATAGTAGCTTCTTGATAGAGTAACTATTCAAAATAGGTGTGTGATATTAATTTAAACATTAGACTATTCTTGTTATATCATATGTTGATTAGGAAATGCATCTCCACATCAGTAGGAACAATAATAGCTTTTACCATTTGCAAAAAAACCATACCTTTTCCTTGTCATTAACCTTGTAATTTTCATTTTCCATTCCTCTTGTCATTGTTTCACACCTTGACATTTACTTTACCTTATCACTTGGGGTCAACCCTCATACCATTATATCCAACTACCATCCTATCATCTTATTTATGTCATACCCTATATTGTCCAACCATAACCTTTACTACTAACCAAAGCCTATTTTTAACTACCCTACCAAACCAATTTGATCTTATTTCCTTGGGTTATTATTACACATTCGATGAGGTTATTCTAATCTAATTTTAACAATTTTAAAATTCCATGTTCAAAAGATAGTCTTTGTTATAGACAAGGATGGGATTCACCTCTGAATATCACGAGACTCCCATCTTAGTCCATGATGGCCACTCATGAAAATTAAAACTATAAATAAAAACCCAAAATAAATAAAATCCCCTCAATCCCACTAAAATATTTTTGTGAGACCACCTATTTGATATGTAGAGGTGACCATGAAGATCTAGCTCCTAAATGTTTTGATCCTACATCCAATACAATTGTTACAAGATTAAAATCTCAATCTAGCTTAGTAAGGTTCATCAAGTTTTACCTAAATATTGCCTTAGCTTAGGTCATTAGCCTCTAGTATAATTGAAAGGGATCTTCTATTGATACTTTAACACTAGACACTTGGTTGATGTTTACCATGGATTGAGTTGATAGATCAAGAACCACTTGGGCCCCTTCCCTCTTTTCTTTCATGACCTTCTCCCTCATGACCTAGTCAAAGTGACCTAGGTGGATTCCAAATTCTCCCTTTTCTAGTAGGGTGCCATCTAGATGAAATAACACATAAATATTGACCTCTTTAAAGTAGGCCACTATATTTTTCCTACCCTCTTCTAAGGGTCATGTTATATTACGAACCATAACCAACCATTCCCCTATAGTCAATTTCATGTTCTGAGTGCACATATGATACAACCCCAAGTCTAAGGTGGGAATTAATTTCAATTTTAGGAACATACCATTTTTTATCACTACTAGAAACTTCCTACACTTATGTTCTATCTATTCAATCCATTCCATATAAGCTTAGGTCCACTAGATAAACTCATTGGTCTCTTCCATAGTCTCCACCACCTTTCCTAGAATTGATAAAACTAGTAAGAGGGTATCCTTAACTTGCCCAATCAACCTGGTATGGAAGGAAATATTCACCTAAGCTTTTAGTGTCTAAAACAATATTTTCATGTCCTTAAGGATCTTCTCTAGCATATTGTGAATTTCTAAGAGAATAGAGAGTAGATCCTCATACATCCTTTCATCCATAGTGTAATTTCTCATTTAGGTGAGGGAGAAAACATATTACTAGGTTTTCCATACCAATGGATTTACCTCTTGGATGAACATTTGAGTTAGAGTCCTATTCATGTTTCTTAAATCTTAGTCAAATCTCCACTGTATGTTGAGGTCACCTTGACTATCATCTCTAGTGATTATGACTTGGGGACCATTCCTTAAGTTTTGGGAGGTGTTAAAAGGGTTGTAGAGATATTGGTGAAGGGTAGAGGATGAAATAGAGGGGAGATGGATGAAGAGGGAGGAGTGAATGAGGAAAACAATGGAGGGGGAGGGTTCATGGGAGTAAATGGAGTAAAGATGAATGGATGGGTCCAAGGGAACATCTTTACTTACCACTACTCTTAGGTCATGCTCATATGAGGGGAAATGACTCCTAAAATATGGGTGTTTAACAAAAAGGAAGAGATTGGCTAGTTGAATCCAAATTTATGGGATCCTAAGGTAATGGAAAGAGGGGGTTAGGGAGTGATACAAGTAGACACCATGACTGGGGTTAGAGGAACCATTGAGGTTGGAAGAGGCTAGACTAGAGTGGAAGGTTTTTAAACTAATGCCTAAGGGTGAGTTACCATTTGCCTTTTATTAGAACTTTTACTTAGGTTTAATATAGATGTTGTGATAGAAGGACCAGTAGGGATAAGATATATGAGATATGACTATGGAGGGATAGGAACTATTGATGGAGGCATTGGGATGACCAAAGGGGTACTAGTATAGTTCCTTCCACTAGATATATACTCCCAAAAGTTATAGCTACCTCACTAATGAATATGTGCATGTAGGTACCTATTATAAAGGCATTCCCAATTAAGGTACTAGGGAGGTTATAGTTTGTGTTATGGATGGGGAAGAGGAGAATGAATAGGTAAAGATGGTTGGTAGGACTAAGGCCAAAGGTATTTAGGTGAATAATGGGGAATATAAGATGCACCACTTAGGGATATTATGTAAGGGGAGATGAACTTGGGGGTGACATAACTAGAACATATAAAGTAGTATGAGTAAGTGGTAGAAGGGATATGGAGGAAATAAGAGGTCAAATGGGGGGAACTTATAGTAGTTCCTAGTGGGAAATCAGCTCATTATAGGCTTACCTCTAGATTTATGATGATGACAAACCTCAAGATTTATGTGCCCTAGGGTCAGGGTGTTAGTGGTTGATTCACTTGTTCCTGGAATGCTTAATATTGAGTAACATAATTTTGTAATAGTTGGGAATAGGATACCAAAGATATTAAAGGAAGTAGAGGTAGAACTAAGGTGTGAGGAGAAGATGATACTATAAGAGGCATAGGATGAGGTGCATGAGCTATTAGAGGAGGTAGGGCTAGAGAAAGATCATGAGGAGGATAAGGTAGTATATTACCATATGAAATCCTCATGAGTATATTAGGAGGATTTAGATTTCGGTCATCTACAAAGAAAGAAGAAACAAGAGGGGGAGAAGATGGGACCACCTAGACCTTATTTCCTTTATTCTTTTAAGATTTGATTTAAGCTAACACCTCCTAGTTATTCATAGTGTTAAGGTAAAGCTCATCATTGTCCTCTAATTGGTGTCCATAGTCTATATTGAGATGGGATAGTTACCTTGATAGATGAGCTTTTATCATGCACTAAGGGTCCTAGTGATGGATTTTAGCTCTCCCTAAGGTGAAGGATTCCCACCTAACTATCATTTTATATAGGAGAGGGAAAGCATTGTAAACATGGTACCTAATGGAGATTAGGAGTGATGGGTAATACTTATGTTGGTGTCTTATGAAAAAGTTTTAAATACCATCCACTAGATAATACATGATCTCCTACTCTAACAATAAATTTGGTATAAATTATGGTAATTAGAGGGGATATTTGAGGATGACTTTGATTTGAATCATAGTTTCCTCCTTTAATTAACAATAATATTTACTGGTCATAATGGAATCTTAGATTTCCTATGATAAATAGGGTATTGGGGCCTTATTGATCACATTGTAAACCACCAGGTAGAAGTGATCATATATGTCTCATATGAGGTTATATTACTAGTGGCCATATATTTTATAAAATACTACATGGACTGTTGAGCCTCTATAAACCCATGAAAGAAAAGTGGATGGCTTGAAACTGAGAAACACAAAGATTATGTCTACTAGGTAGCTCATCATGTATAAATTTCATCCTACCTAGGAATTATAATAGTATTGACCAACTTGAAGTTGATCATCCCTTCCATGTCCATAACTTTAGATCTAGTGAGGATTGTAGACACTCATTCTTATCCACTTATATGTATAAATGGACATTGGAGTAACATCTTGTAAATAATGCAAGTTAAGCCTATAAATCATTGGAATGCTCTAATTCATTAGTGTACATTACATGTATCTTATAATCTATATCAATGTATCCCTAACTAGGTAAATACACTGTATATAATCATAATCTTCTATAAATTCATCTCTTATCAATTTGTGACCTAGAAAATTAACCTTTTTAACCATGTGTGAGGGACAACCTATCAAAATTCATAAATGGCAATTAACCTAATTAGGATTTCTTAATTGGTTAAACATATGTAAATGTATAGGTGAAAATCTCATGGTAAATTAATTTTTAAATTTATATTTCTATAAATTCATAAATCCAAATTTATGACATCATTATGACATTACACACATATCTAAAATGATGTCACCATCATGACATCATCTATTGTGATTGTCAAGTATTCATAAAATATCAAACAAATATCTATATTTGTGATCCATGCTTATTAATTGATAAATATTAATGTATTATCCCCTCCTAAACCTAACCATGGTTAAACTAAAACTAGAAACACTTGGGTTAGAGTTAGTTTAGAAGGCTATGAATACAAGGCTTCACCCATTGTTCTACTAGTTTATTTTGTGTAAAGTTATTATGCTAAAATATCTTTAAGTATCTCTTTTTTTGTAATGTTATGATGTAAAAATACTTTAAAACACCATGTTTTTAGTGTTATAATGCTCATTTATTGAGAGAGAGACAACCCAAAGCCAAAGCAAAGCCAAATATTACCAAGGTAATAAGGAGAGGTTGTACAAGGAGTACCATTTCCAAATATTCTTTAATCACACAATTGAGAACATCCATCCATGGAAAATATACAACTCTTTATCTCAAGGAAGGTAAATGATGGTTGTTTTGTCTTATAATGATAGTTACTTGTATTTTGCTCTTGTTCCTTAAGTGTCTAGCCTATATGTGATATTTTTATTAGTGTATTTGTTATTGATTTTGATAATACTAAAATGATAATAATATCTACTCTTGGATTCATAATGATCACATAATGGCATACCCAATGGGACACTCAACCTACAAAGTTCTTCTAGCTACCTTGTAGGACATTTTACTAACCATTTCCATACCAAGTTTTTGAAATAATTGCTAAAAAGTGAAGGAGTTTGACTATTATCCAAGCCACAGGGATCAACGATGATTAAAAAAATTGGTGTCAATCATTGGGATAAATTTTGATCAATAGGAACTGATAATGATCTTTATGTCAAAAACACAGTCAAACTAAAAACCAAAAATGTAATAAAATTCAAGTTCTTTCTAGTTTTATTGGTACTTAACAAGCTATTTATTGCTTTTATAACATACTTCTTGTAGGTCAGTGAAAAGTTTTGGGTTTAAAATATTATTTCTCAAAGCATTTTTTTGTGAAAACATGTTTTTTTAGTGTGGTTTTAGGAATCAACAATTATGAGGATAGATCAATGTTGATCATAACAATCAGCCATGATCTCTACTAATCATCAATGATTCTTTGTGTTTTTTTTAAAAAAAAAATAAGGGTTGAAATTTGTGTTTTTTTGAGATAAATTATAGGAATATAATATTGGATCAAACAAAAATTATTACCATAACTTGTTTTTAATGAATTAAGCTAAGGAACAACAAGTTTTGATTCTTTTTAAATCCATTTTTCATTTTTGCAAAAGTCAAATTTTACAAATGTTGAAAAAATCATTCACATTTCATTAAGGTGTTTTAAAATTCACTTAAGAACTTGTTTTTAGAATTTTTAAAAACTTGTACAAGTAAAATCATGGCCAAGGGGTAAAGAATTTTAAGCATATTTCAATTTGGTGTTCATAAAAATAATCAACATCTTTAGATAGTGGTCCTAAGAGCTTTTCTAATTTTTGTTTGTTGCTTATCCTAGTTTCAAATTACTTAGAGTAGATTCTTTATTTTTAACAAAATACAAAATTTAGTGTGTTTGATCTCCCCCCATCCCCTTTAGGGAACTCAAGTGACCAAAAGCACTTAGTTTATTTCCCTTGATTGAAAAGTATGTCAGAAAGTTGTGTATACTCTTCACAATTTTTGAGTGACTTGGGTGATTTAAAGCAACCTCTAAAGTGTTTCTTATTTTATTTATTTATTTTTATACACTTAATTTTTGGGTAGGATTTCATCACCTTCACACAAGTTTTGTATGGGTGTGTTGACCTTAGATTTCATCTCCTAGAATCATACCAACCTCACTATAATGTGGGGTATACAAATTGGGTGAACCTTTGGATGGGATAGTGATGATCGGTTATACTGATAATCATAATGAGTACTCAGGACATACTTCAACTAGACATTGGACATCACTAATAATTACATCTCTAGAATTTCTATGCAAAGTAATTGACCCTTGCATAGGAATTCAGGTATTTTGGCTTCAATTGATGTGTTTTATCCCTTGTGTTAACCACATTTGGGACCATCTAGTATATGCAAAAATTATATATTTTAGATAAAACCAAATTTGTATAATATCATGCCAAATACCAAGTGATCCTCACTCTAAGTTCATGTTATGTGTCAATGATTAAAAGATAGAGGGGGTATTAAAAAACCCTACCTATACCTATACTTTATTTTATGGATTAACACTTCATTCCTCACAAGCATTGGTATATCGGTGGAAAGTTTGGTTGAATATATGCACACCCATGTCAATCATAGAGAATAAGATGATACATTTATTATAATTCTATTTTTATCTAATTTACATGTGTTTTTTTAGACTAAAATTGTTTGTATTATCACATCAAAATGAGTCATAAACTAGTTACATGTTTTTTAGACCACGTTAGCCTAAGATGTGTTATTTTGCCTATTTGATACCACACTTTTGCCTTAAAAATTTCCAAAAAATTTATGTGTGTGTCACTTTTTCAAATGGGGTGTTATTACATTATCTATTCCATCCCAAGTATTTTCCTTAGAGTTTTGAAAAAAACCATTGTTATAATTTTTAAGTAAGATAAAATCAATACATTTCTTGTATTTTTTTAAAAACATTGCCTTATTTCAAACCAAGTTAAAAACCATGTATTCCATTGGTCTAAAATTGGTATTGTTATGTCATCCATTTAGGTCTAGAATGTTACCTATTTTAGCAATCTAAGTCTTTTTAAACCAAGTTTGAAATTTATTTTATGAATTTTAGATTCAAATTGATTGATATGCACCTATTCCTTTCTTAATTTTGGTTTGGATTTTTATATTTCACATTTAAATTATGCAACTTGGAATAATTCCTTTCTTACGTTGAAGACTCCATTTTACCTAGATTTAGGAAGTGGCCTATTTTACATGTACCTCAAATTTATTTATTGCCTTAAACTAAGGTTGAAACTCTCTTTTCAAATATAACCTTAAGTATGGTTAGTTTACATTGGTGCCTTGATTATGACCTAGGATTGAATGCTTCACTCATCACTCTTATTTTTGAGTACTTGAGATTGAATTTCTAATTAGTTTAGGCATGTGACTAGGGTGAGTGTCTTATACCAAGGTGAATTTTTTTTTGAATCATGTGCCTATATTGAGTCCATGTATTTCAAATTATTTTAGAGTTATATTAATTATCTAAAATGTTTTTAACTTAACAAAGTGTGTTTTAAAGTCTAGTTTTGTGCCTTATTTCCAAAGACCTAGTATTTACCTTTCATTTTTTTAGACCTAGTTATTTTAAAGTCTAGATTTTTGCCTTGTTTCTAAAGACCTAGAATTTTCCTTAGTTTTTAGATTTTTTTGGTACCTTTGGAGTCTATATTTATGACTTTTTTTCAAAGACCTAACACCATTTTAATTTTAATTTTATACCTAGATTAGATTTGTTCAAAACACTTTGATAAAAACAAGAATCAAACTTACCTTTCATTTGACCATTTATGTGCAAGACCTTAGACATTGGATATATTTGAGACCAATATTACCATTGAAAGTTTTGGAGAAGATATATATTATAGGAAAACTTTTAACCATTTTTAGTAGTATACTAAGTACCTATTCCAAGTCCCGTTGTGTTTCAAACCAAGATCTATCCCAAGACCAATGCCAAGTTTTGTGGACCATGTTCAAGAATTATTTTTTATACCAAGACCACCCTCTTTGGGCTAATTAAAAAACTCAACCATGTCGATTATGATATGCCAATATTTACCTTCATTGGTCTAAATAAAGTAACAAGTTTACCCTTTCAATGATAACATTACCCAATCTAATACATATGCCAACAATCTTCCTTTAGCCTACATGAGCCACCAAGATCTATAGTACCAAAGGATTAAAATTTTAGGCCCTCATCCTTTATCCTATGCTAGCAACCAAGATTCACATCACCCATTCATTACCATTCTAGGCCCTCATAATTCATCCTATATTAGCAACCAAGCTTCACATCAGCCTCTCATTTCCATTTAAGGCCATCATCCTTTGACCTATATTAGTGACCAAACTTCACAATGCCTTTTAATTAGCATTCTAGACCATTTTGAATATGGTGGCTCATTATCCCAATAAGGTTACATAATTATGACAAGAAAGGTCATAGTCACCATCCCAAACCCATAGCTAGACTTTGTTGAGCCCATCTTAGATGAGCATATTTATAAAGAGATCATTATTGAACTTCAAGTTATTTTTCAACCATTTAAAAACTTCCTCCATTTCATAAAATCTAATATGGTCTTAAAAACATAATAGATCCAATAATTCCCTCTCTAAAAGCTATATTTTAAAGAAAAAAATGTGTTCAAAACTAATATTTTGAAACCAATTATAAGCCAAGGCTAAGAGAACCAACAAAACCATGATGTTTTTGTTGAAACACTTTTTTTATGAGCTACTCAATGTTGAATCACCCTTTGACCTTGCCCTATTTTTAAATAAACTCACTTTAATGAGCCAGTCTCTATGGAGTTGTTTGTTGACCATTTTCCTTTTGTTGAGAAGCCTCACTTTGAGAAGATG
Organism: Torreya grandis; assembly: GCA_037957365.1. Taxonomy (NCBI): domain Eukaryota; kingdom Viridiplantae; phylum Streptophyta; class Pinopsida; order Cupressales; family Taxaceae; genus Torreya; species Torreya grandis. The sequence continues at coordinate 102,962 of JARHVA010008409.1, forward strand.
GTCTTTATGGAGTCCTTCCTAGCTGAGCCTATATATGAAGAGCCCACTATTCAACCTCATACCATTACTCATATAATAAAAAACATTAAACATACAATCTTTACCACAACACTAGATGAATAATCAACATTAAATTCAAGTTATATTTTTGAACTAATATCAGATTTAGCATCAAAAGTAGAATCAACGTCAGTCTCAACATTGGATTTAAATTCCCTTGAGTTATACTTAGCTTCATAGTCAAAATACATTCATGGATGTTACAAAATTGGTTTCACATGCCTTGAAGATTAATTTGAATACATTTTTATCCTTAAATGGTTTTTGAGGATGATTGATTTAACATCAACATAATTTATCCTAGTATCTTCTATGAATATTATGCTACCTCTTCACATTTCATTATCATTCTACTTACCTTTAACATCATCCAACATAGCCACTATATTAGCAATTCACCTCCCACAAGTGTTGATTGGGATCGATACAATCACACCTTATTTAATTACATCCATGGTAGCATATTAGTTGAATAATATCATGGGGACTAAGACCACATTCATGTAGAAAAATAAAAATCTCCTAATGAAAACTTTTTAGAGGCACTAGGGGAAAATCAAATTCCAAAGTCAACATATTCTACTAAAACCTTATTTGAGTAACCATAATAAAATCAAATTTAAAAGTTAAAATTCCTTATTGAAACCTTTTTGGAGGCACTATGGGACAATCAAGACAACTTTATTGGTGAAAATCTCTTCAAGGTGCCAATAGCTAAATACAATAATTTTTCACTTCTTGATGAAGACATATGAAAAATAACATTAATATATATTTCACTCTATAACATAATAAAATGGAAGGATCTCTCATACCTAGACAATATAAAAATTTAGTTGTTCTATTGAGAGAATATTTATAAGTCTTTAACCCCACCACAACCAAAATTATGTTGAATCTAGAATTAACAAATTATATGTGCCTAAAAATATCGATCTTCATTTGTTTCCTAAACATTATAAATTCCATTATGATCCATATCTTCATTATAAAACTAAACCTTTTATCCATTATTTTTCCTTACCATCCCTGGCTGCACTTTCCTTTACAGGGGCTACAAAGACATCTTGTCTCAATGATTAGAGGAAATAGAATAATGACCAAAAAAGATCAAAATAACATTATTAGTGTCTAAATTAGTAGCACATTTTTGATATATCAGATATTTATAAGAGGTTTGGGATATAAATTTACATAATGAACTATTTTGGTGGTACCATATGCTGATCAGGATGAACATCTCCACATTTGCAAGAAAAATTTAACTATTTACCTTGCCTTTTCCATCTGCCATTCACCTTTCCATTATTTCATACATTTCCATGTGCCTTGACTTGACCTTTGCCTCACATTACCATCCTTTAATAATTTACCATACCTTTAAACTACAATGACTTGAGGTCCTTCGATACTATGTAGGAAATGCTCAATTCACATTAAGGTCAGCTTAGTCACCACTTTTCTAACCATCTCACTATTTTGATATAAATTTTAGTAAACTCTCTTTCCATTTTATGATAAACTTAATACAATGATATAACCATTTTTAGATAGGTCTATTATAAATATCTAATGATTTAAGATGCTCCAAAAATTCCAAAAACATTCAAAACATTTCAAAATCCTAAAAATTACAACATCGACTTACATTCTCTTAGAGGGATATAAAGCCTGAAAATCCAAAAACACTTATATTATGTAAACCTAGTCATCCATCCTTGATCCAACCTATTAAGTAAAATCCATTTTTTGTTCCAATCCATTCCATAGCCATTAGGGGTGTAGCCTTCCCTTTTCATATATCCTTGCTTAGGGACACTATCCAATTCACACTTTTAGGCCAATATCATAACTCTCACCCTATTGGGGAAAAACTAAAGAATGGAACTTATATCAAGATATATTATACCCATATGTTGCTACTTTACATAAATCCTTGCTTAGAGGCACCCACTATTTATCATTCCATTTATACTTCACATGTAGATATTAACTTGCTTAATGATAAGATGCTTTTTGTTCCATTTACTTTCACATTTTTTGTGTGCTTGTTTTCTTATTTATTTGTTCATTTTTTTGCCCATTTATTTTATTTCATTATTTTTGCTTGACTCAATGTATATGCATTCATTGGGTGATCCTTGTACATTTCTCTTGAGTCCATTCATATTCATATGTTAACATTATCATAATGTTTTTTATCATTGGTACAATATTTTCAATTATTTATTGGATTGGGAGTCAATCCTTATGCACATTATGGCTAGGTCATATGCGGTTTTATATCATGATGCACACCATCATTTTCTACAAAAAAAATAATTTCAATGGAGCTTATAAGTAATTTTTCCATAGAAACTTCTTCTTGTTCACTTAGGCAAATCCTCCCACCCTCCTCGATTAAATCAACCCATTGATTATTCTAGTTATATCAATGCTAATAAGGATGAAGATATATAAATTGGTATGTACAAATAGATCATTCACATCAATCAATTATTATTATTATATTCTATTTATCATTCCATTTTCTCCTACTTCTAGGTAAACTACATTATTTCGAGGTCTATTTAGACTATGTAGGTAGTAATTAGATACATGATGTATCTTGGCTTAGCTCAATTGCCATTATTATTCCAATCATATCTTTCATCGCTTTTCATATCCTCATGTACCTATTTATTTGTGGCTTCTTCATTCAATATACCATCACATCTATATTTTTGCATGACCATCTTTAAGCTGTGTAATAGGTTATATTATTGAGTTTTGCTTGCCAATATACCCTACTAGGGTACAACCAATTTATCATGATAAAATATACCCTACTAGGTTAAAATAATTATTCAATCCAATTCATCAAAATGGTTATATTTGCCTTTGGTAAAATAATTATTATGACCCATCTACCCTGTTGGGGTGCATTCTTGTGCCACTACTTATAATCACCTTTAAAAAAATTAGTGTCTAAACATTTGTTACTAATTATAACTACCTTTGGAAAAATTAATAATTTTAAATTAGTGCATGAAACCATTATATCAATTGGATTAATCTCGCCCATAGGTTAATTTCATTATTCTTCTTCCTTATTTTCAAGGGATGGCCCATCAATCATATGTGTCAACCACTCCATCAAGGGGGCATCATAGGCTTCCCAAAATTTGTCTAGAGTATCATTCCATCATTCAATGGATTTTTATTCTTACCCAAGGCATTAAATTTATAATTATTTGAGAATATATTACCATGCCCATTCTTGCAACAACTTATCAAAATCTAGAAATCAATAGAATGCTTTGATTCATCATCACACATAAAGTGCATATTTTAATCCACATCAATATTCAATAATCATCTTATAATAACTCATCTATTGTAAAATTATAACCTTGAAAATTGATATTTTTGACCATGTGTGAGGGAAAACTTATCAAAATCTAGAAATTGAAATTAACTTGATCAAGATTGCTTAATTGGTTAAACACATTTAAATGCATAGGTGAAAAGCTCATTACTAAAAAATTATTAAATTTATATTTTTAAAAATTTATAAATCTAAATTAATGGAATAATAATGAAATCATCATGACATCACAAAAATATCTAAATTTATGTCACCATCATGACATCATATTTTAGGAGTTGTCAAGTACTCATAAAATATCAATAAATATCTGGATTTATGATCCATGCTTATTAATTTAAATATTAGTGGCTTGTCCCCTCTTGATCTAGAGATTATTTTGGAAAAGATTCCAAATTAGAATTATACCTATACCATTACATAAGAATCATCAAGATCTTTCTAATGGTATGTGAAAATATAAAAACAGATCTCATATGCTCCTTATGCGGTTAGTCAAAGTAGGTCAACACTAGTCAAACTAGAAAAATTGATGATCTTGGAATTTTTATGAACTATTTTCATTATGTAGAGCTTGTTGAGATATTTTTGACAAATTTAATAGTTTAAAAAATAGATTTCATATGTGCCAGTTATGACCAGTCAAAGATATGGTCAAAGTGATGACGTAGCCATAAAGTGACATGTTAATAGAGTTACGTGGTGAATGCAAAGCAATTTTAATATGAATAAAATATAAACCATCATATATTTAGGAGAAATTATCACCCCATATTTTTAAATACATAGGATATTATTAAAATTCCCATATTAAAATGTAAAGGGATAATATAAATCCCAAAAAAAATGGTGAAATGGGATGTTATCCAATCCCATCAAAAAAGGTGGGGATAATGAATAATCCCACTATTTTTAAACCTCTAAAAAGTATATAAATGGTTGATGGGTTATTTTTAAATCATTCAAATGGGAATTAGAATTGGAATTCAGTGAATTCATTCCAAGGTTTCAAATCCCTCATGGTAGATCTGAAGAGCTAAGAGTTGAGAGCAGAAGAAATGAAGAGCCAAGGCCAAAGAGTTGAAGAGATGAGAGCCAAATCAAGAGTTCATTTGAGCCACTTTTTAAAGTCTTGAAGTAAGACTTTTGGTGGAAAAATTTAGGAATGTGAGATTGTTTTTCATGACAGGAAGGTTGAAGGTCCATCCATGATTTTTAAGACTTTTTAAAGGTACATTGTTTACTTTTATGCAATCTTATAGGTGTGATTTAAGAAAGTGGAGAATCTATCTAAGAGTTTTGAGATTCTTCAAAATGCTGAACAAACACATTTGGAAGTGTTCTAGGAAGGTGAAGAATCTATCTAAGAGTTCTAAGATTCTTCAAAGGTTTGTACCACATGAATTCATTATTGTTCTATAAGGGTTGTCTTGTACTTTCATAAATTTAATAATGAATTGGTTTAGCTAATTTACAAACCCATATATGTAGGCATTACCAAATTCTATAATCAACTCTTATGTAGTGTGGATGGTATTCTTACATTATTATTTTTTAAGTTGATTATTTTTTTGAATAATTTTGGTATATTTAATAAACTACCTAAAAGGATCCAAGGTAATTATTTTTCATGAAAATTAGTGCCAATTTATGTATTATTTTGATATTAGAGTGGTTCTTGCTTGTTGTTAATAGTTTTTTTCATTGTGTTAGTGATATTTTATTTGTGTATTGACATGAAATCATAAGATATTTGGGACCAATTTGAAGCCATGGATTTGTATCAGTGGATTCAATTGCCCATAATGTTATTATTATTAGGCATGGTGATACATATGGTTATGTCATGATGATGGGAGCATGCACAATATATGGTAGAGATGACCATGATTATGGTGATGTGAGTATGCATTAGCATAGACAACACCAATAGATCATCAAATTCCAGTGGAAAGTAGAAACAATTTCTAATCAATTAGCATAAGAATAGGGATGGAAGAAACATCATCAAGATGATCCTAGTACTTTAGCTAGTCTAATCTATAGTCATTGCTCAAGATGTGGACATGTGGTAGAATATTATTGGTTGAAATACCTTGATCATGCACCATGGTGGTTCTAATAGAGAAACATGGATAGAGGAAAGGCTCCTACTATTATGAGTATAAGTCAACAATTAGAATCCCTAATTTGATAGAGGATACCATTTGAACCTCTAGGCATTATCTTATGATCTATGAGAGCCTCCAGGAAGAGTGTTATAATTTTTTTAGAGGAATGTTTCATTAGAATTGTGTTCAATGGGGACATTAGAATGGGTTATTTGACCGCTGATGTAGTGCATCAATTAGGCTTGCCAATGTTTCCACTACCACATGCCAAAATAATTGTCACATATAATGGTGTTGTCTAAGGTATGGAAACATGTTGCACCTTATGATTTATAGTTGGAAGAGAGTTATTAAACATGGTTAATATCAATATCATACCAATGGAAATGAATGAGATTGTTTTAGGAAATTATCTTTTCACTTGACAAGCATCTTTCATAGATGATAGCATAGAGCTTTGATTGGATCACACATGGATCATGTAGTTTGAGATAGGGAAGGTCTCTAGACCTAGTCAAAATTATTCTAGTTATACATTAGACTCGTATGTACTAGGTGACCATAAAAAACCTAAAGGTGAGCTGCATGATGATACATAGGGTGACTACTGAAGGAATCAGGCCCATACTAGGATTCAATGGATGATAAGGAATCTTAGGTGGTAGTTAAAGGCTCTTGAGCATTTTGGTTTATCCATTTGTATATGTTCATAGAGCTAACATAAATAATGTGCTCATTAGGATGTATGAATAAGACCCATGTGGATAGTATTGTGACATACACCATACATAGTTTTTAAAGACCCAAGAGGCACTATTTTCATCTATATGTACATGCATTGTAAAAATTGTAGTTTTTTTTATTGTGGAGTCACATGTAGAGAATAATTGAATGATAGGTTTATCATAATTAGGTTGTCTTCTCACATTTTGTTAGACATTTTCCATTAATAATGGTATATGTAGATTAGTGTATGTTTTATTCTTGTTTCTATTAATTATTATTCTATAGTGAATAGTTTAGCAGACCTAGGAATCAATTGGTCCACATGAAATTTTATATAGAGGCCCTTGGATAGATGTGAAATATAATATGATGTTGATGGACATTATATTATCTATGAATATTTTTGTGTAGAGGCCATTGAGGCCATGCAATAGAAGAGGACATGGATGCACATATAGAATCTTAGATCTATGTAGAGGCTTGTAGTAGCCATGTAGTAGAGGAGATTTAGGATTTTAGTTCTATATAGAGGCCCTTGGATGGCCATGTAGTAGAGGAGATCATGGATGTATGTGAAGAATATTAGATCTATCTAGAGTCTCATTATAAACATGTAGTAGAAGAGATCACTAGAATTTTGTGTAGAGGCTCATTATATCCATGCAATAGAAGAGATCACTAGAATTTTTTGTAGATGATCATTTTAGACATGTAGTATAAGAGATAATTAGAATTTTTTTGTAGAGGATCATTATAGCTTTGTAGTATAAGAAATCACTAAAATTTTGTATAGAGGCTTATTTTAGCCATGTAGTAGAGGAGATCACTAGAATTCTATGTAGAGGTTCATTATAGCTGTGTAGCATAAGAGATAAATATAATTATGTGTAGAGGATGACTCTATATTTTCAATAGAGGAGATCACTAATATTATATGTAGAGGCTCATTGAAGCAATACAATATAAACTATCACTAGGCTTATCAGTATAGAGTCTCTTATGAAGCTGTACAGTAGAGGAAGACATCACATTCCAAAACCTAGTTATATGTAAAGGCTATTAATATCCATGGAATAGAAAATGGATCATGTAAGATGTGATTAATTAGTTTTTCCAAGTATTTTAGGTATAGTTTTAGAACCTGAGTAGACCGATAAGACCCATTAGAGTATCTTTAAAACTAACAAGCATTTTAATGGATACAAACTTTTAGTGGGCTAATATCCTTCTCAATAGGGAGGTACAATCTATAGATCATTTAAAAAAAATCATAAATTAGATTGAGACCTATAATAATTCATAGGACTTGTCAAGATATTTCTAATGGTATGCAAAACTCTAAAAATAGAGCTTGTATGCTCCTTATGTAACTAGTCAAAGTGCTGATCAAAGCAAGTCAATAGGCAATCAACACTGGTTAAATTAGAAAAATTGATGATCATGTAATATTTTTCAACCAATTTCATGTCGTAGACTCATTGAGATATTTATATCACATTTTATGGTTCAAAAAATGGATTCTCGATGTGCAAGTTATGACTAGTCAAGGTTATGATCAAAGTGATGATGTGGCCATAAAGTGACATGGTAATAGAGTTACATGGAAAATGAAAAGTCATTTTAATATGATTAAAATATAAACCATCATATATTGGGTAATAATTATCACCCAATAATTTTAAATACATGGGATATTATTAAAATTCCCATATTAAAATGTAAAGGGATAATATAAATCCCATAAAAATGGTGAAATGGGGTATTATCCAATCCCATCAAAAAAGGTTGGGATAATAAATAATACCACTATTTTTTCAACTCAAATAATTATATAAAGGGGTGAGGGGTTATTTATAAATCATTGAAATGGGAATTGGAACTAGCATTTAGTAAATTCATTCCAAGGTTTTAAAGATTTGATGGTTGAGCTAAAGAGCTGAGAGCTGAAGAGATAAAAAGCTGAGAGCCAAAGCAAGAGACAAATACAAAAATATGCTAAGAGACCTAATTTTATTTCATTTGAGACACTTTTAAAATTATTGAAGTAAGAATTTTGGCATAGAACTTCAGGAATGCGAGATTGCTTTTCACGACAGGAAGGTGGAAGTCCATCCATGAGTTCCAAGACTTTTCAAAGGTGTATTGCTAATTTTTATGTATTATTAGAGGTGTGATTTAGGAAAGTGGAGAATTTTTTTGAAAATTCAAATATTCTTAAAAGGGTGGAACATACACATTTGGAAGTGTTTTGAGAAGATTAATAATCTATTTGAGAGTTTTGAGATTCTTTGAAGGTTTGTAACATGTGAATTCATTATTGTTCTATAAGGTTTGCCTTGTACTTGTAGAGATTTAATAATGAAGTAGTTTATCTAATTTTTGAACCCATAGATGTAGGAGTTTCTAAACTCCATAATCAACTCTTTTATAATGTGGTTGGTATTCTTGTATTGCTTTTATGTAAGTTGATTATTTATCAAAATAATTTTGGTATATTTAATAAAATAGTTACAAGGATCCAAGGTAAACATTTTACATGAAAATTAGTGTTAGTTTATGGATCACCTCCCAAACCTATCTATGGTTACACTTAACTTAACCACACTTAAATTGGAGTTAGTTTGGAAGGCTATAAATATAAGTCTTCACCTATTATTCAAAAATCTTATTTTGTTTAAAGTTGTTATGATAAAATACCTTAAAGGAGTTCTTTTATGTAATGATATGATGCAAAGATACCTTCAAAGACCATATTTATAGTGTTATAATGCTCATTTTATGAGAAAGAGCCAAGCCAAGCTAAATCAAATCCTAAGATTACCAAGGTGATAAAGAGAGGTGGTGTAAGGAGCACCATTGCCAAAGATTCTTTGATCACACAGTCAAGCACATCCATCCATGGCCAGCATAAAACTCTTGCTCTTAAGGAAGGTAAATGATGTTTTTTTCTTTCTATCGATAGTTACTTGTATTATTCTATTTCTCCTTGAGTGTCTTAGATAGAGGTGTTAATTTTATTAGTGTGTTTTTTTTATTATGATCATACTAAAATGATATTAATATCCCCTCTTAGATTCCTATTGATCATATGGAAGAGGGTAACCCATAATTCATTATCATGCAAGTTTCTATGATCTCTGAACAATTATTTTAGCGATATCATTCCCACTTGGGCCTCCTCCCGAAAGGTGGGAGCTATGTTTGTGTTTATATCCTCCTTATTAACCCATGTGGCATCCAATTTTTCAACTAAATCTTACAATACTTTGTATATTTGGAAGGTTTCCATCCAAGTTTTCACCACCATAAATTTATAAGAGAAGATGAAAAATAGGAGAGAGTAATATGCCTTATAGTCATTCCTTGATATGTTGGTGATTTAGTGTAGAGATTTGGAAGAACACACAAAGTCATGGACTCTATATTGCATTTATATAGTGGTGAAAATTAAGTTTATAAACAAGTCAGTGTAGGGGATCATCTTTGGTTTATCCACAGTCCTATGAAGACTATATTTATTGTAAGCTTAAAGGGCATCTTCAAATTTTACTTTTTCATCATTATTAGAGACTAAATACTTGAGTACCTATTCTAATACTATGAAAATGTAATTATAGTTCTTGGAATAGGTTATATTTTTTCCTAATATGGTATCTTGGTACTTAGGATCAACCTTGGGATTTCTAGGAGGGTGTGACCATTGTAGTAACATAGTGGCCAATAGAAAGGTATTGCATTTAGGGAGGAAAGAAACACAATGTCACATGGTAAGAGTTTGAAAATATGGATTTGAATTGCTTAGAGGGTATATAACAATAACCACTATAGATAATTATTTAGGATATTTATAAAATCACACATTTATCCTGTATATTAATGGAATGTGGTGGCTTACTTGTTGTGAATTCAAATTTGAGTTGATGGTTGGGTCTCTTCTCTTTATTTCCAAATCTAGAGTTAAATTCAAAACTCATGACCCTCTATCATCAACCAAATTTTTTAATGGGGATGTGATGTTTAAAACTATCCAATCAAGTCTAGATTTTTATTTCGTTAATGCTCAATGTATAGTAGTCATGGAGTCACATCTATTTGATGTTCCCTAGTTAACTTCTACCTTATGCCAGATTTCATATGATTATTGGACCTCTTACTAATGGTCATCACTTACGCATAGCTTTATACCTCATGTCATACCTTTATGTTGTGTGAGGTGTCATTGGGACATGTGGCATTCTTTTATTGGTCCTATTTAATCTATACTCCATGATGACCATTTTTGGTAATTATGTATTTAGGTATGTTCTTATTGTTGGTTTTGTGTCATAAATATTGTCATTGATGTCAATGTCAATATGCATGTCATTAATTTCAAGGTCAAAGTTGAGTCCATGCATGCTGAAGTGGTATTTAACAAAGAATTCTTATGATAAGAGAAAATTTGAAGGAAACCTATTATATTTCTATTGAGAGGGAATTTTAAGGAAACCTAGTAATTCTTCTGAGGTTGATGACATGTTAGGTTTAAGATCAAGATATAAGGTAAGCATACTTTTAAGAAATATTCTTAAGTACCATTTTCATATCATGAACATGTGTGTGAAGGTGGTGGTTTGGTAATATGGATACACATAGGTATGAGTGGATGTTTAAGGATTCCCAATCATGCATATGAAGTGTTAAAACACTCCTGAAAGTTTTAAGGTAAACCTTTAGGGGTATGATTTTAAGCCTAATCATGTAACCAAACTAGTCCAAAACATTGCCTAACCTAATGAGGAGTATTTAGGTGTTAGCAAGAATTATATTCAATTGGTATAGAATGTGAGAAGAAGTTTGACATTGTGTAAACATGTGTATAAGGTAGATAATATTTTAGATGAGGTTTCAAGGCCTAATGTGCCAAAAGACCTAGTATGGAATAATGAGGGTAAATTTAAATTTCAAATGTGTCATAGCTCATAATATCATTGAAAAAGGTGTGATATGGTCTATCAAGTGTTTTAACCAAGCCTGAGGTCATAGACTAAAGGACAAAGCATGAAAAGTGGGTCTTAAGGTCTCTCAAGTGTTAGAATGAGGTGTTACAGACCTGAGAAGGATTTTTTTAATGCTTGTTGGCATGTTAAACACTTACATGAGATCATAATAAGTTCATCTAATTTGGATAAGAATACTAGCTCATGTTTACAAGTATTAGTTTCAAGATTAAGTTCCTAAGCTTTATGAATGATCATTAAGACTGTAAGGTGGTCGTAACCCTCTTTAAAACCCTAATAATGACTGATAAATGGCTTATAATAACTTTTATGACCTAGTTTTATGATTGTATCATGTAAAGGATTCTCTCAGGTACCTCCAAGTGACATTGGTCTGTTAGAAAAGTGAGTGGAAGCTATAAGAAACCCCTTGTTTCTCAAATTATTGATATAAAAGGTAGAGTTGACTAAGAAAAAGAATGGAAATGATTTGAGGATGATGTGTGAGACTTTTATTTTATATCCATATATTTTCTAACTAGGTTACAAACTTTAAATAAGCTAAACCAGTCATGGAAGTTGACCTATTGCTAAAAAGGCCCAGTGAGAAAGACAATGAGAAAAATATGCAAAAGTGAGAATGAGAATAGGTATGGATCCAAATACATGGTTTTATTTTTAAATACCTATAAAAAATATCACTAATGTATATAATTATTGAATAATCTTGTGTATTGCAGAAATTTGATCTCAATTTGACTTATCTAACATAGTGAGGTCTATGTGCAATGAAGCAATGAAATTGGTATATAAGACCAATATTGATATTTGAACCTATAATATATTTGTTTTAATTTGATAATAGGATGTTTTAGGACCATATAAACTGATTATAATTACATGATAGTGAATCTATAGGTGTTTTATGTCATTATTTTCATGACTATGTTTTGGAGCATTTAAGTAGTTTTCTGTGTTACTAAAATTGATGTTTTAGAGTCATTTTTCATATATTTAAAAGATATAATGAAAATAAAGTTGTTATATATGTATAATATGTTAATTTTAATGTATTTTTATTTATTATAAACTCATATTAAGGTGTGAAAAGTCTAAGGTTCTTGACTGATCTTTGAGGCATGTTTGCAGTTCTGAGTGAGCATATGGAAGTGGTCAGTTTGAGGTCTTTTTCCCTATATGGTGAATTATAATGAACATTGAGATGAACCTAAGTCATGGAGGTTATATAAATTTTATTTCATGGTATTATTATTCTATCAAACTTGTTTTATGCTTTATATATTCAAATCATGCTTTTTGGCAATGAGAAGGCCTAATTGTGAGTAGGCCTAATGGTGTGGTTCAAGGAGTGAAATGAGATAAATGGTGTTTTTGAAATTATGTGAGATTATAAGGGCTATAATTTAAGTTTGTGTGAAATTTTTAATATGTTTATGTAGGCTCAATATTTTCCAAGGTGGTCAAGGTAAAACATGTACTCTGAGAAGGCCTAATTGCATTAGGTCTCCTTTAGGCCTAATAGTGGTTTTGGTCCTTATTAGTGGTGAATGACCCATGTAATGGTTTTTTCACTTTTTAAACCTATATTATTATCTATTCCAAGGGCTATCTAGGTATATAAAGTTTTTTTATGGACCAAGGTATGTGAAATCAAGAGTCAAGTATAAGAAGAAGGTCTAATAGGCCTAATTTGATTAGTGATTATATTGAGGGAATAAATGAATGAAATAGAAGTTTGGAAACTATGTTGAGGGATTTAATACCACTATAGAGGTGTGTTGAATATGTTATGAATTTATAATAGTGATTCTATAGATGATGAGCGAGGTCATATGACCTAATTCTACCAACATAAGGGCTAGTTGAATGAAGAAGCCTAATAGGCTATTTGAGAGAGATGAAAGAGTGTGAAGAAAAAAATAAGGGGATAATCATAATTTGAGTGATCAAATTGTGTCCAAAGGAGATTATAGGTTCTAGGTGGTTGAGTTGATTTTGAGTTACCTAGGGGGTTGGTGCCTCACTAAATCTTGATTCATTGCTTATATGAATGTAGTCCAAGATGTGTTTCAATGAGTTTTATCCCCCAAGAGATTTTCCCACATATCTCTTGTGTTCATATATTTTATGCTTTTGTATATGCTTATTTATGCATTGGTTATTGTATGTATGTGAATGAATGCTTCATGGATGATAAATTAAATTAAATGATTATTTTAAAGGCACTAATTCACCCCTACTCTTAGTGGATATAATTTCAATAATTGGTATTATAAAAGGTCCTTTGAACTAGGCATAATAGTCTAAATGAGATCTAAAAAAATTAAATATGGATAGTCAAGCACAAGGTGGTTTCTCCACAAGTAAGGATATATTATTCAATGTATATAATTATTATTTTTGAAGTGTAAGGATGAGAACATATTTGATGTCTCAAGGTCATGATGTTTTTCAATCAGTTTTAGACAAATATAATACACCCTCTATTCCCCCTACAGATATAGTAGGTAAGAAATCTAGTGACAATAATTCAAAAGTAATAAATGGTATTCTTTATGGCTTATTAGAGGTATAGATTGTGAAGGTGATGCACTATAAGTTTACTAAAGAGATGTGGGAAAATTTGAATACTATCCATGAGGGAGACTCTAAGGTCAATTTGGATAAATTTCAAACCCATAGAAGACAATTTAAAAGCCTAATGATGAATTAAGATGAGATCATTGTAGCCTAACTATTGATGGTTGATGAAGTGTTCAACATCTTAATAGGCCTAGGTGAATAATTTAGAGAGTCTGCTATTTTTCAAAAGGTATTGAGATCTCTAAATCCTAAGTTTGACTCTAAATTATTTGTTATTGAGGAAATGTAAGATCTAGACAAGCTAGAGATGGATGGACTTAATGGCACCCTAAGAGCCTATGAGATGAGGACAAGCGAAGGAAGACCTAGAAATAAGGAAGTTATATTCAAGATAGAAAGGAAGTCAAAGGAGAAGAAGACACAAGGTAAGATAGTCAAAGATAATGATGATTATGATATTTATGATGATGAATTGATAGTTATATTTGAAACAAAGTTAAAAATTGGTCTTCCAAGTGCTTTAATTGTGGAGAATTTGACACTTTTATAATAATTTCCCTAATAATAATAAGACATAATGATTAAGAGTATGATGAATCTCATGATTATGACACAAAGTCTTATGGGTATAATAAGACTAAGAAACATTTTAGAAAATATGATCACAAGTAGAAAATTTTCAAGAAAAAAAGAAGATTTTACACCAGGGAAGACTACAACTCATCTGATGAGAGTGAGAGAAGTGATTGTAAGAGTGACCATGAAGTTCATGATCTTAATGTTAATGAAGTTATATTCATGGCTAAGGAAGTAAGCTATTCAAATCAAGAAGAGTCCATGTGGTTTGGAGGTAATGTTGGTAATTCAGATGAAAAAGAAGATGAGGTTGAATTGATGAATGCTCTAGAATAATTGAAGATGGTGAAGAATAAGAATAAGTTTATGAGGTCTCTTATTAAATACTATGAGGAGAAAATCCATTTAGTTGAAGATATATTGAGAAAAAACTCTACAGAATAAGAAGTAGTTAAACATGTGGAGACTCAAATTGATATTATGACTCCAAACCTAAAGGCTACAAAAGAAGAAATTGAAAGGTTGTAACTGAGTCAGATCATGCATCAATTATGGTGAAGTCTTTTATGGAGTTTTAAAAGAGTACCAATGATCTAGATAACATCCTAAGTATTCAAAATATTGCTAATGAAAAAATAGGTCTTGGTTTCAATGGAGACAAAAAGAAAACTACTAATTTGATCAAGTAAAATTAGACCTTAAAGGTTAATGGTAAATCAAGGAATAATGGTACTAACAAAATGAAGACTAATCCTATTAGGTAGCCTAATGCTATAAGGTATTATAATCCTTTCAATGGTTATCGTTATTCATGTAACCAATTTGGTCATAGAGTAAGTCATTGTAGAAGACCCTCCAAGAATAAATATGCATGAAACTATGATGATAATCATTAGTCAAGAGGTATGGGTAATGGTGTGTTTTCATCAAGAGGAATAGCATCTTTCAATTTTCAAAAGTTTGGTCATGTTGTAAAGTTTTTAAAGCATGATTCTGATGTCAAAACAAGAAATTTTAGGTCCTTAGAGTGCAAAAAATAATACAAAATAGTGAGTTTAAACTAAAGGTATATAAGGTGAATGATGATCAGTGTGCAAGTCCAAGTGGACTATTTTCCATGATGGAGCATAGTTAAAATAGAAAGGAGTGTCAATAATTCTCCCATTAGCTTAGATTATGGATGAAGGAGTCAAGAAAAATAGGCCAAGTCATAATGTTATTCAAATGGATATTTAAGAGGTTAATCCAAAGATGTTATTTAAGCCTAAGAGGATAATGAATAAAGTTTAGTCTAGTGAGGGCATGGAGATCTAAAAATGTCTTGAGTTTATGTTGCTTTAGTAACCTATAGAAGAGATGAATACATTAGGCTTCATGGAGGAACTCAACCAATGATTAGGATCATGAAGGATGTTTTTTGTTACGGGGATCTTTGTATTCTTCATTGATATTCAGATCTAAGGTTCAGTCTATAGTTTGTTAGAGATGTGATTCCAAGAGATAGGTTAAAAATAATTTGTATGATGAATTGATCAAACCAAGTCACCTTCATGATAGTGTTTTAATATCTCATGGACACAAGGGGAGCCAACCATCCTCCAAGATTAGGTGTGTTTGACAAGAATATCTAGAGTTACTTAGTTTTAAGACTAACTTGTGTTGATTTTTTGTCAAAGAGAGATAATGAATTTTTTTGGAGAGAAAAGGTGTGTTTTCTTAGGTTAAAAGATTAGATAGTTGTCAAGAGATGACCTTTTGTCATTAATGTTAAAGGGTGAGAATGTTCTAGTTTGGTATAAAAGTTATTTTGAATAATATCCAGTTTGGGGAGATGAGAATTATCAATTTTGTTTGAGTTTTTACCATCAATGAAAAAGGGGGAGATTGTTGAGGTATGTTCATATTTTTGGTGTTGTGGACTAAATTTTTTCATTAAATTCAAGGTCAAATTTTAGGTCATGCATGGTGAAGTGGTATGTGACAAATAAGTCTTATAACAATAATTTTTTAAGGCAACCTATTATCTTTCTTATTGGAAGCACAACCACTAATGGGGGGTGAATCAATTCCCTTAAAAAATCAATCCATTTTAATTCAATGTATTAATTTTTTATCCATAAAATTAATATTTATAACAAAAATTCAATCAACATCACATGATTTATAAATATCAAAAAGAAAGCATACTCATAGAAATCATGAAACATGAGAACACATCACAACACATCATATATGTGAGAAACCCTCATGGGGAATAAAACCCACTAAAACATATATTGGATAACTTATCTTATAAACCCATTAATAAAATTAGTTGAGCACCAACGCAACAAGGAAGTACCAACTCCCTTAATTTATCTATCACCAACTAGACTTTAGCAAACACCCACTTGAAAGGAGGATGCAACCCCCTAGGTAACCAAGAACCCACTCAACCACCTCTTAAACAAGCACTCACTCAACCATGTAATCTATTTAAACCTTTATTTTTTTTTCTTATATGACTAATTATAGACACCTTGCAATTTTTCTTCTTCAACCACTCTCAAACAACCTCTCTCTCAAGCAACTATGTCTTATATATAACAGTCATATCAACAACTCTAAATTCTACCCTTACTTAGCTCTAATATTAAAAATATTGATATCAATACATACATTCCATAATAATTCTATCTACCTTATCATATTAATATCCATAGTCACATGAAATTCTACTCTTCTACTAAACTCATGCACAACATATGAAGGTCTTCTTACTTTCATTCATTTGCAAACAATCTCACTGTTTGTTTTCTTCCATCAAGCATCATAGATAGTCATTACAAGTATATGTGGCATGGATTTTTATTCATCCTTACCTCTCTACCATTCCCTTCATATAAATTATATATTCAATTCATTCACTCCACTCTATATAGTCTAAATAGGCACATTAAAACATTCTCTTATACTAGTCTCTTGAACAATCATTTAATCATAATCTTGTGTTGGATAAGGAATAAAATCAATAAGGTTCATATTTTTTTACCCATTATAATACTTTAAAAACATGTAAATTTTTTTTTAATCAAATTTAGGTTGGTCATACTCCTTTAAACTTCAATCTCCCTTTAGGCCTAAATAGACTTAATGTAATTAATCCTATCCACTCAATGGATAAAAAAAAACCTAAAATAACCCATAAGTCTTTAAAAAAAACCAAAAATATTCAAACACTTTAATTCCAACCTATATGAGTATCTATCATGCATAATAATCCTCAAACCATTCACATACACTTAGAATGCAACATTAGGCCTCATATATTCATTAGGTATCATAGAGACCTAATTTAAAAAAGGACTAACCTCTCTTGCTCAATAAAGACCTCTTGTTCAATATGAACATCATAAAAAAGAATAAAACATCTTTAATCAAATCCAATACAAATCTTCATGCACAAATCAACTTGTCTTCAAATTCCTCAAGCCACCATGACTCAAATTCACTTAATGACTCAACTTTGCATAAATAGTCAATACCTTGTTAATAAAAATATATAACTTCTATTATCCTTAGGCCTCTTAAGATTTTAATGTCATTAAAAAATGACAAAAAATTCCTTTATTAACTTCTGAGGTCATCTTGACATCAAAATAACATTTCAACTCATGACACAACCTCTAGATAAACACCACTTCAATATTTTTCAAGATTACTAGAAACTTGTCATGCTACATGAATGATCACCTTCAGAACTTTGTTTCTAAAATTCAAAGCACAATTAAATTATAATCTCAATCTCATAACCAATATCTAGATCATGGATCACATGATCAACACTTTCTACCTTCAAAGGCATTTTTCTTATAGACCAATCTTTAATTCACACACCACCTATTCTGTCTTTACTACTTAGACATCACTTTACACTCAAACAATCATTGCAAACATGATAACTACTATAAGAAACATTACAAAAAATCCATATAACACTCAAATGATCTCTATAGATTAAATAATATACATTTTCATCATGAACATGCATATTAGGGTTTATAGACACAAGAAGCCTTGAAACCCTCATACCCCTATTCATCATGTCTTTGAGCTATTTATTCACAACTAGGATCAATCTAACCATTTACAAACACTACAAAATTGTAATTTTATAAGGCAATTTTAATAAAACTTTCACTTTAGGGGCATTTCCCCCAAACCCCCATTATGGTAAATAGCCCCCGGACCCCCCCATTGAGGGGGTCATCCCCCTATACCCAACAAGGGGGGTTCCCCCCTTGTAAACCCCCACACCATCAGGGATACAAAGAATAAGATCCAAAACATGAATGAAATAACATTAGAATTTTAACCTCTGATATTGGAAGATAAGTAGGCTCCACACCTAACAAAAAAAAGCTTAAAAACCTTAGGAACACATACAAGAACTTTTATCATCCATAAAAAGTGACCAAATGCTCCACACCACTCGTGAAGTCACCCATGTCTATGAAAAACACAAACCTTAAGCATACTACTCTTTCATTGAGATTTTATTACATAAATACAGACTTTTATAACTTCCTCAATACATGAAAAAAGACTAAAATGAGGTAACAACATCATATAACACTCATAATACCAATTAAAGACCAATAGAGAGGTTCTAAATCCATTTAGTCAACCCAAGTTATCTATAAGCAAAAACACACTCAACAATATCTAACTTTGACACATAATAAATGCACCTATATAGACATCCAAGTCTCTAAATCACTTTGAGGATAATATAAAAGAAGTTTAATTCATATTTATTTTTTAAAACAATATGTTTTGACCTCTTCCATGGCTTCTATAGGCAAAATAATGCTCTTGAGTCCCAAAAGCTCATGCACAGTCATTTGAATTCAAACCCAAATGGTTATATTTTTTAATACCCTATGACTATTTCTTGAAGCATAAAATTTAGGACCTATGGCATGTAACTACACATAATAAAAAATTTATAATCTCATAAATTGAGCTAGCTTAAAAATACCAAACTTTTAGGGAAGCATCTTGGCACTATAGAAAACACCTCCATGAAACCCTTTGACTAGAGTTGACTTTTTAGGTACAAATAGTAAATTAAAAAAAAATGGTCTCTTCATACCTCAAAGACATTCAATGATGGTATAGTTTTTATTAATATAAAATGACACTTTATCTCTCCAAAGCATCATGAGAAACACTAGAACCTCAAAAATTCATCTAGGGAACCCTCATAACATTCTCTATCACCTCAATGACCTGCATACATGGCATACACTCTCAAATCCATCATGAAGACCAATTTATCATTAATGCACTATGTAACTCATACTAATTTGATAATAATGAAAACTAAGACCATGCTCAATATCTCTATTGAGAGATAAATTGAAGGCAAACTAGTAATTATTTTGAGGTTGATGACATTTCAAGGTCAAGAACAAGATACAAGGTAAGCATACTTTTGAGCACTAGTCTTAAAGAGCATTACCATATCATTGGCATGCATGTCAAGATGTTGGTTTAGTAAGATGGATACACATAGGTATTAGTTTATGTTTAAATATGCTTAATCATTCATATGAAGTGTTGAAATAGTCAAGAAATTTTCAAGGTAAACCTTCAAGGGTATGTTCTTAATCCTAAACATGCAACCAAACTAGTCTTAGAATTTACTTGACTTAATGAGGAGTTTTTAGGTGTTATAAAGAATTAAAATAATTTTTATATCATGTGATAATATTTTTGACACTATATAAACATGTGTATAAAGTAGATAATCTTTCAGAGGAGGTTTCTAAGTCTAATATGTAAAAAGACCTTATCTGGCCTAATGAGGAGTCAAGTTTAGTTTCCAAGGCTCCATATTTCATGAGAGAATTTTTAGAGGTATGATAGGTTGTTTAAAGTGTTTTGACCAGTCTGAGGTCATATAATAAAGTATAAATTGTGAAAAGTGGGTCTTAAGGTCTCTCAAGGTCTAAAATGAGGTGTTGCAGACTGGAGAAGGACTTTTTTATGCCCATTGGCATGTGAAACCTTTACATGAGATACTAATAAGTTCATGTAATTTGGTGAGCGATATTATCTCAAGTTTCCAAGAATTATTTTATATATTAAGGTCCCAAGATTTATGAATGATTGTTAAGAATGTAAGGTGGTCTTAACCCTCTCTAAAACCCTAAAAATGACCTGATATTGAGGATCTTGATAGAAATGGCTTATAATGAATTTTATGATCTATTTTTATGATTAGATAATGTATAGGACTCTCTGAAGTACCTCTAAGTGGAATTGGTCTATTATAAGAGTGAGTAGAAGATAGAGGAAACCCCTTGTTTTTTATATTTTTGATTTAGCATGCAGGGTTGACTAGGTTAAATCATGAAAATGATTGGAGGATGATATGTGAGACTTGTATTTTTTGTAAATATAAGTTTATATGTATGTTAGATATTTAAAATATGATAAAATAGTCATAGAAGTTGACCTATCACTAAAAAGGTCTAGTGAGAAAGATAGTGAGAAAAATAGGCAAAAGTGAGAATGATATTAGGGATGGGTTGTCAATGATTAGGGATGGATCCCAATACATGGGGTTATTTTTTTAAAAATATAACACACATCCATAATGGATATAAGTTTTTAATAATCATGTATAAGGTATAAATTTTATGTCAATCTTACTTATCTAACACAATGAGGTCTATGTACAGTGAATCAATGAGATTGGTCTGTAAGACCAATATTGATATATATATATATATATATATATATATATATATATATATATATATATATATATATATATATATCTATGTGTGTGTGTGTGTGTGTTTTATGATGATATAAACCCATTTTAAGTCTATTAAATTGAATATATAGGTTTTCTAAGTCATTATTTTCATGACTGTGTTTTGGAGCATTCAAGCAATTTTTTGTGTTACTAAGATTGATGTTCTTGAGTCATTTTGCCTAGATTAAGGATATAATGAACATAAGTTTTGTATATATGTCTAATAGGTTAATTATAATGTATTTTTATTCATTATAAACTCTTATGAAGGTGTAAAAATTAAAATATTCTTGACTGCTCTTTGAGGCCTGTTTATAGTTCTGAGTGAGCATATGGAATTGGTCAGAGTTTGAGGTAGTTTTCCATATATGGTGAAGTCCAATAGACAATATGATAAACATGAGGAAATTTAGGTTATATCCATGTTATTTTATGGTATTATTTTTATATCAAATTTTTTGTATGCTTTAGATATTCAAATTAGAATTTTTGGTAGTGAGAAGGCTTAATTGTGAGTAGGCATAATGGTGTGGTTCAAGGAGTGAAATGAGATAAATGATGTTTAAAAAATAATATGGTATTATCAGGGGTATAATTAAAGTTTGTGTGAATTATTTAATCTATCTATGGAGTCTCAATATGTTCCAAGGTGGTCAAGGTGAAACGTGTGCTTGCACAAGGCCTAATTGCATTAGGTCTCCTTTAAGCCTAATGGTGGTTTTGGTCCTTATAAGTGGTGAAAGACATATTTAATGGTTTTTTCACTTTTGAAACGTATTTTTTGACCTATTTTAAATGGTTATAAAATTATTTAAATTCTTGTGTCCAACCAAGGTATATGAAATCAAGAGTCAAGTATAAGAAGGTCTAATAGGCCTAATTTGATTAGTGAGTATATTGAGGGAATAAATGAATGAAATAGAAGTTTGGAAAATAGGTAGAGATATTTAATACCATAAAATATGTGTGTTTAATATTTCATTAATTTATAAAAATTATTATATAGATTATGATCAAATTTATATGACCTAATTCTACCAAGAAAATGGCTAGTTGAGCAAGAGGTCTAATAAGCTGTTTGAAAGAGATATAAGAGGGTGAAGAAAAAAATTAGGTTATCATCATCATTTTAGTGATAAAAAAAGTTTCCAAAGTTGATTAAAGGCTTCATATGGTTGATTTGGTGCTAACTCACCTTGTGGGTTGGAGCCTCCTTGTAAGTTGGTGTTTGCTAAAGGACTAGTTACCTTGGTGCTTGACTAGTGAGGGGTTGGTGCTCCTTGTTGGTTTATTGCCTGAATAAATATTAATTAATTTATTATATGATTCTATTAAAATCTATGTTTTATTTTTTTTTACTCCCCGTTAGGGTTTCCCACGTATCTATTGTGTTCATATGTTGTATACTTTTATAGATGCTTATTTATGTATTGGTTAATGTGTGTATGTGAATGAATGATTCACGGATGATAAGTGAAATCAAATTATTTTTTTAATGGCATTGATTCACACCCAATCATTGGATTCAATTCCAATATTATGTGTACACCTAATCATATAACTACTTGTGTGATGTGGTACCTTTTGAGTGAGATGAGCTCTCATAAGATCTGACATTTTGGACATGTCTAAGGGGCATTCTATTTTGATTTATTACAACGTGGTGTCTATTGAGTGGGTTGGTGTCTCCCATGATCTGAAATTTATAATAGGTGAAGGGTAATTTCTCCCAAGATTTTACATTTTTGATAGGTTTGGGGGACTAGACACTTTGACAACTTATGATATGGTGTCTCTCTAATTACAAATGAAAGGATGCAAAATCCACAAATAACTTATCTAAATACCATTAATATCTTGATGTTTCATGGAAGGCAGTAGGTTTGCTACTCTAAGAAAGAAACTAGACTCTAAGATCTTCTTTAGAAATTCAACTTACAATGTTAGTGTATACATAATATTTTCAAACTTAATCAATTATTGATGCTTTCTATCTTGCAAGAAGCCTTCAAGTCTCAATCTCTTTGAGTGCATTCCCTAAGGGGTGCACTAAGAAAAGGGTGGGTAGAACATTAATTTATTATAGGATTTTTGTCCCTTATTTCCATATATTACCAATCCAACTATCTCCTAAAACCATTCCCTTAAGCTATTACTCATTTTTCACACACTCCTCAAGTATTTTACCACCTTATGTACCCCTTTTCCTAACCTAAAACCTCTTTTTATAGTTTACATGACTAGATCGACTAGGTCAACCTTGTACTCTTATTGGTGAAACTCATTTAGGGTCTATGTCAACTCTTGGTTGACCTAACTTGTGGCCTAATGAGTTCTTATCAATAATGATACTAGGTCACCTAGGTCGACCCTATTGGCTGAAACTTTTAGAAGGGTTTAGGGTTAGATATGCCTATATAAATGCATTTAATATGTCATTATTAGAGAGACATCAAGATTTATTAATCATTTATGATTTTTTACAATATTTTCTTCCACAATTCTACTTGAGGAGTCTTAGCTTAGGGTTTCTAATTGGAGAAGAATCTATTCTTGTGGATAATTCATGGATGCTTTGACCTTTTTATTGATCCTTACAAACCTAAAAAACCTATTATAAAGCACCTTTGGCCAAGGGAGATATTGAGTCTCGATGGGTTCATCTTCTAGGTAAGTATCTCTAACTTTTCTTCTCTCTTTAGTGGATAGAAGTATAATAATTAATGGCTTTTTAATAATGTTACTCTTCCTCTCCATGCATTGGGGTCTTACCTATATATAGATTAATTAGGATTTGATTATGCATGTTTAATTTATTACTAACCCCACTTTGTGCCACAATATTTGGTAAGCATTAGATTAGATTTATTTTCTTTACTTGTTAGTGTATGTAATTAGAAATGCATCATGTCTATAAATCAATCTTAGTTTAGAGAAGATAGAGCATACCTACACCTATAATTGGGATACACTTGTTAAGAGGTAGCATGACCAATATGGGGATATGATAGACCTAATTAGGGGATCACTTGTCACAAAATATAATACTAGGAAAGGTTTTGAAGCGTACAGTCTAACATAATTTCATAAAAACCCTAATGGAGTCTTAATATTTAAAACATTCACTTATTCTAATAACAAGAAAACAAATCTAATATAGTGCACACTAAATCTTATGGTATAAATTAGGGGTTAGAAACAATAAAATAACTAAACTAAACATGTATTATAAGACATATACTCACATCAATGTATATATAATCATAATACATGGGAGAATAATATAAATTCATTATTTATCTAATCTTACAAAGGGAAAATAAAGTTAGGAATACTTACCTTTGAAGACAAACCCATCGAGCCTCAATGTCTCCTTTGGACAACGTGATTAGTAAGAGATTATTGTGGTATATAAGGATAACAAAGATAAATCATATCTAGGCTACATAACCTATTTAAGCATCCAAAATACTTCTCCACAAGACAAGATTTATATCTCTAAAGAATGTGTGGAGTCCTAAGATTTATTCCTCAAGTAGAATTGTCAATAAGTAGATGTTAATTTACACTTATTCTCTATTAATTATTCTCTTATGAAATGGTGGGAAATTAACTTGTATATATAGGAGTATCTTGGCCTAAATCTTACCAAAAACATCTATTGTATATGGTTGACCGAGTTGGCCCAGTGTGTTTCTGGGGATAATTCACTAGGTCTAAGCTAGATTGGCCAAAGGTATAACAAGCTAAGAATGTGAAAAATACCCCTAAATTATATTGGGTCTACCAAGTCAACCAAGTACAACCAACATTCCAAAATAGAATTAGCACAAGAAAAGTATGGATAAGGCATGAAAATTGAGAAGAATGGGTAAGAATGAGAATAATAAGCTTAGGGTAAATGGTTTTAGGAGATAAGTGTGTAGATGACAAGTGGTAAAAGGGACAACAATCTTATGAACCACTGATGGTTTGCCCACCCCTTTCCTAGTGTACCACTTAAGGTATGTAATTAGAGATATTGAGACTCAACAAGTTATTTAAAGATACAATTTTTAGTAATCAATAAAATTTTGAAAATATTATGTGTATACATATGCCCCACTCGAATCTCATCATGTGTCACATAAGTGTAATATAGGATGGTGCTTAAAGATAGACCAAGATAACACACAACACTAATGCTAAGTAAAATATAGTAAATACAAAATAAGATAAATTAAATGACTAAATTAAAAAACACATACCTTTAACTTACCTTAAATTTTTATATAAAGGAGTAAACTATAAGAGATGTGAAGGTGTCCAATGTAGAGAACAATAGATGAACCTGTAGAAGTTAGTGCAAAACATAGCCAAAAATAGAAATTTTTGGAATATAGGCATATGATAGTGGAAGAGATTCTCTATGTCATCACAAATCTAATGAATTTTATGGTTTTCAAAATGGATGATTAGAAATAAATATATAATTAAAATAGTGAATCTACTAAAAAATAATTGAAAGATTTGAATTTTGAAAAGTGTTTTTAAATATGGAAAAAGATAATTCATTTATTAGTTTGATTTGTGATAGGATAGAAAAGAGAGAACTAGAGATAAAATAATATGGGATGGCAAGCAGATGATATTCAAGATAGGGAGAGGCTCCATAAGTGGTAGTAGGTGCACTCTAGGTATGCAACTATGAATCTCAAAATGGTTTTTGAAAATTTTAGTGAATTAAGTATAGTTTTAAAAAAAAAAATTGAATCTATTTATGTAGGTTTTATACACACCATAACCATAATGAGGTAGCCTATAACATTTTAGGATATCAATGGATGTAAAATCCACTCTAGGGCATGAGTTTTAGGTATGTAGTCTTTGACAACTTATTGATGGAATAATGGGTAGGGTATGCAGGTTGTTAACAAAGTTTTTGGATGAAGATTTGGATTTTTTAACATGGTAAATTCATACATGAGTTAGATGGATGGATGTCCTCTAGTATATAGTAGGTATATATTAATAAAAAATCACAAAAATAGGGTAAGGTAGGGTAGAAAATAAATCTCTATGGGTCTCAAGAATTACTTCCCTGGTTGTTTTCTGGATAGACCTATATTTTCTTAAAAGCAATTCCTATTGCAGAAATTGCACACATACAAATAGATGTGGCTAAGGAATCTAAGGAAATAGAGATGTGAGAAGTTTACCAACCTTGGATAAAGGTTGATCTTATTAGGGTATTTATTTTACACCCTTAAATTAGGAGATTATGGCTTGGGCTAATGAATTATCTAAGGTAGTTGTAGCACACACTCAAAAAACTACACCAAGAAAACACCAATACACATCCAAAAATATGATTCAATATAACTTGAATATTTTAACCAATCATTCACCAATATTAATTATCAATTACACATCTAGGATTAACATATTTATAAAATAAATAAAGAATATATTTACAAATTTAACATACTAAAGTTTATTGAGGCAAACAACCATATAAATAACAACTAATAACACAATAGTGGAAATAAAATACTAAAACACTTTGTTTGATGACAAAAATGGCTTGCTACTTTGTATCCTAAATTTTTTTGAAAAAAATAAATTTAGGGGATACAATTATATTAGAGATCTTGGGGAAGGTGTAACCTTATCTTTCAAGTCTATTCATGATTGTTACATGTGGTAGTTAGAATGTGTAGTTCTAATTGTGATCTAAAACTATTTAACCTAAAAAATCTATAAATAGATAAACTGACCTTATAAAATCATGCAACTTGTGCATGTACAATAAAATACAAAGTCAATTTTACAATGGTTTATCTATTTTATAAGTAAAATCTAAATATACATTATTCCAAGATTTGTACATGCATAAGGTTAAGACTATGTGGTCTAAAGTGCTACATGCACCTTATAGGAGTGAAAGTTAAAGTAGAAGCTAAATATGTAATAACACTACTAAAAGCCTACTCCTTTTTTTCCTCATTATCTTGATAGAATTTATGTGTTGCCTCATGTTATTAGTGAATGATGTCTAAGTTAAGCAATGAAGTTTAGTGGAGTCTCTTGGTTTGCTTGAGGAGTATTACATGTTTATCTTTATCTAGCTATAACTTACTCCTAAACATCTCTACTTCACTCACCTTCCTTCTAACTTTGATTAAATATACTTATATTATTTCCACTTCCAATAATTATATGATTTGATTAAAGTTATCAGTGTCCTCTTGGAAAATTTTATCAAAATTTATTCTACTAATCAATTTGCCTGTAGAATCCCTTGATTTAGATAATTTTAGCTCATTCAAAATTTAGAGGAGTTGGGCCTCATGCACTTGGTACTCTAAAATTAAAGCCATAATTGCCTTCAACCATTATTTTACCTCCTCATTCCTAATGAAAAATATATTTAGCACATTATATGCCTCAAATGTTATCATTAAGTCAAGTTGTCTATATAATGAGTTTCCCATGTAGACAACCAACATTTTAAGCCTAGCACTATCTTAAACTAAAAAAGCCATAGAGTTGATGCGCTTTATTCATGTGAGGTTTCATCTCAACCCATATGAATTCCATGACCTCCAAGGAATTATATCATTTAGATATAGGCTCCTAAACCTTAGCTCTGATGCCTATAAGTATATGCATTATGCTCTATTATTCCTTGAGTTAGTTAAAATGTTCTTTCAATTCATGTACTTCTTCTTCTAGCTCCTATCGAGATAACTCAATTCCTTCATGGATGGCCACCACCTTATCCTTATGTGAATGGGCTAGGTTTGAAAGATTTTATTCATATATAGACTCCCGTGGCTTCTTATTATACCTCTTATTGAGGGAGTACACGAGTTATCATTCTTCAAGGATGATGTTTTTACCCTAGTCATCCTCAAATTTTATCTTCTTTAGTCTTTGTATTAAACTAGTTGAGGGGTCAAACAAAGTAGAAATAAAGGGGATTTTGTGACCTTACATCTCAACATTTGACTCTTTAAATCCATGGATCAAGGTGGAATATTGAGGGGTGTATCGACAATTATAAAAATAATTTCTTTCTTGGTTTCCTCTTTTTCTCTCTTTTATTTCTTACTAGCCTTTGTCAAGATAGGAAGAAAGGAAGGCCATATTATTTTTGACTAGTCCACTCCTCTAACTTAAAGGAGTGGGTGGACTAAAAATATGTGAGGCTTGACCTTCCTTCCCATATTTGTGATAGTTGTTGTGGTTTATTCTATAGAAATGGAAGTGGGGAGTGTAAGGGAGAGATGTGTAGACTAGACATGAAGTTGGGGGTGGCCAGAGCAATATACACTTTCCTAGTTACCTTCTTATTTTTATGAAGTCTCATAGTAGAAGTAACAATAGGTATAGAGGGAATCAATTTGGGAAATGGTGTGGTAGTGATAATGGAAGGATCAATGGTGTTTGTGGACATAAAAGGAATGGACATATAAGTGGAAGGATAAAAGGGGGTGGATGAAGTAGAGGGAATGGGGACTTCCACAAAAGAGATAGGTATTTTATTAATGATAGAAATTGAAGTCAAAGGGAAACTAGAGAAGGTTTGTATACCTTGAAGATGAATCTCAATGGGGTCAACCTAAAGACTCATATATTTATCTCTCTCAAACTCAACCTCTTCATCTTAATCATCTATTATGTCTTTAATGATAACCTCATATTTTCTTGATTGTTGTGAGCTTGGAGGTGGAAGGGTCAAGCCTTAAAATATATGCACTATTTGGCTACCTGTAAGAGTATTTGGCTTCCTAGTATAGACCAAAGAGGCCTTTTATTAAATGGGAGAGCCCTGAGAGGTAGATGTTTTTATTTGTAAAGTATCTACCCCAACATATGAAATAATAGATAAACAAGGGTTATCCATAAGAACTTAATCAGTGTTGATATTAGGCATCTTGTCCTCCTCCTCATCAAAGTCTAAACTAATAGGATATTCTCTTTCTCCTATTATCTATGTACCATGCTCAAGGAGCCTAGTTCTCTCTTTACTAATTTTAGTTTCTATTTTAATAGAGGTCCTTAGGATGAGGAAGCTTCCTATTCTCTATATTTTCCCCTCCAAAGTTGAAATGTTTCCATCCTTTGAAGAGAGCTCATTAGCTATCCAGTTCCCTAGTGGAAATACTATGTTTAGTTTAGATCATTCTCAAATGATCTTCCTATAGCTTAACAATTTGTGCTCATTATATCACTTCTTCATCTAACTTGGAATTCATAAAATTACGGCTGGTGGAAATAAGTAATGTTGAAAACATGAATATACTACTATATTCTCCCATGAGGGTCCCAATATCTATGTGTCATTATGGGAAAGCCATATCGATTTTACTTTCCTCCAACATATCCAAGATGTTTCCTCATAGTATATGTCATTCTACCAATTGAAATTAAGCTTCTAAATAATAAACCCTATTTTTCTTGGCC
The DNA here is from genome assembly GCA_037957365.1 of Torreya grandis. Classification (NCBI taxonomy): domain Eukaryota; kingdom Viridiplantae; phylum Streptophyta; class Pinopsida; order Cupressales; family Taxaceae; genus Torreya; species Torreya grandis. The sequence goes on from JARHVA010008409.1 coordinate 132,641, forward strand.
AAATCCTCCTCGATGTTGTTCCATAATTAGAAAGGAATCTCTTGCTCAACCAACTTATCAAGTACACACCTTTGGAGACATAGAGGCTCAACCTTATTTCCCCAAACCATGATGGCTGTAAAGTCTAGATATAGGAAAAATATCCTTTTCCTTTCAAATTATTTAGAATATTTTCTCCAAGATGAGGCATACGTGAGCCATCAATGGCTTACCACACCTATGGGTAAATGTATTCACATATTCTAACAATATGTTTGTGGTAAGCATATATATGCATGAACTAGAAGTAATCATGGAATCTATTTTTTATACAATCTATGGCCAGTGTCCATATATTGTCCAAGTCCATTTAATAAGTTCCCATGATTTCATCTACCAAGAAATACATCATATAAAAATATCCTATGGGGGTAGGATTTTTATCCTTGTGTAAAGTTTTCTCTCTCAATCTCAAAATGATGACTTCCCCTAGGGCATAGGTAGCATCATGTGATAACATCATGTATATTAATGGAACCTAATATAAATTTACATAATTAATGATGGGAATACCATATAATATATTAAGCAAAGCCATACCTATCCATATTACCATCCTAAATTTGTCAATTGGAATCACTCCCTTCAGCTTCATGCATTACCAAGTGATGGACTAGTTTGAGATTACCCATGAGGAGAAAACCTTTGGGATTGAGGTTTTTTATTTGAATTTAAACCAAGTGTGTTTATCATTATAACAATATATTATGATGATATATAGATACCTTTTAAAATTACTTCTAGAGATGCACATGACCACTATATCTCCATGAGAATGTAGCATGTATCTTCTGATATTTTTATGATAAAAAACAAATACTTGAGGAGGTATATAAATAATATAACTTATATTTGGCCATGATGAAATGAAATATTTAGAATTAGTAGGTTATAAGTTCTCAAATGAATAGCTTTTCTGCTAGCACCATTTCATCATCTACAAATAACATGTCAATTGAATCAATAACATCCTAGAATTGTGAATAGTTATGATACTTATCTTAGAATATCTCTCTATCGAATATGGTTTCCTTAAATTATATATAATATCTGATTGAAAATAAAAATTGAGTATTTATTCCTTGGAATATCTTAGGTGTGGAATCCATAGCTGTGTGTTCTAGACTTCTATAATTTTATTTGATGTGCTATGTATTATGTAATCATTTTGGCTCTTAGCTTAGTCTCTTTTAGACTCATAGGATTATCAAGATATTAAATAGGGCTCTAAATTGATATTATAAATAAATATGTTATGATTGATAGTTAACTTGGATGGAAATGATGGATCCAATAGCTACATATCATCTATATAGGATCATGCATTAAATACCAGTTTATGCAGTATTAAATATTCAACGTTCAATTTTTAAATATGTTAGCTTGGGTTGGTGAGGGGCCTTTATAATTTATTAAATAACAAGTATTTATATTTTTTTGGATAAGTATGGTACAATTTTATTGTGTTTTCCATAATAAAGCACTTAGGAGCAGAATGTTGGAAAAGTGTTTTTGGGTCAATTTCCATGGATAATTCCTTTGGGGGAATAATTTCAGATGAAATGTCCATAGAAATTGTTCCAAAGGGGTATTTTAATTAGGTAGAAGATCTAAAAAAAATATTCTAAAGGGGTAATTCTTGGATAAAGGATATTTTTAAGTTCCCTGAAGGGTACTTTTAGTCTGAAGGGTCCACTTCATAGAGCATTTTGTCCATTATAAAATTCTTGAAGGGTTTACTTCATAAATGCTAAAGGGCACTTCTAAAATTCTTAAAGGGTACTCTTGTATGTCCAAGGGTCATTTTAAAGATCTTGAAGGGTAATTTTGGAGGTCTAAAGTTCACATTTGATCTCTGAAGGGCACTTTTGTATGACTAAGCATCACTTCAAAAGTCCCAAAGGGTAATCTTCACAAAACCTGAAGGGTATGTATCTTTAACTCAAAGGGTCAAATTCTCTCAGACATAATATCTAAAGTAATTTGGCTAAGGAAAAAAAGGTCTAGGAAAAAAGTCCTAAAGGGAAAGTCTTTGAGGGAAAAAGGTCTAGGAGGAAATCTCAAAGGGTTAGTGGCCACTTTAAAAGGGATGAAGGGTCTATTTAGAAAGTTTTAAGGGTAAGTGCCCTTTAAAGGAATTGCTTTAGGGATTTTACATTGGAAAAAATGTTAAAAACAAAATTATATATGAAATAGTTTGGGGTAAAGGGTTTGAAAGAAATCTTGAATGATATGCAGCACAAAACACAAAGGGTATGTTCCCTAAATAAGTGGTCAAAAGGGGATTAAATAGTCAATTTAGAAAGGTTAAAGGGCTAGTTAGAAGGGTTATGAAGGGTAGGTGGAAGAAAATAGAAGGGTCTACTTCAGGGTAGAAGTTTTCTCAAAGGATCTACTTCACAAATGCTAAAGGGTAGGTTGATAAATCAAAAGGGAATTTCAAAAGCTCTGAAGGGTAATTCCAAAATGTCAAAGGGTACTTTGGAAATAATCTAAAGGGTCTAATTCATATGTATTTTGTCAATGACAAAAGTCTTAAAGGATATACTTTGTAAAGGCCAAAGGTCACTTTCAAAATTCCTGAAGGGTAATATCATATGGCTAAGGGTCATTCCAGAAGTTTTGAAGGATAAGTTGGATAAAGTTAAATGGATAATTCATCAAGGAATTTACTTTGGGGAAAGTGTATGTAGTCCAAAATTCCATAAGGCCAAAATTTCATAGGCTAAATTATTTTGAGAGAATTATTTTGAACAAAAATTTTGAAATAATTTCCCTGATAAAATAAGTCTTTACTAAAAATATGCTTGAAGGAAAATAAGACCAAAAATTCTTTAAAAATAACATTTAAAAGATAATTTTTCATAAAGGCTGAAAGAATTAACCTGAAGACTATGAGCCCAATTAATTTATCTACAATACATAATTTAGTCTCATTAACACAATAAAGACAATGCCAATATCATCCCACTAGAAAAGTGAAATGTCCTAGATTTCCCAAACACATGAAAGATCATATATTTAGTAAAAAAAGGTGGGTCCCCATTTTCTTGTGGAAAAAAGGGGTTTGTTGGGTACAACAAATGATGACTTACAAGGGGAATAATCCTAAGTATTTGAGAACCCATAACTTTAGTTCTTAATCAATAGATCAATTTTTAAGTGTGTGATAGAAAAAATACTTGAATCAAAAAATATGAAAGGGACTCTAAATTTAATTCACACAACATACTTTACTTCAAATTTACTTGATATATGTGTGTTAAGTGTTTAATTCATTTACCCCTTACAATGATGATTTTTTCTAAGGTTTTGACAAGGCTTTAAGTTTATTTCTAGTTTTTTTCATAGAAAAAAAAAGGGAAGCTTAAGCATTGCTCTAATACCATCCAGGTGTCCATATCCCTGACATAGATACCTTAGGCTCCTCTTCTCATTTCATTATATTCTTTTTTAACCATGATGCATGGTACATTGACCTTATTTCATCATTTGATCCTTTTATTTTAATTTTATTTAGGTCTTATTTTACCTTTTGAACTAATTAGTTATTTTTTTAGAAGAGAATAGATTTAACCCTAGTGAACTAGTATAATTATAAAACAAATCCTTACTAGCCAGATCTACACCCAAAACTATCATTTCTAGCAAGTATTATGTTGATGAGTGAATTTGATCCAACAAAACACAAAAAATTTCTAAATTTATATCAACACTGTGAGAGCAAATTCTACATACCTAATAAAATTATTTAATTGTGACACCATCCAAAATAATCTATTATTACCTACTATCATTCAAAATAACTCAAAACATAGAAATACACCTAACTTATAAACTAGTCCCAAAGTGTCAAGATTTCAATTTTCTCATTTTTCACAAGTCAGTGATTTTGAATTTTAGTTTTAGAAATAGCTAGAGAAAAGAGAATTCTAATCATCAAATAAAACTAGGGAAAACTAATCCAGAAAACAAATAAATCTAATCTATGAAAGCAAAATACTGAAAGAAGGAAAGATTAATCTAAAAAATAAGAAACTTATTTAGAAAGAAGTGAAAATATATTATATAAAGTATGGAAATATAATCTAGTCCTATGTCTAAACTCCTCTAAATCCTCTTAATCAGTAATATCTACAGATGTAACAACTTTGAAATAATGCTTCAAGTATTTTCCATTAACTAGATATGTGAGTTTGTTGCCTTAGAGGTCTTTTAAATAAAACATGTTATTGCCTAAGATCTCTTAAATATAATAAGGTTTGATCCATAATGGATAAAAATTATTATGTTGCCCTTTCTTATCATGGGATTTATCCCATAGTAACACCAGATCTGAAATTTTGAATGCTTTGAATTTTTCTCTTTTATGAAACCACATTTTAACTACATCCTGATGTTTCTTGAATGTCTACAAATATTCTAATATTTAATCTTCCATCTCTATTATATCAATTAATCTTGATTCCAATTTTTCATTTGGTTCCATCTAATATTTTATGAACTAATAAGTGGGTAACTTCAATGTGATGGGAAAAACTAGTCTGTGTCTATACACCAGTAGGTAAGGTGAAGCTTTTAAACCTTGTTTGTATATCATTAGGTCTACCTAAAGAGCATACTTAAGTAGATTGTGCAAGTCTCTAGGCTTATCCCCTACTAACTTATTGATAGCTTCAATCAAATTTTTATTTGTTGATTTAATTTAATCTATTCTAATGAGGGTAGTGGTTAGAAACTAACCTAATTATAATTTGATTGTCATGTACCCACTCAATGTACTTTGTTGACATAAATGCTGGTCCATTGTCACATACCAGAGAGATGGGTATGCCTAATATATTTTTAGTGTGTTCCTCCAAAAAGTGAATCACATCATACATTCTATTATTCTTTATGAGAACTACTTTCATCTATCTAATACAATAATTTATAGTAGTAAGCATAAATTTATGATCTATTGAGGAATTTGGGTTGATTACACCCGTAAATTCTAAGCCCCACTGTGAAATTGACCTTCATTCAATAATTGGTTGAAGAGGCATGGCTATGTGAACATCCCTTTTAGCTAATACTTGAAATTAATGGTAGGTTATGATGTGCATGTGAGAATCCTTGAAGATGGTTGGCCAATAGTATCCCAACCTCAAGATTTTATGGGTTGTGGTGTTGCTAGCTGGGTGACCACTGCCTATCTTTTGATGTAAATTTTCCAAGATCTCCTTAGCCTTTATTATAGATACACATCTAAGATATATACATTTATAATTTCTCTTATAGATAATTCCATTTTTTATCATGAAATGAGTAGATTTGAGCCTCAAATCTCTCCTTATTTCTCTATTATATCTTAAGGGACAAGTTTCCATAAGTAAGTACTAAATTATGTCCATATACCACTCACCTTTAGAAACTTGTGATTCACATACCTATTCAATAGTGGTTCATGGGGCATGCTTAGTCATGATATGAAAAATGTCTTATCTTATAAATTTTTTTGTAGGCCTAATTTATATGTCAAACTCTTGGAGCTTAGCCATCCACTTCCCATGATATTCCCCTAGCTTGTTTTGTGTCAGGGTGAACTTGACAGCAAGGTCTAGGTTAACAGAAATGGTTTTCTTCCTCAAAATGTAATGTTTAAATTTCTTCACTACTTTAACAAGGGCAAATATCTACTTGTTTATCATGGATTATTTGACCTCTACATCCTTTAGATTTGTACTTATAAAGGCAATCAAATGCTCAGTTTCATCCTTCTTCTGCATGATAATAGAAGTAATGGTGTGTTTAGAAGAAAAGGAGTATTGATATAAATCCTTTCTAAAATTTGAATTGATTAATAATTTATCTTGTGATATCACATCCTCGATGTCCTAAAAAGATTTTTTGGATTTAACTATCCATTCTATATTGGCATCTTGCTTGATCATGGCTTTTAAAAGCTTAACAATCTTGACAAACCTTAAAATGAACTTCTTGATGAGATTGATTTTTCCAAAGAAAAATTTTAGTTCATTTTTAATATTTGGGTGCTAAATATTTGAAATTTCTTGGATTCTATCAGGATCAATGGTGATCCTATCCTTGGTGATGATGTGTCCCAATAGTTTACCTTTAGTTACCTTGAATATGCTTTTCTTCAAATTTAATGAAAAACTAAATCTATTACATCACTCAAATATAAACTATAAATGAGTTATTTGATCTTTTCTATTCTTTGAAAACACTATGAGGTCATCCATAAACATAATTATAAATTTCCTAGTCAATCCCTAAAAGGCATGATCCATTATGCATTGAAAGGTAGATCTTGTGTTGATTTGGCAAAATGGCATTCTTTTGTATGTATAAGTTCCCCATTTCATGGTAAATTAAATCTTCATCCAATATTAAAATTTCACTAATAGTTTATTGTATCTTTAAAATCCATCTACAAATAGCATCATTTTAGAACCACTTATAATTTGAATTACCTCATATAGTGATGACATAGGGTAATTGTGTTTTTTAGAAGCTTTGTTCATATTTATGAAGTTCATGCATAGTATAATTTTTCCATTATTCTTCCTTAATATGACCAAATTTTCCATCCAAATAGAGTGTCATATGGGGAAATTTTTTTTGGCACTTAATAACTTCTCCACTTCTCTCTGAATAAGAGGATCTAGAATAGGGTTCACTGGCCTTTGCCATTGCCTGAATAGCTTATGATCCTAATTTAAAGTAATTATGTGAGTGATGACATGGGGGTCATACACTTTTAGGTCCTCATATGTCTAGGTTATAACATCCATGTACTAATATATTAAATCCCTCATTTTCTACCTTTTCTTAGGAGTATAGTTAAGACCAATATTGGCATATTGTGGATTTTTTTGATCTCCTAGATTTTCTTTCTTGAAGTTTGATTTGTTGATCTTAGGCTATTTGAGTTGTTGTGCTTGAGGATCCAAGTTGAAAGGATTTTATAAGGATACTAAGCTGACTATTATTTGATTCTCTTTAAGCTGGAGAATGCCTTCTTTATCTATTTATTCTTGATAAAGGTGATTAACATCCTTATCATCGATGATTTAGGACTTATAATCCCATAAATTAGTTAATAATTTTATGATATATTGGTTATCATCAAAAAACATTAAATTTTCTACATTATATATAATAAAAGGACAAGGAACCAATTCAATAGAAAATCTTTTTACCTTTGATTCTTGTAGTGGTTCCAGATTGGTAGTAGTGGTGACTAGTGAATTAGTGGCTTGATTTTGTTCTGTTGGGAGTGACTCTATATTTAAAGCTTCAAATATTTCAATTAAATCCCATGTTCCATGTTTATACCTCTAAAAATAAGGCAATTTGTACTAGTATTTGTCACTTATCTTATGGACTACTAATTCTAAGTCCCTAAATACTTTTATCTATTTTACATTATTTTTAAGTGAAAACTATAGTCCTAAGATTAGATCCTTATACTAAACCTTGTTATTAATATAGGGAAGCTATAATATATAGGAAACCAATAAATTATTACCTTAAATATCAATTAGCTCAATTCCCACACTTGATCCTTGTTTGGACTTGGCTCCATCAAAATTAATTATCCATAGTTGATTTGAACCTTCAAGTCTCATGTCCTACACTAAATTATGAGTGGTAAAATTATAAATTCCCAACAAGGGAGAATCATATGTTACCTCTTCATTATTGAGGTTGTATTCCATGATGGTATATTTCGCTCTTAGCTCTCTCTCAATCCTAATCTAATTTTCAACTCCTCTTAAATGTAGCTAGATGTGTGAGAAGTCTATGGCAAGATACCCATTAAGAATTTTGGACCAATCTTTACTCAAAAATAATATATAACTCTCTGGTATGTCCACTACCAAGATTTTGATAGTTATTTTGACCCTTTGTTATGATGTTGGTTGAATCTGTACATTATTCAATTCTCCCACCACTAGTACTACCATTTTATCTAGATAAGAGACTTATCTCTTTAAAGGGTTGTGGGTAAGACCAAGATTATTATATATATAAGTAGGCATAATAGTTGTAGATGCTCTAGAATAAACTATATAATTATGAATATTCTTACTGAATGCTTTGATCATCAATAAGAATTCTGGCACTTTAGGTTTACTTTTATAGATGACATTGGTATCATCTAGTTTCACTTCTTTTAATTTATCTAAAGTTGTTATATTTTTTCCACAAGGGTATTTCTAGTCATATACTTTCACAATAGCTCCTTTTGTTTAGTGATTTGGGCTAACTCATGAAGCATGATATTTCCTTGATTTTGTTCATATATTCTATGATGTTGTATCCTCCATATTTTCTTGATTATTCCTTGCTTGGTAGTGGATCATTTTCTTTTGGAGGGGGTGGATTGTTATCTACTTTAAGATTAGGTAGAATTGTTGTGGTTTTAAAGGGAGTTGATGTGGTCAAAGGTTATTTTTTCCTTAAGTTACATGCACCTCTATGAAACTACTAGAAAGCATGAAATTCTTTTAAACTATCTTTTGTTTCATTATCATCTTCTCCCAAAAAGGGAAATTCATGAGTCTCAAAGAACATGGTTGTGCTAGAAGATATAAGATCCTAATGAGATTTTGGTAGATTATTCTTCTGATCATACCTTTTTAATTCCCTCTAAAAGCTTTTGAACACCATGTTGGGGCACATTATGTATCATGCATCAATTGGGGAGAAATATTTTAGTGATGTTGATTTTTGGGAGTCTACCAAATTTCTCCATATTATTTATAGGTCTATTTAATATCCTATTATATCTTTGGAACTTAGTGTTTTGGTTTTCCATCTAAGCATTGGTATTGTGCATCTTTTGTTGCATATTCAAGAAACCATTATTCAATTTAAAAACCATATTTTGAATATAATCTAATTTAGACTTTGTAGAATCTATACCTTATAATATACTATTGAAAAGTGTAGGTGCTTGATGGTTCTATTAGTAGCTTGAGCTTGTCACATGATTTCATATAGCCTAAACTTAGTTGTGTTGTTTGTGTCATTAGAGGTAGTACATATAACTAATTCTATTTGTATGTAGGCACATTCTAATTTAGATATGGTAACAAGTTTAGTTTGATAAATCCATTATTTCCATTGGGTACTCTAGACATCTAGGGATTGAGTTTCTTTTCTATGTTTATGGCTTCTTCAAATGCTAGTGCTAGAGTGTTGGTAGTGACTACTTGTCTTATAAATATAGTAGTGATAGGATCCAAAACATTCTTGTACATTTACAATACCAATGTTTCTTATGGTTTGTATCCTAAATTCAACCAATTATACATCTTTAACCACCTTACATTGAAAACATGGATGAGCTCATTAGGCTCTATCTTCATACTGGTGAAGTGTTGATATACCAATCCTAGATTGGTGACTTATCCAAACTATGCAATAAAAGATATTTGACACTCCACCCAAGAGGTGATGGATTTTTTAGTTAGATTCAAATACCAATCATAAGTATCATCCATCAAAGTGAAAATAAATAATAGACATGCAACATCTTCATCAATTACATTCATTAATTTTAGGGTAGATTTAATAGCTTTAATATGTTCCTCTATTGTCCTTGCTCCAATACGAGAAAAGGAAGGTAGGTACTTCTTAGGATTTTTGGGTAGGCATGTACATAAATAGGGATGAAAATAGTAGATATAACTAATCGAGTTTGTTTTTGATCCATTAGTTAATTAATAGGCAAGGGGTTACCTATAGGTAAAGGGTGCCCTAGTGGAGGTGGATTATTATAAACTAGAGATATTGGCATAACTCTAGATTAACTATGGATTACCATGGGAAATGATAATAAAAATGAATGGGAATTGTATTTGGTCACACTCTTGGGTGACTCTAGTGTAACTCTATGTAGGGACTAACTTTTGTTATTGGGTGAAAACTCATTACCCTCCTTCTAGTGCAAGTGAAACTATTGATACAGGTTTTGTGCACACCACATCCATAATGAGGTAGCTTCTAATGTTTCAAGATATCAATGGAGGTAAAATCCACACCAGAGAATAAGTTGTAGGTATGTGGTCTTTGACAACTGATTGATGGAATAGTGGGTAGGGTACATAGGTTATTAATAGGGTTTTTGGATAGAGTTGTGGATTTTTTAATATGGTAAATTCTTAGATGTGTTAGATATATGGATGGCCTCTAATATAGAGTGGTTAGATCTTAATAACAAATCACAAAAAGAGGGTAAGGTAGGGGAAAAAAATAAATCTTTATGTGTCTCAGGAATTACTTCCCTAGTTGGTTTCTAGATAGACCTATATTTTCTTAAAACCAATGCCTATTACTAGAATCAATTACACATGGAAAAAAATGTGGCTAAGTATAAGGAAACAAAGATGTAGGAAGTTCACCAACCTTAGATAAAGGTTGTTCTTATCAGTGTAACTATTTCACACCCTTCAATTAGGAGAATATTTCTTAGTTTAATGAATTATCTAAGGTAGATGTAGTACATACTCAAAAAAATACACCAAGAAAACACCAATACACATCCAAAAATATGATTCAATCTGACTTAACTATTTCAACCAATACATTCACCAAAATTCAATAACTATTACACATCTAGGATTTTCATATTCATCAAAACAATCAAGAATCTATTTTCAACTTCAACACACTAAAGATTATTGAAGTAAGTAACCATATAAATAATAACTAATAACACAAAAGTAAAAAAAATACTAAAACACTTTGCTTGATGACCAAAATGGCTTGCTGCTCTATATTCTAAAACTTTCTAACAAAATCAAAGTTGGGGGATACAATTATATTTATATATCTTTGGGAAGGGGTCACCTCATCCTCTAAGTCTATGCATGATTTTTACATGTGGAGGTTAGAATGTGTATTTATAACTATGGTCTAAAATAGTTTAAGCTAAAAATATATAAATAGATAAATTGACTTAAAAAAAGCATGCAATGTGTGCATGTACAAGAAAATACAGATTCAATTTTATAATGGTTTATCTATTTTACAAGGATAATCTAAATATATATGTTGATAGGATTTATACATACATAAGGCTAAGGCTGTGTGGTTTGAAGTGTTACATGAACCTTAGTAGGAGTGGAAGTCAAAGTAGAAGTTGAAGACGTAGCAACACTACTAGAAGCTTGATTCTTTTTTGCCTCATTATCTTGATAGACTTATGCACTACCTCATGTTATTGGTAAGTGATGTCTAAGTTAAGAAACAAAGGTCAGTGGAGTCTCTTGGTTTACCTGAGGAGTCTTTCATGTTGATCTTTAGTTAGATAGAACTTAATCCTAAAAATCTCCACTTAAATCACCTTCCTCCTAACTTTGCTTCTATTATTTCCACTACCAAACCTTATATGCTTTGCTTGAAGTTCTTGATGGCCTCTTGCACAATTTTATCAAAAATAATTCTAATAATCAATTTTCATGTATAATCCCTTACTTTAGACAATTTTAACTCATTTAAAATTTGGAGGAGTTGTGCCTCATGCACTTGGTACCTAGGAATTAAAGCCAAAATTGCCTTTAACCATTATTTTACTTCCTCGTTCTTGATGAAAACTAGATTTAGGGAATTAGATGCCTGAAATGTGGTCATTAAGTCAAGGATGGTTATACAATGAGTTACCCATGTAGACAAGAAACATTTTAAGCATAACACTATCCTAAACCAAAGAGCCATAAAGTTGATTTACTAGGTTCACGTGAGGTGCCATCTCAGCCTTCATGAGTTCTATGGCCTCTAAGGAATTATAACATTTGGATGCAGCCTCCCAAACCTCAACTTTGATGCTTAGAGTAATATGAATTATGTTAGATTATTTCTTGAGCTTTGATGCATATAGGAATATGCATTATGCTATATTATTCATTAAATTGCTCAACCTATGCTCACAATTCTTATACTTCTTATTCTAGCTCCTACTAAGCTAACTCCATTCCTTCATGGATGGATACCACCACATCCTTATGTGCCTTAGATATGTCTTAAATATTCTCTTTATATACAAATTCCCTTGGCTACTTGTTCTACCTCTTAGTGAGGGAAAACACCAGCTGTCATTCTTTAAGGATGATGCTTGTAACCTAGTCATCCTAAAATTTTATCTTCTTTACTCTTTGGATTGAACAAGTTTGGTGGTAAAACAAAGTGGAAATTGAGGGGAGTTCTATGACCTTATAGATTAGAATTTGACTACCCAATTCTATCTCCTAAGGTAAAATGTTGAGGGGTGTATCAACAGTTGTAACAAGAATTTATTTCTCAACTTCCTCTTCTTATCTCTTTTGTTTCTTACTAGCCTTTGTCAAGACATCAGAAAAGGAAGGCCATATTATTTTTGAGCATTCCACTCCTCTAACTATGTGAAGCTTGGCCTTCCTTCTCTTACTTGTGCTATTTACTATGGTTTATTTTGTAGAAGTGGATGTGGGGAGTGGAAGGGAGAGTTATGTAGACTAGACATGAATTTTGGGGTAGCCAGAGTGGTTTGCACTTTCTTAGTTTCCTTCTTATTTTTATTATGTATCACAATAGAAGTACCAATAGGTATATATGTAATAGACATGGGAAATGGTGTGGTAGTGATAATGGAAGGATCAATGGTGGTTTTGGACATGGAAGGAATAGATATAAAGGTGTAAATAAAAAAAGGGGGTGGATGTAAAAAGGGAATTGTGACTTCCACATAAGAGATAGGTATCTTATCAATAATAAAATTTTAATTCAATGGGAAACTAAAAAAATTCTATGTACCTTGAAGATGAAGCTTAATGGGGTCAACCTAAAGATTCATAGCTTTGGATATCTCCAACTCAACCTCTTCATCTGAGTCATCTGCTATGTCTTTGATGATAACTTTATCTTCTCTTGATTTTTATGAGGTTGGAGGTGGAATAGGAAATCCTTGAGATGTATGTACTATAGGGTTAATGTGGGAGTCTTGGGATTCTTGGTATAGACCAAAGGGGTATTTTATTGAAAAGGAGAGCCCTGAGAGGTAGATGTTGTTATTTGTAAAGTAGATACGCAAATAAATGAAATAGTAAATACATAAGGGGTAGCCATAGGAACTTGATAAATGTTAATATTAGGCATCTCTTGCATATTTTCCTCCTCCTCATTAGAGTCCAAGCTGATAGGATCTTCTCTTTTTCCTCTTCTCTATATACTAGGCTTAGGGATCTTAGGTTCTCTGTTTACTAATTTTAGTTTCAATTTTGATGGAAGTCCTTGGAATGAGGAATCTTCCTATTCTCTATATTTTCCCCTCTAAACATTTGGATTTTTCCATCCTTTGAAGAGGGATCTTCAATAATCTAGTTCCCTAGTGGAAATACTAGGTTTGGTTTGGATCATTCTCAAATGATCTTCCCATAGCCCAATAATTTATGCTCATTCTAGAACTTATTCGTCTACCTTGGCATTCATAAAAATAAAGTCATAATAATAGGGTTGGTGGTAATAATGAATGTTTAAACCATGAATATGATATTGCATTCACCCATAAGGGTCCTAATCTTTGCATGCCATTGTGGAAAAGAAATTTCAATTCTGCTTTCCTCTAACATCTCTAAGATGTTTCCTCATAGTATATGTCATTCTACCAATTAAAATTAATCTTATAAATAATAATCTCTTTTTCTACCTAGCCAAATCCTCTTTGATGTTATTCCAAAACTAAAAAATAATCTCCTTCTCAGCCAACTTATCGAGTACATACCTTGAGAGACATAGAGGCTCAACCTTATTTCCCCAAACCATGATGAATTTAAATTTTGGATATAGGAAAAATATCATTTTTTACTCACATTTTTTAGAATATTTTCTATAAGATGAGGTATAGACAATCCATGAATGGCTTGACACACCTGTGGGTAAACATCTTCACCTATTCTGATCATATGTTTTTGGTAATCTTATATATGCATAACTAGAAGTGGTCACAAATTCTATTTTTTATGCAATCTATGGATAAAGCCCATATATTTCCTAAGTCCTTATAACAATTTCCCATGATTGCATCCACCAAATAAGACATCATATAAAAATATCACGTGGGGGTGGGATGTTTATCCTTGTATAGAATTTTCTCTCTTAATCTCAAATTGATGACTTCCCCCAAAGAATAGGCAACATCATGAGACATCATCATGTATAGTAATGGAACCTAGTCTATATTTACATAATGAATGATGGGTTTACCATATAATCTACTAAGCAAAACCATACCTATCCATATTCCCATCTTGAATTTATTGATTGGAATCGCTCCCTTTGACTTCATCCCTTGTCAAGTGATAGACTAGTCTAAGAGTATCCATGAGGAGAGCACCTTTGGGATTGAGGTTTTTATTTTTAATTTTACCCAAGTGTTTTTTTATTTCAATAAGCATTTGGTATACTGAGAGATGTATACCTTTGAAAATCATTTTTAGAGATGCATGTGACCACTATATCTTAATGAGAATGTAACAAGTAAGCATCTTGTGATATTTTGTTAAAAAAGAACAAATCCTTGAAGAGGTCTATAGATGGCATAACTTATGCTTTAGCCATGGTGAAATGTAATCTTTAGTTTTTGTAGGCTAGAGGTTTTTGAATGAAGAGCCTTTCTACTAGCACCATTTCATCAGCTACTGAAAACATGTCAACTAAATCAATAACATCAAAGAGTTGTGAATATTAATGATTCTTATAATATCTCTTCATTGAAGATGATGTCCTTGAATTATATTGAATCCCTGATTGAAAATGTAAATGGAGGATTTGTTGCTTTAAATGTCTTAGGTGTGGAAGCCATAGTTTCATGTTCTTTACTACTATAATTTTCTTTGATATGTTATATATCTTAAAATCACTTTGGCTCTTAGCTTAGTTATTTTTAGACTCATATGAATCTCAAGATATGAACTAGGGCTCTGGGTCACTATTATAAATGAATAATCCATGATTGTAAGTTAACTTGGATGCAAATGATAGATCTAATGGCTATGTATTGTCTATATAGGATGCTACATTAAATACTAGTTCATAAAATATTAAATATGCAACATTCACTTTTCATATTTGTTAGCTTTGGTTGGTGGGGGGCCTTTAACATTTATTAAATAGGAAATATTTTATTTTCATTTGGCTAAATATGGTAAAATTTTAATAGTTGTCACCATAATAAAGCACTTAGGAGTATAATGTCAAAAAAGTGATTTTAGGTCAATTTCCATGGATAATTCCTTTGGGACAATTATTTTAGATGAAATGTCCACAATAACTATTCTGAAGAGGTCTTTTCATTGGGAGAAAGTTTTGAAACAATTATTCTAAAGGGATAATTCATGGCTAAAGGGTATTTTTAAACTCCCCAAAGGGTAGTTTTGGTTTGAATGGTTAACTTCATAGGGCATTTTGTCCATGACAAAAGTATTGAAGGGTTTACTTCACAAATGATAAAGGGTACTTATAAAATTCCCAAAGGGTACTCTCATACATCTAAGGTCACTTCAAAGATCCTAAAGGGTAATTTTGGAGGGATAAAGTGCACCTTTGATCTAATAAGGGAACCTTTATATAGGTAAGGGTCACTTCAAAGGTTCTAAAGGGTAAGATTCACAAAACCTAAAGGGTATGTGTCCTTAACTTGACAAGTCAAATTCTCTTAGACATAATGTCTAAAGGAATTTGGCTAAAGAAAAAAATGTCTAGAATAAAAGTCTCAAAGGGAAAGTCTTAGAGGGAAAAAGGTCTAGGGGAAATCTACAAGGGTAAATGGCAAATTTAAAAGGGTTGAAGGGTCTGTTCAACAAGTTTGAAGGGCAAGTCCCCTTCAGAGGAATTGCTTTAGGGATTTTACATTAGACAAAGTGTCTGAAATAAAAGATTTAAGGAAATGGTCTAGGATAAAGGGTTCAAAATAAATCATGAAGGGTATGTATCATAAAACACAAAGGGTATGTGCCCTAAAGAAGTGGTCAAAAAGGGATTAAGTGTTCAATTTAGAAAGGCCAAAGGGCTAAATGGAAGGGTTCCAAAGAGTAGGTGGAAGGCAATCAAAAGGTCTACTTCAAGTTATAAGTTTTTTGAAAGGGTATACTTTGTAAAGGTCAAAGGGTAGGTTAGAAAGGCAAGAGGGAATTTCAAAAGCTCCATAGGGCAATTCCAAAATGCTAAAGGGTAATTCGATAATAATATGAAGGGTCTAATTTGTAGGGTTTTTGTCTATGACAAAAGTCCTAAAGGATCTACTTTGTAAAGGCCAAAGGGAACTTTCAAAATTCTAGAAGGTTAATTTCATATGACTAAAGGTCATTCTGAAAGTTTTGAAGGATATGTCAGATAGGCTCAAAGGGATAATCCATCAAGGAATTTGTTTGAGGGAAAGTGTAAATGTTCCATAATTCCATAAGGTTAAAATTTTGTAGGTCAAATTATTTTAGAAGAATTATTTTAGATAAAAATTATAGAATAATTTCCTCAATAAAATAAGGATTTAGTAACAATAAGCCCCAAAGGAAAATAGGATAACAAATTCTTAAAACATAAAATCCAAAAGATAATTTTGCATAAAGTCTAAAAGAATTAATCTGAAGACTATGAGCTCAATTAATTTATCTACAATACACAAGTTAGTTTCATAAACACAATAAACATGATGCAAATATCATCCTTCCAAAAAAGTGAAATGTCCCAGATTTGTCAAACTTTACATAAACACATGAAAGGTCGTATTTCAAAAAAAAGGTGGGTCCCTATTTTATTTTAGAAAAATGGGGTGTTGGGTACAATATAAGCATTTCCATATGTCAAAATGAAACAAAATGAGATTCTAGGAGTAACAAATAGGAAGATATAAAATAAATTTAAAGGTTTAGGAAGAAAGTAATAAAATTACACATTTTTGGGGAAATGTAAGCGATCAGTAGGTAGAAAGCTCTGGCTCATCCCAATCAACCCAATGGGTTGGAAATGAGAAAAATCCATAGTGCCAACCTAGTAGGTATGGGTTAAACCTATATATTCTACAAGCTAATGGCCTAGTTTGGAGTTACTAGGTGGTCCAAAAGGTCCAAAATGGAAACTCAACACTAGGGAGGGGAAGATAAGGGGGTTGAATCATATTTTTGAGTCAACTAGGCAAAAATATAGGAAAATTTTGGTCAAACTAGGTTGACCAAAGACTTGGAATGATACAAAAAAGTGTGCAAATGTGAGAAGAGGGATAGAATGGCCTAAAAAGACCAAGGTCAAGAAGGACTAAGTAGGCTAAACTAAGTTTAAAATGACTAAAATAAATTAATTTAGACTTGTGTTTGCTTTAAAAAATGTAAAAATAATTTATTATGACTATACATGACATGAAGGAACTAATACATCCTTATTATTTCTTGGATGTAGGGACAATGGAGATTTTGTAGACTTATGGATGTAAAATGTTCATTGGACTTGTTGGATAGGTTGTCAAATAGAAATAGGGATAGACTAGGATATGTAGGTGTAGGTAGGATAGATGGTATGTGTTGGATCCCCCTCAATGATGATCTATTAGTCATATTCCTCAGTTGTTGGGAATGATTAACTAACACCTTCAGATGGGAGGTGGATAGGGATACAATAGAGGTAGATATAACACTAGAAGATGTCCATGCCATCTTTGGGCTACTTATAGTATGAGTGTAGGTGACCATAGGGATACCAAATAACCTAGAGGAGAGGAAAGCATTAACCATGTGGGTTATAGGCTTAGAGATGATATTACTAGATATGAGAGTTATCTTGTTTTATGTTTATACATCATAGATTATAGACATCCATAAGGTTTTGATACACCTTGTGGCATATGGGTTTTATGTCATAATTTAGATGAAAATATATCATTATTCATGGTAGCCTTGAATAGGATGATCTTAGAAGAGTGAGTTATATATGTTCTAGGCTCTATCATATATGTCCCATTCATACATGATATACAAGAGATGTTGGTTAGAGGGTAGAGGACCATGAAACTAACCATATTTTTGATAGCTTAGATATATGAGAGGTTTCCTATGTATCAATGAGTTGGGTTGCCCTATGGGATTGATGATAGGTCAACTCAAGTACAAAGATGGCGAGAGGACCATGTAGTATGATCCATGCCACACATACTAGCATTATAGTTAATGAGATTTATAGACATTGTGTGGCATCCATATGACCACATACTAGATATATGAGTAAGATGGGACATAGTTGCACTAGAGACAGTGATGATAGAGGTAGTTAAACACTATTTTTGATGGAGAGATCCACATCTAGTAAAAAATTTATACTAATACTTGAGTAGTGGGATTGATATGTGAGGGACCTATAGGGGAGGAGAGGATTGGGTCCATAGATAGTGAGACCAATACTGAGGCCACATTGAGAGTGACCATAAACTAGTCGAGCATGATGAGGAAATGAGAAATAAGATAAGGATGTGGAGGTAGAGATACTAGATATATCATTACCAACTTTATATAGAGATCAATAATGGCTACTGAAGACATAGTGTTGATGGAGGTAGGAGGATCAAAAGAGAGTGGAGACTATTTCCATCCTAGATGACCTCATAGGTTAGCTAGAGGAGATGATAGAGAGACCACTCAGATATAAGCTAAGACAAACATGAGCCATGATAGCTAGGATTGAACTAAGGAGGTGACCTATAGAGGAGGTGTTGGGAGGCTATATAGATGGGGAGACTATGTTAGGTGGTCATATAAATGGTGAGACCATAGTAGTTGAGACATAGATAGGTAAAAATATGATTGAAGATTATTGCTTAGGTTTTTTTTTCTAAAATAGATATGGATAGATATTTTGAGATATAATAATGATATAATATCTATATTATGGGATTTTATAGTTGTAGCTAAGGGTGAGGATGAGATATGGAGGTTACAAGTGAGGGGATAACTCCATGACATCTTACATGAGACTCTGCAGCCATATAAACTAATGACACTAAAGCATCTGAGTGTACCATCTCCCCTAACTTAAGTGAGCTGGTTCAAATTAGATGGAGAGGTAGTGAGTTAGTAGAGGATATAATGAGGATAAAGAGAGAGTATGAAACCACCAGTAGTGATTACTATAGGAGAACTACAATCATGGTAAGCCTTAGCATATGAGAGACTTATGCACCTGGATACAGTAGTGTAAATGATAGAGATTTATACCTAGTTGGTGGATCTATAGGTATGTGTAGTGCACCTATAGGGACATGTAGAGGGATTTATATCTCAAATGGATTCCTTAAGTGTACTAGTTGAATGAGTCATATTAAGGCCTCAATAGGCAATGTGGCAAGGGCACAAGATAAATAGGATGGGACCCAGACCTAGAGATGGAGCATTGTATATAGGTGTATACATTGTATCAAAGTTCACAAGATATATATGGATCATTTTGGCATATTATTTTTTATTGTGTATGTTTTTATTATGATTGTGTTTGTGGATGCTTAGGATATATTTCTTTCTATCGCATGTGTTTATCTTTGTTATATATGATATAGGAAATATATGAGATGTGGTTTATTTTCTATCATTATGTAGGATACATGCATGGTTTAAAAGATACAGTCAAAAGGAATTGGAAAAATATAATCAATCACAAATGCACTACACACTATTTCAATTTGAAAAATGTGTAATAACAAGAAAATGACTAAGTATAAATATTTAAGAAATGGGAAAACAAGATGGTAAAAAGGAATATGTTTTAAAACCAATGTGAAAGATTTTTGCACCAAATTAAAATAAGTAAACTCATACTAATATCACATTGGGAAGTATGAAATCAATGAAATAAAATGGAAGGTATGTAAAAGTGAATAAATGGTGATAAAAATAGATTAATTAAGTCAATCAATCATACTAAATCATGCCAAAAAAATATGAAATAAAAAACAAAATTGTGAAATATTGGTCATACTAATTCAAACTAGGAAGTATGAAAAATTAAAGAAATGGTTGTAATATTACATGCACTCCAAAAATAAGAAGATAAAAAAGGCAAAAGAGAAATGAAGTAAACATAAAACATACTAAATCAAAGTAGGAAGCATGTAAAATGACATGTAACTTCATAATCGATCTAATATTATCTCAAATTTGACACATGTAATTGCATTTATGACTTGAGTATTGGAAAATTTTGTGAGGATGGTTGGGTATTATCCATGGTCTTACACTATAACTCATAAAGAGAACACAATTGGGGTGCAATAAATATGAATATCAGGTAAGATAGGATGTGGTTAATAGTAATTAAAATATGGTAATTTGTGAGGAATGCTAGGTCCTATATGCGGTCTTACAAAGCAACTCATAAATGAAATCCCAAGAGGAGTGATTAGTAGAAAAAATAATATTTCTCAAGAAGAAATATAAGTGATATAAGGAGTGAAAAAGGGAGTTTAAAAATCAATACTTAGGCATGTTATGAGAGTACCTTAGGAGGAAAGAGGCATACTAAGGACATGAGAAGACACTAAGTGACTAATGGTCATCTATTACAAAGGAAACATATTCGCTATAGACACAAAGCTTTATAGGAAAATAAGTGTGCTACTAAGATCAATTCATGAAGGTAGATTGGTATAAGGAAAATAAAAATGGACCTACCTTCCCATGACATGTTCCCCATTCTTCAAGACCCCTTATAGAGTCGTTGGTCTACTAAAAAGATTGGGTACTTGCATGAGAAACTAGGTAGCACTAAAATATGTTTTTATTCTCTTCTTCAAATCAATTGGCTTATCTTACCCCAAAGGAACTCATCTCTATCATGAGTCCAAATTTAGAGTTTTAGCTTCGACTAGAAGAAAGAGATGTGATTTTAATCACATCTTTTAGTGTGATTAGAATTTTGAGAATATTTTTGCCTTTTTATATCATTTCCTTTTGTTTAAATGATTTGGATTTTAACTTTTTTTTGTAAAGATTTTTGAGATTCATCCGCCATACGGATTTGGAATAACCAATCCTAAGAGAGATAGTGATACACACAAATTAGATGTGAGCTAAGGCTAAAGGAAGCTAATTAAGACAAAGACTAACTAGAACACTTAGTCTTGACAATGAACTAGTATGTGATCTCAAGTATTAACCATGTATATGCTTAGTTTATAGAAAAAGGAAGAGGGAAAAAGGAGATCCAAAAAGTGGACGAATGAAAGGAGATAATAATGAGATAGATTATTTTCTAATTGATCACATGGTAAAAGAAGATATTAACCAAAGGGAATTGGTTTTGTATGAATAAGTCATCATGACAAATTATCTATGAAATAGAGGGATAAGAAACAAAAACAATAATAAAGATACAAGAAATATATTTTTGATAAAAACTCCAAGGAAGAAGGGATAACAATGAAAAAAATAACCATATGTGAAGATAAATGATAATATAAGAAAGATATAGTAAAAAAATTAAGATAATGATATAAGATAGATAAGCAAAAATTTGACACAATGTCAAATGATATGATAGATATAAATAAGATTGGATCACATGTCCAATCAAATAAAAATGTGAAATCACCATGCATGAGCTCATAAATACTGGTAAATATATCCACACACATTATCCAATACATTAGATAAGTCTCTATGAAGATGGATATGCAATGTTGCAATGTTTCATCAATCCTCAATGAATATTGGGAAAATAATTATTTTCTAATATCCTCAAATAAAAATTTAGGAATACTTAATGGATCATGTTGAGGAGGAAAATTAGGTAAAAGATGGTTAGGAGAATACATGGGAGCAAGATCTACTATAAATGTAGAAATCACCAGTAAAGAAGAATCCATAGGTGAGGGAAGGTCCACAGGTGAAGGAATCATAAGTGGAGGCACAAAAGGTGGTGAAGGGACCATAGGAGGGGATGGAACCACTAGAGGTTGAGATATGGGAGATGAAAGAGGAGCCTTCTTATGGTAATGACTTGTGGGAGGAGAGGTAGAAATTTTGAGAATAGCTATAAGATGATGTTTAAGATGTTATTAAAGGATGTGATAATGATCGGTATGATGGGTGACACATAAATTTCATAGATAATATAGCTTGCAATATTTGGGTAGATATTTAGGAAGTACTTTTGAAGGAGGTATGGATTTATCTGATGATGAGGAATAAGGATGTAAAGTATCAATATATTGTTGCAACTTGTAATAATGGGTGGAAGAATGATTATCTCTCCCATAAAATAAATAGATATGCCTATGAGTAGTTTTAGGAGAAGCACTCATGGAAGGAGATATAATAAGAGTGGAAGAAGCCAAAGAGAACTCATCATCCCATTTTGTGGGTAGAGGAGCCATCTCAAGCAAGGGAATCAAATCATCACTAAGGGAGGGTGGTGATGATGAGGAAATGGAATTAGGCTCAATGAAAGGAGCACAAGCATCAAAAACAAGGGTATGCTTAGCCAAATTAGGAGTAGAAACATGATCATTTATAACAAGATCAAGAAAAGGTTCAACTTTTACAAGCTCTACTAAGGGAGGAATGAGATCTACATAATTTTTAAGGAGAGTTTCACTAAATTCTAGGGTAAACTAGCTACAAGGGTAAGGGTACCTAGAAAAATGGTAAGGCCAAATCATAGCATGATCCATGAGCATAGTCCTATGTGGCTCCTCAAAAACTAAATTTATTAGCACCATCTCTGCCCTATAATAAAGGGGGAAAATTAAAAAATTAGGAATTACAAATGAAGGAAAATGATGAGATGCATGAAAAGACTCAGGTAAAGAAGAATGATAATAGATAATCTCATCATGGGCTTGTAAAATAGTTCCTAACAATGAATCATCTAAGGAATAATTATCATTGTAATTTGTGGTGTAAATATTAATGACACATGTAGGGATAACCTTGTCATTTGAATAAGCATGGTGAATAGAATGCCTATTCTTGGTCAAGACTATATGAATGTCATCACTATGAGGCTTATGAGAATGAGGTTATAAGGAAGCAGGAAGCTATGAGATGAGATGAGGTGAAAGATTATAAGTTTTAATATTTCTATTAATCTCATCAGGCTCGTCATCATCAAAGTCTATGAGGTTAGGAGGAATGTTGCCAATGAACTTAGGATGCCCACTATAACCTCAGGTTGAGTTAATGGTAAATTTAATATGTTGAGACTCATGGAATGGAATGATAGGCAAAGGCTGAAGAGTAGGAATCTTGAAGACACCATGATCTTAGAATTGTTCAAAATTCCAAGGTTTAGTATCACCTTAAATCTTATAAATGGTTCCATTATGAGGGAATTTAATGCATTGGTAGGTAAAAGAAGTAATATCTCTCATGCAGTGAGTCCAAATCCTACAAAGCAAGATGTTGTAAGAAAAGGGGAATTTAAATATCATCACCTTCACATGTAAAAAAAAATATGGGATGGTATTGGGAAGCCACATGCAACCTAGAGGAGGCATTTTATTTCTATCATATCCTTGGCATATGCTACATGTATACTTCAAATTACATTCAAAATACCCAAGAGTCTTAATGAAATTGAGAGAAGCAACACACATGATGGAAGCCTCATCAATAAATGCATGCTTAACTTGGATATTGCCTATCCAAATGCTAATAATTAAGGGATGATCATCTGCATGAAGTAGAATCTCATCAGGAATCATATAAGCTATGTAAAATCATAGAGAAAGAGAAGTTTCTATAGTTTAGTATAGACATCTCTTCACATTGCTGTAAAATACTATCTTTGGAACCAAATAAAGTTGCCTCCCATCCTACTAGGGGAGGATGACGGACATTCATCTAAAATAATATCTACATAAGATGGTTTATATGATATGGGTAATTCCTCATAAGCTCTAGAAATGAAATCTAATATGGGAGATTAGTGAGATCTGAAATGGGATCCCACTCATCATAGCCCATAAGAAGGTTGTTAGATAAAGGTGCATAGTGATTAAGGATATATCAAAAAAAGGAGTCAAAGTGCATTGAAGTTTATGTTGGTAGGAAGAAGAATAAGGTTTGGGATAAGGTGGTAAATCATGTTGAGATGATGAACTAGTTGGTTTAGATTGTTTTTGAGAATTCAAAGAAGTGTTAGTAGAAGCTTGGTTATAATTAGTGTTAGAAGATTATGGATGAACGATATAAATAGTTGGGATGTGTTATCCAAAGCAGAATCATCAATTAGATCATCAATAGTTATAAGATTATCTTGCCCCAATTCATTTAAATGAGTTGGATAATAATCCTAGATAACATAATATGTTTGAGATGAAGGAGGAGTGTAGATAGGTTGGGAATAAATGAAAGCCACCACCCTTCGCATATTAGTCATGATAACCACATTCTCTTTGGAAGTTTTCAACCAGACTTTCTATGTTATTGGTGAAAGGGGTAAACTTGTCTTGATTTTATTGTATAGGTTGATGATTAGGTAGATTAGGTAAAGGTTCTTTATAGATAGCTAAATGAGTGTTTGATTGATTCAAGGCTTGATTTTTATCATGTGATTTATAATACTTAAAATTAATCTCATAGGCTTTTTTATTCTTATGGATAATGGAATCATGATAAAAATTAGGTCCAATAATAAAATCCATAGCTAAATTATGAAGTTGTCTACAAATCCCATGAGAATGACCCCAATTAGCATAAAACCAACAAAACTTGTTAGGACCATACCAATTTTTCATAGGACAAGTAGGGTCAAGATATCATGGAAGAGGCTTGGGTAGACATTTAATCAATTCAGCTAAGGATAGAGGTTTGTGAATGTTGATGTTACTTGGTGAATAAAAATGAGGATTGGTATATTATTAAGAAGGAGCTGGTTCCAAAGAAGGGTTAGTAATGATAGCTTGAACATTGTGAATGGTGTCATAATAATTGATAACACCATAATTAGTAATATTATGGTTTTTGTTTTTTGATAAGAGATAAGGACTTGTAGAAGGTTTTGGTGGCTCAAATTGATACATTAGGAAATCTTCCCTTTTAGCTTGGTTAATATCCTCCTCCAAAGTGCATGGAGAAAGATTGCAGACTTGATATTGTAATTTAGCAAAGATATCATTTATAAAGAGATGAAAAAGATTGTCATCCACTATTTTATGATCACATTTATTCGACAAAGTTTTCCATCTTTTAATAAAAGCTTGGGAAGTTTCATTTTCACGTTATTTAAAATTAATGAAATGGGTCAAAGTGTTTTCAAGAAGATCATTAGTTTGGAATTATTGAACTAAGGCATTCAATAAGTCCTCTAAAATAGAAATGGAATGAGCTCTAGGTTGATTATACCAATCCAAGTCATCACCTATGAGATTTTTTTCTAGGAGCTTGGTAGTGGCAAAGGTGTTCAATTTGACCCGATACTTGTAAATATTTCTAAATGTTTTGAGGTAAAGTGTAGGATTAGCTGATCCATTATAATAAATTGTAGGTGTTATACCTCCTATATCAATGTTGGTAGTTTGAGTAGTTAGAGGTTCATTTTGTGGATGCTTGATGGTTTTATTGACTAAAGTAGGCTGAGGAATGGGATTGCCTTGAGAATATCAAAGAGGAGGGGGAACATTCTGGTTATGTGTTCCCCAAGAAATTATTTTTAGATGAGATTAAAGATTAAGAAGGTGGTTCTGCATTCTTATCATTTGATTTTTATTATGATCTTCAAAGGTATTCATTTTATTGAGAGTTTTTAACAATAGTTGATGTGTTTGATTAACATTAGTAAAAGTAATAAGGATGGTATTTGTGTTGGTATTACTAGATTGGGTACCGCTGTTAGTGTTGATAGGACTTGAGATGAATTATGAAAATATGAGGCACTAGTGCAAAAAATTTCTTGTGTACAAAAAAAGGGAGTAGTGAATGGTTGAGAAGAAGAATAGTTGAAAGCATGATTGACTTGGGTATCAAATAATGAACTAGTAGAAGGATTAAGAATAGTGGATCTTATGAGAGGACCACTAGATGTAGAAACTACCATGTTACTTGAGATACTAGGCATGGAGGTAGAAGAGATTAGAGAAGAAGATGTCATGTCATAAGGAGTTAAAATTAAAGGAAGACTTTGAGAATTAAATAAATTAGTGCCCCCAAAGAATTCAACCATGTAAGATGTCATGTCATAAGGAGTCAAAATTAAAGGAAGACTTTGAGAATTAAATGGATAGGGTCGATAGGGTCAAATGTGTACTATGAAAGTAATGTCTAAAATAAATAAGGTCAACCAAGGTCAACTTAGTTATTTTAGATAGCACATAGAACATAGAACTGGGTTGGTAGAGTCAATCCAGTTGACTACGAAGTGGTAGTTTTAAAGAGTATAAACTATGAAATGAAAGACAAAAAATAAAGAAATAGAGAGGTAGAAAGGAACCTTAGTATAATCGAGATGAAATGAAGGAATATTATTGATGACTAACATTGAAGTATGCTTGAGAAACTTGAAAACTGGGTTTAAAAGATCAATCAAGCTATGCAAGAACCTACTATAGAGTGATGAAAATATACAGGATCAATTGGGTCAACCTAGTAGGTTGAAATGGATGTCTGAAAGGATGGAAATATGTACTATGTTGAGTGGGTTGATCTAGTTGCCTATTCTTGTAAACATGCACACATAAGTCATAACTAGGTCGATAGATTCAATCTAATATGATAAAAAGAATGATAAAAAGAATGAAAATAAATGAAATAAATCCTAAAAAGGTTAGTTTCATGTCGAGTTCACTATAATTTAATATGAAAGTGAAGCCAAAGTGAATATTAATATTAATAAGATAAGAAACAAAAATGGAAATCTAAAGACAATCCAACCAATGGTGGGATGGGATTCACATTAGGTTAACTAGAATATATGCAATCAGAAATGCATCATGTCTATAAATCAATCCTAGATTGAAGAAGATAGAGCATGCATACACTTCTGATTGGAATACAATTGTTAAGAAGGAGCATGACCAACATGAGGATCTGCTAGACCCAATTAGGGGATCACTTGTCACAACATATCATGTTAGGAAGGGTTATAAAGCCTACAACTTAACACAATCACACACCAACCCTAATGGAATCATAAGGTTTAAAGCATTCATTTATTCTAATAAAAATCAATTAAATCTAATATAGTGTACACCAAAGCTTATGGCATTAAGTGGGGGGTTATAAATAATAAAACAACTAAACTAAACATTTATTAGAAGACATATACTCACATCAATGTATATGAAATCCTAATACATGGGATAAGAATACAAATACATTATCTATCTACTCTTACAAGGAGAAATAAAGTTAAGAATACTTACCTTTGAGGATGAACCCACCGAGCCTCAATCTCTCCCTTGGCCAAGGTTCTTCACAAGAGATTGTTGTGGTATGTAAGGATAACAAATATAAATCAGCTCTAGGCTACACAACCTATCTAATAATCTAAAAGACTTATCCATAAGACAAGATCTATATCTCCAAGGAAATTATGGAACCCTAAGCTTTATTATTTAAGTAGAATGGGCAATAAGCATATGTTCATTCACATTTCATCACTATTAACTCTTCTCTTATGAAATGGCAGGAGATAAACTTGTATATATAGGTGGATCTTGAGCAAAGTTCTCCTCAAAATGTTAGTTGTATAGGGTTGACCCAATCAACCTAGTGTGTTTTCAAAGACAATTCACTCAGTCTAAGATAATCAGCCAAAAGGCTAACAAGATAAGAAAGTGAAAAATGCCCCTAGACTATATTGGGTCAACCCCATTGACCTAGTACAACTGACAGTCCAAAAGGTAATAAAGGAAAGAAAATTATGGATAAGGCATGACAACTGATAGTAATGGTTAGGACTAAGAAGAATAAGCTTATGGTAAATACTTTTATGACACAAGTGTGTAGATGGCAAGTGGCAAAAGGGATAATAATGTCGAAGGATATGTCCATATTAAGAAAAGGTCCAAAACACAAATGGTATGTCCATGTTAAGAAAGGGTCCAAAACATAGAGGTTGAAGAGAAATTTTCATGGGGCAAATGGGTGGGAAGAAATATAACAAAGGAGTCCTGTAGGGTAAGGGGCTTAGAGCAACAGTTATGAAGGGTTGACCACACAAACCGCAAAGGGTATGTGCCTCAAAAAAAGTGGTCAGTATGGGTAAAGTGTTTAATTTAGGGAAGTTTTAAGGTCTAGTTCAAAAGATAAAGGACACTTTTAAAAAGGTTGAAGGTAGTTCAAAAAGGTCTCAAAGGGTATGGAAAGGATTTGAAGGGTCTAATTGAGGGCAAACATTTACCCTAAGGGTCTACTTCATAAAGGTGAGGGGAATTTTTGGTTTCCCAAAGGGTAATTTCATATAGCTAAGGGCAATTTAAAAATTATTGAAGGGTAGGTTAGGTAGCATCAAATGGATAATCCATCAAGGAATTTGTTTCGCAGAAAGTGTGAGTAGTCCAATATTTTTTAAAAGATCCCACAGGTTGAGTTCCTTTGAGAGAATCATTTTAGACAAAATGTCTACAATAATTTCTTGACAAAATAAGGATTTACAAATAGTAAGCCTAAAATAAAATAGGCCAAAGAACACCTAAAATATAACTACTCAAAAATAAAAATTGCACAAGGGATGAAAGAATTAGCCTAAGAAATATAAACCTAAAGAATAGTCTCTATAGAACAAAAGTTAGTCTCATAAAACACAATACAAATATCATCTTGCCAAAAGAGAAACATCTTAGATTTTTAATATTTTGCATAAACATATGAAAAATGTGAACAATATTAAGACCAAAATCAAAAAAAAATTGTGAACCCATTTATTTTAAATAAAAGGGGGATGTTGGGTACAACAAATGGTGACTCACTGGGGGAATACTCCTAAGTATTTAAGAACCCAGAACTCTGATCTCATAATATTTAGTCAATATTGAAGTATGTCATAGAAAAATATTTGAATCAGAAACATGAAAGAGATTCCATGGTTAATTCACATAACATACTTACCTTCAAATTCCTTGTATCTCTATGTTAAACATGTAGTTTATTTAGCCCTTGTTGTGGTGAGTTTTGCAGAAGGTTATGTTAAATATGTAGTTTTCATTATAGTATATATTAAATTTAATTAAATTAATAGAAGCTCAGACATTTCTCTACTACCATACAAGAATCCATATCCCTAATAAATATACCTTAGGTTTCTTTTCTTCTACTTCATTATCTTCTTATAACCATGATGTGTGGTGTATTGACCTTATTTCATCATGTGAGTTATTTTAATTTTAATTTTCTCTTTTGAACTCATTGGTTCTTTTCTCTCTTTTCCATTTTTTTCTATTCTTCTTATGTTTAGATCAATGGGAAAGAGAGGAGATTAAACCCTAGTGAGTTGGTATATTTATAAAACACATTGTTACTATAACTTCGCTACCAACCAAATTTACACCCAAAATTGTCACTTCCCACAAGCATTTAACATGTTGAGTGCATTGATCAAAAAATAATAAAAACTTTATAAATTTGTATTAATTACCTCAAGAACCACTTCCACATTCTTGGTAAAAGTATTCAATTGTGACATAATTCAAAATAATCTTGTGATCATTTTCCTTCATCCTAAAGTCTCAGAAACATAGAAATGCACCCAATTTGTAAACTAGTTCCCAATGTGTCAAGATTAATTTTCCCCTTTTATACAAGTCTTAAGCTCATTTTTTTATATTTTATCTTAGTAATAACTAGGGAAAACATAACCTTGAATGTCAAATAAAATAAAGTAAAACTAATCTAAAAAGTATAAAACTAAACTAGAAAGCACTGAGATCTAATATAAGAAAACCGAATACCAAAAATAAAGAAAATTAAACTAGAAAGAAAGTAACTAAAGTAGAAAGCATGAAAATATACTCTATTCCTATGTCTAATCTTATCTAAATGATCTTAATCAATAATATCTGCATATAAAATAGCTCTGATGTAATGCTTCAGGAACTGTCCATTGACTAGATATGTAATCTCGTTACCTTGGAGGTCTTTCAGATGAAATACATTATTTCCCATGATATCTAAAATCTAATAAGGTCTAATCTATAATGGGCCAAAATTTTTGTGTTGTCCTTTCTTTTCATGGGATTTATCCCATATTAGCACTATATCAAAAATTTTGAATGCTTTGACTTTTTATCTATTATCAAACCACCTTTTGACTACATCTTGGTGTTTGTTGAATGTGTACAAAGCTTTGGTCCTCAAATATTCCATTTCTATTATATCAAGTAATCTTGATTCTAATTTATCATTTGGTTCCATTTAATCTTGCATGAACTAATAGGTGGGTAGTTTCAATGTGATTAGGAATATTGGTCTACACCTATATACTAGTAGGTAGAACAAAGCTTTTAGGGCTTGCTTGTATCTCATTTAGTCTACCCAAAGAGCATACTTTAGTAAATTTTACTAGTCCTTAAGCTTTTCCCATACTAATTTCTTGATTACATCAATCATATTTTTATTTATTAACTCTGCTAATCCATTTCCTTGAGGGTAGTGGTTAGATGTTGACCTAATTATGCTCTAATTATCATTTGCCCATTCAGTGAATTATAATAATATAATAATTGGTCCATTATCACATAGCAAAGATATGGGCATGCTAAATCTAGTTATTTTATGTTCCTCTAAAAAGAGAATCACATCCTGTGCTCTACTATTATTTGTGGCTATTGCTTCTATCTATATAATGTAATAGTCTATAGCCATAATCACAAATTTATGTCCTGATAAATAATTTGGGTTGATTACATCAATGAAGTCTAAACCCCATTGTGTAAATGTCCTTCCTTTAACAACTGGATATAGAGGCATTATTGCATGTACTTCTCTCATGGCTAATACTTGACATTTATGGAAATTCCTTTATCTGCATATGTGTATCCTTAAAGATGGTTGGCCAATAATAACCTAACCTAAAGATTTTATGGGCTATGTTGTTCCTAGAAAGGTGACCACTACCTATCTTTTGATACAAGTTCTCTAGAATATCTTTAGCCTCCTCTATAGATAACATCTAAGATAAATACATTCATAGTTTTTCCTATAGAAAACTCCCTTCCTGATCATAAAATGAGAAACTTTAAGCCTCAAATCTCTCCTTATTTCCCTACTAAGCTCTGGGGGCCAAGTTCCTATAAGTAAATACTAGATTATATCTATATACCATTATCCTTTAGAAACTTGAGCTACACATACCACTTCAATTGTGATTTAGGGATCAAGATCAATCATGAGTTGATCTATACCTTGACCTCTGATGATATTCATAGGCCTGATCTCTATGTCAAATTCTTGGAGCTTGGATATCTATTTGCCTTGATGTTATCCCAGCTCATTTTGTGATAGGGTTAAATTGACAATAGGGTCAAGTACAATAACAATGGTTTTATTCCTAAATATATAATGTCTAAATTTCTTCATTGCTTTGATAAGTACAACAATATGCTTGTCGATCATATAATACTTGAGATCTACATCCTTTAGATTCGTACTCATGAAGGAAATTAGATGCTCAATTTCATCCTTCTTCTATGTGATAACCATATCAATAGTGTGTTCTAAAGTGAATGAATACAAATAGAAATCTTTTGTAAAGCCTAGACTAATCAATACTGGGGCCTGAGATATGGCATATTTTATGTCTTAAAAATTCCTTTTGGCTTCAGTTGCCCACTCTATTTTGGCATCTTTCTTGAGCATGGCATTTAGAGGCTTGATGATTTCTACAAACACTGAGATAAAATTCTTTACGAAGTTGATTTTCTCAAAAAAATTATTGAGCTCCTTCTTACTATTTGGATGCTAATTTTTTTAAATTGCCTTGATCCTATCTAGATTGATAGTGATCCCATATTTTGTGATAATATGTCCCAAGAGTTTCCCCTTGGTGACTCTAAATATGCTCCTCTTTAGGTTTAATGAAATCCTAAATCTTCTACACCTCTCAAAGATAGATTGTATAATGAAATTACATAGATATTTACATAGAATAATTTTATATTGCACATAATATGAAAATATGAGATATTACATAGTGATAACTGACAACAAAATAGAATACTAGATAATACAAAAAAGCTACTTCAAGGGGGAAACCTCCACAATAATGCACTAATAGAAAAATACTTCACATGATGATTAAAAACTAACCAATAACTCCTATATATAGTCTACTTAGCCAAGGTTATTCCATAGGCTAACTTATCTAAGAACATAGATAAATTTAACAAGTAAATAAAAGTGGTATGTAAGCCACAAGTCGACCACACATATCCCTAGACACACCAATGGTTAAGAGCATAAAAACCCTTCCTCTTTAAAACAACATCATCCTCAATGTTGTGTCAACTCTGGATGTTGTTGCATAAATGCTCCATCCTCCCAAGTGGCATCTTCACATGATAGATTCTTTCATTTGATCAGGTATTCTATAATTACTTTAGAATGTAGTTGCTTAGTGCATCATTGAAGGATCACCTCAAGATCAAGAATAACTCTACCTTCCTCATCCAATTTTGGTGATTTTATTTTAATGGCAACTCTATGTCCAATGACTTTCTATATGCATGATACATGAAATATTGGATGTATGTGAGTGGATGAAGGAAAATCTAACTTGTAGGCCACACTGCCATTTTTTTATAAGAGCTGATAAGGCCCATAATAATTAGGGGATAACTTATTATCCTTTTTTTGTTGCTTCAATGATATATATTTTTATGGTTGTAAGTGATCAAAGACCCAATCACCAGTGTCAAAACTCCTCTCACTTTTATGTTGATCTACTTATTGCTTCATGTGATTCTGGGCCATAGCTAAATTCTCATGCAAACTTGCAAGGACCTCCTATTGATGGTAAATGTGTTCTTCAACTACATGAACCATAGGATGGATCTCTAATGTTGAAGTGATGGATAGAGGGTTGCCACAAAAGGAGACATTTTGGAAGAACTATGAGTAAAAGTATTATACCACTATTCAACAAGTAGCAGCCAATGAACCCATTTATCTTATTTATTAGAAATAAAATAATAGAGATATCCTTCCAGACATTTGTTGACTACCTTAGTTTATCCATCAGATTGAGGATGATAGGATGAAATATAAGCTAATTGAGTACCTAAACATGTAAATAACCTAGTCCAAAAATTACTAGTAAAAATGGGATCTCTATCACTAACAATGATCTTAGGGGTCCCATGCAGTTTCTAACCTATATTAAGAAAAGCAAAAGCTACTATACTAGCAACCAATGGTTGGGATAATGAACAAAAATGAGCATACTTACTAAGATGATCTATAAAAACCATGATAACATTTTGACCATCAGATCTTGGTAACCCTATAATGAAATCCATAGATACCTCTTCCCAATGTTGGCTAGGGATAGATAAAGGCTATAAAAGACCCTAAAGTTTTGATGGTTTTGCCTTTGTTTTTTTATAGATTATACATTCGACCACATATTGTTTGGCATCCCCCTTGAGACATTACCAAAAAAAATGCTGCTTGATCCTGTGATAGGTTTTCAAAAATCTTGAATGACCCCAAGTTAGAGTTGCATGAAGTTCTTAAATAATTTTTTGTTTAATAAGAGAATTCTTACATAGTACAATCTATTTTTGTACCATAATGCATTACCTTTCCATGTGAATTTTTCAAATCCATCTAAATCTTGCTAAAGATTTTCAATCAAATCATAAGCAATACTATCATGTTCCCATTCTGATCATGCTTCCTCTAGCTAATCTACCTACAAAATGCTTATGGCACATATCAATGCCTCAACTGATTCATCTTTTCTATATAATGCATCTACCATAACATTATCCTTACCTTTTTTTTAGACTATTTCAAAATCATAGTTGAGCATCTTAGTTACCCATTTCTATTGTTCTTTATATGATAACCTTTGTTCTAAAAAATATTTAAGACTATCATGATCAATTTATATCTAAAAGTGATGACCCATCAAATAAGGTCTCCATTATTTGACTACATGCAAAATGGACATCATTTCCTTCCCATAGATGGGTTTGTGCTGATTTTTACCCTTGAGTTGATGATTTTCAAATTCTAGTGGTCCACCTTCTTACATGAGTACAACACCCATACCGTACCCATATGCATCACATTTAACCAAAAAAGTCTTAGAAAAATTAGGAGTGGCCAATACTTGAGTATTGCACATAGCCGATTTCAATTGTTCAAATGCTAGGGTAACTACATCAATCCACTGAAAGGAGACTTTATTTAACAAAGAGGTAAGTGGAGCTATAATACTACCATAATTTTTGAAAAATATACGATCGTAACTTGTAAGCCCCAAAAATCCTCAAAATTACTTGAGTGTCTTAGGAATTGACTAGTCCACCATTGCTTGGATTTTTTTAAGATCCACTTTCACTCGTTCATAAGACACTAAATGACCTAAATATTCAACCTCACTAGTCCCAAAAGTACATTTGGAAGGTTTGGCATATAATTGATTTTGGTCTAAAATAGAGAGTACCTATTTCACATGTTACAAATGGTCTACCCAATTTTTACTATAAATGAGGATATCATCAAAGAATACCAAAACAAATTTCTTCAAAAATGGATTAAAAATAGTATTCATCAAACTTTAAAAATTAGATGGTGTATTTGTTAGGCCAAAAGGAATAACCAAAAACTCATAATGGCCCTCATGAGTCATAAAAGTGGTTTTGGGTATGTCTTCATCATGAATCCTCATTTGATGATATCCATAATGTAGATCTAACTTGGTAAAATAAAGAGCACCATTCAATTCATCAAGCAAATCATCAATGATATGAATTAGAAACTTATCTTTGATAGTGTACTTGTTGAGTTCTTTATAGTCAAGGCACATCCTCCAAGTGTCATATTTCTTTCTCACCATGAAAACTGGTGAAGTATATTCACTTTGGCTTTGGTGAATGATTCCTGCATCCAACATCTCTTGTACCATATTTTCAATTTCACTTTTTTGGGCATAGGGATACTTATATGGCCTAATTTTGTGTGGTTTACTACTAAGAATAAGTGTGATAGCATGATCATGCATATGGCTAGGTGGAATTCATTTTGGCATGTCTCCAAAAATAATGAAATGAGCATCAATTATTTGTTGTAGATCAAGAGGTGGAGATGGCTGAGTTGGTTGTACTTCCATAAAAAACAAGCGAGCTAAAAATCCCTCAGCACCCTTGTGGAGAATCTTTATCATTTTATGGGAGACAACAAGCTAGGAATATTTAGCCTTTAATCCTCTTAGCTCAAATGTCCTTTATTCAAAATTAAAATGCATGAATAATTCTTGATAATTCATCTCAATAGTGCCCAAAGTGGTGAGCCACTAGAATCCCAAAACAATATTAGCTCCACCTATCAGAATAACAAACATAGGAGAATCCAATAAGTAGTATCCCATTTCCAACTTAATACTATGACCTTTTCTTGAATAGTTGATAGTACCACCATCTATAATCATAACCTAAAATTCTAGAGCTGGATAAATGAAATAGTTTAAATGAGTAGCCAACTTACTATAGATGAAGTTGTGTGCTCCCAAAATCAATCAAGATAATGACCTTATATTTCTTAGATAAACCCATCGCCTTAAGAGTTTGGGGAGTACTAATACCTAACAAGGCATGGCATGAAATTTTAGGCTGAGAGTCTTTGGATTCCTCCTCAAGAACTTCTATCTCCACATCATGTACTTTTACATCATATTCATCATAATTGGTACCCTCAATGTAAAATAGCTTATTTTTAGAATAATAATGGTCTTTCTTCCATTTTATATCATAACCATAACACAAACCTTTGTCTCACTTCTCTTCAATTTGTTGTGCTAATCTAGTGAGCTATGGAAATGATGGTGCTAGAAAGTTGTGATCATGACCAGTAGTGAAAGTTTTCCTTTTGACCATATCTTTTTATTCTATTATGTGTGCCTTACGAGTAGCTTATTATATAGATGATAGGCCAATAATTCAAACCTCCTATTGAAATCTATCTTTGAGCCAGCCAAAAATAGATCCATCAAATTTCTCTCAATGATATTTTCCACCCATAAAGAGATATTCTAAAATTGCTAAATATAATCCTTCACAGGTCCTATTTTTCATAACTTGGATAATTGGTTAAAATAGTTCTTAGAGACATTATTTTTATAATGAGCTATCAAATTCTAAGTAAAAATATTCTATGCAATAGGAGCACAATTATTTTTAGCTTGAGCACATATCCAATAATACCAAATGAATTGCTCGAGTTCCATATATAGGTCTACACCATCACCATTTAAGAATAAGGGGTTTGATGTAGCTCAAATAAATTATCAATTTGGTTAATCTAATTGAGATTATCCTTACCATCAAACTTATGCATGTCCACTTTTGGTAACATCAATTTCTACCAACATGGGAGTTATTGAGAGGATGAATTAAATGTTAAAGTGGAGGGTTGTTAGGCTAAAACTAAGATGTGAGGATAGACAATTACATAATGATATACTAAAATTCATTGTGAACTCCATTTATCTCTCTGTTCATCTTTAAAACATCAACTTGGATTACAATGAAGTCACCATGCCTCACCAAGTTTTCTATGTCCTCTTGAAGATAAGAAATAATTAGATCTAATGTTTTAGATTCCATGTCATTGGTAAAAGGATTCTTAGGATTTTTAGGTGCCCCTTTTCTTCCCTAAGTTGAAGGACCTACTATAAACAATCCCTATGAGATTTTTGACCCTAAAAAACAAAAGTGTACCAAAAAATGGTACCATTACGATCACCTTGACAAGATGAATCCAATGATTACCTTTGCACATTAGAGTAATATTTTTTGTACCAAAAAAATGTACTGATAGAATATATCATTGCAATAATCTTGTCAAGATGAATCCAATGACTGCAAGTAAGGGGAAAAAGAATTCCATACATTTTTTGTAAAATATTTTCTTTCAAAAAAGTGTTTTGAGCAATACTATGCTGATGGAAAAAATTAATTCTTCTTAGATTGAAAGTTATGTTTTTTCACTTTCACTACTCCTAGAAGCCATGCCTCATTAGATTCAAAAAATAATGCCACAGGAAACTTGACCAAATTGAAGCTTTGATACCACTTGTAATGAAATTACTTAGATATTCATACATAATGAATTTATATTGTGCAGAATAAGAAAATATGAGAGATTACATAGTGATAATTGAAAGTAGAATAGAATACTAAATAATACAAAAGTCCACTTTAAGGGGACATCCTCCAAAACAATCCACTAATAACAGAATACTTCACATGATGATTAAATACCAACCACTACCTCCTAAATATAGTCTACGTAGCCAAGGTTATTCCTTAGGATGACCTATCTAAGAACATAGAGAAATGTAACAAGTAAATAAAAGATGTATGTAAGCCACAAGTCATCCACACATATCCCTAGATACACCAATAGTTAAGGGCATAACATATTTTAAGTGACTTATGTGATCTTGTCTATTATTCAAAAACAATGTATGATAATCCATATAAATGATTATGTATTTTCATGTTAGTCCCTTGAAGGCATGATCCATAACATGTTAAAAGGTAGATCCTATGTGGATTAGGCCAAATGACATCCTTTTTTACACATAATTACCACATGTCATGGTAAACACCATCTTCATTCTCTCCTCATGCTACATTAGTACCTGATTATAGCCTAAAAATCCATCCAAAAAGGACATCATTTCACACCCACTCACTATCTATATTACCTCATCTAGGGAGGGTAGAGGATAAGTATCTTTTTCAGAAGCCCTATTTAGATTTTTTTAAATCTACACACAATCTAATCTCACTACACTTCTTTCTAACTCAGACCGAATTGGTCACACAAGTAAAATTTCAGATTGGAAAGATGATTTTGGCACTTAATAAATTCTCTATTTCCTTCTAAATAAGAGGTTCCAAAATAAGATTCACTAGTATTATTATTTATTTAAATGGTTTATTATCTTGCTTTATGGGAATCATGTGATTGATGACTTGTGGATCATACACCTTCAAGTCTTCATAAGTCCTAGTGATAATGTCCTTGTATTGAGTAATCAAATCCTTAACTTGCTATCTTTTCTCCATAGTTAAGCTGAGGCCAATATTCACGTAACATGGATTATGATCATTTCTAAGGTTTTCTCTCTTAAATTCTAATTCAACAACCTTAGGCTCTCTGAGTTATTACACCTAAGGATATAAGTTAAATGGTATTTCCAAGGAGATGAAGCCAGCTAGAATTCAATTTTATTTGAGTTAAAGAATGCCCTCTTTATTTATTTATTATTGGTAGAAGTAGTTAATGTCCTTGTCATAAATGATTTGGGACTTGATATTTTCTAAATTATTTAATAATTGAATAATCTACTAATCATCATTGAATACCTACAAATTTTCTACATTATCTAGAATAGAGGGAAAAGGAACTAACTCTATAAAAAATCTCTTTATCTTAGACTCCTGTAATGATTTAAGATTGGCAGTAGTGAGAGATAGTGAATCGATGGATTGATTCTACTCTCTCAAGAGTGATACTATGTTAAATTATTCAAATCTCTAAATTATATCCTACACTCTATGATTAAATATCTTTAGATAAGACAATTTGCACTGATATTTATTTCTTACCTGGTAAACCACCAATTCTGAGTCACCAAATACTTTTATCTATTTTACATTGTTATTTAGCATAAACTATAGTCTTAGAATTATATATTCATACTCATATATATTATTAGTACATGGAAACTACAATATATAAGCTAACAAAAAATTCTTACATTGAGGATCAATTAGCTCAATTCCTACTCATGATCCTTACCTGGACCTAGCTCTATCAAAATTCATAGTTCATAGCTAATTCAAACCTTTAGGTTCTTAGTTTTGTTCTAGGTTGTGATTGGTAAAAGCATAAATAACAAGAGTAGGAGAGTAATATTTTGCCTCCTCATTTTTGACATTATATTCCATTATGGGATATTTCATCCTTATTTCTCTATCAATCTTCATCTAGTTCACAACTCCTCTCAATGGAATCTAGATATGATAAAAGTCTATGGAAATATGCCCATTGAGAATTTTGGACCAATCTCTACTCAAAAATAATCCATAGCCTTCTAGTATGTCTACTACCAAAATATCAATAGTCATCTAGACTCTTCATTCTTATGCTACTTGAATGTGTATGTTATTCAATTCTCCCACTACTAATACTACCATTTTGTCTAGTTAAAATACTAATCTCTTCAAATATATTAGAGTGAGACCAAGATTTTTACATATATAAGTAGGCATAATAGTTAAATATTCTCCAAAATCAATCAAATAGTTATGAATGTTCTTACCAAATGCTCTAATGGTTAGTAGAAATGGTGAAACTTTGGGCTTACTTTTGTAAATGACATTAACATCAAAAAGCTTTGATCTATTCATAATCACTTTATTTATTTCCATAAGAGCCTTTTCAATAATGTATTTCCATAATAGTTCCTTTTTTTCAATGATCTAGGTTAACTTATGGAGGGTTATATTTTCCTTAATCTTCTTCATAGCTTCCATGATGTTGTATCCTCCCTTACTTGGTTCTTCCTTTCTTGGAAATTGATCCTTCCCTTTTAGAAGGGGTGAATTTTTGTCTACTTTGGGATTTGGAGGAATTACCTTTGTATTTGGAGGAGTCAAGGTGGTGAGTAGTTATTTGTTCCTTAAGTTGTACGCACCTCTCTGAAACTACTAGAAAGCATGAACTTCATCTGTATTATCTTCTAGTTTATTATTATCTTTGCCTGGGAATGAAAACTCATGATTTTTAAAGAACATGGATATGATAAAAGATCTAGTATATTGATGGGATTCTGGTGGATTATTCATCTGATCTTGTTTATTTACTTCCCTCTAAAATATCTAAAATATTGTATAGAACTCAATGCAATTGAGCTCACCGTGTTGGGGTGTATTATGTATTCTGTACCAATTGGAGAGGGCCATTTCAACTATATGTATTTTTGGGAGCTTCATTGGTTGATCCATGTTGTTTTTATGCCTATTTAATTTCCTATTATATATCTATAATATAATGTTCTAGTTATCAATTAGAGCATTCGTGTTTCCCATCTTTCATTGCATATTCAGAAAATCATTGCTCAATTTTTGGACCATCTTTTGAATAGAATCCAATTCATATTTTATGAGATCCAAACCTTGTAGAATAGTATTGGGGAGTGAACTTATGTTTTGGTTCTATTTATAAATATTTCCTATCACATGATTGGTCAAGTAGCAAAAATTTTACTACATCATTTGTGTCAATAGAAGTAATGTGTAAAATTGATTCTAATTATATGATGGAATGTTTTGTTTCACATATGGTATCAAATTGAGTGTTGAAAATCTATTGTTGATGTTAGGTGCCCAAAGTGTATTTGGGTTTAGATATCTATCAATGCTAATATACTCCTCAAATGCTAACACCAAAGTATTATTAGTAGGTGCTCTTCTCATGAACATAATGGTGATGGGGTCTACGGTGCTCTTATACATCTATTATGCTAATGTAGGTTCTAGTTTATACCTTAGGGTCAACTAGTTGTACATATTATACCATCTTGTGTTGAAAGCACATATGGGTTCATTAGGTTCCCTCTTCATATTGGTGAAGTGTTGACATACTAATCTAGGATTGGTGACCTATCCAAACTATGTAAGAAAAGTTGTTTGACATTCTTCCCAATTGGTGATGGAGCTTTTTGTTAGATTCAAATACCAATCATAAAAATAATCCATGAAAGTTAAATGGAATAATTGACATGCAACATCTTCATCAATTACATTCATTAGTCTTAAACTAGTTTTAATAGATTTGATATGCTCTTCTGTAGTTCTTAGCCCTGAAGGAGAAAACAAATATTTTTTGGGATTCTAAGGAAAATCATGCATGTCTCCTAGGATGGAAATGATAGATCCAACTAATTAGGGTTATTACTAAGCTATTAGTTGATTAATAAGAAAAAAGGTTCCTTATAGTCAAGGGGTACCTTAGTGGAAGTGGTGGATTGTTCTAGAATGGAGTTTTTATCATAACACTATGTCTCTTATGACTTGTCAAAGGTAACACTAATAAACTAGCCTATGAATTGGATCTAGTCACTCTCTTGGGTGACTCCAGTGTAACTCTACACAAATAATAACCTCTATTATTGGGGGGATTCAATTCCCTCATAGTCATAGTAGAGTACTATTGATGTGGGTTTTATGCATACTACAATCAAATGAGGTAGCCTCTAACATTTTAGGATCTCAATGGAGGTGAACTCCACTCCATGACATGAGAAGTAGGTATGCTTTATATTTCAACCTATTGATGGAATAGGGGCATGGCATGCATGTTGTTGACAAGTTTTTTTAGATGGAGGTCTGGCATTCTAATAGAATGAATTTCTACATCAGGTGTATGGTTGACTGGTATCTAATCTAAAGTGGTTAGGTATTAATAACAAACTTAAAAGAGGGTAAGGTAGATTAGAAAAGGAGGCTTTGTAGTTCTTTGGAATTACTTCTCTAGTTAGCTTTTAAACAAACCTATGATTTCTAAAACCTATATCTTGTGCTAGCAATATTAAAACACATGAAATTAGGCATGGCTAAGAAGTATAAGGAAACAAGGATGTAGGAAATTCACATG
This sequence comes from Torreya grandis, assembly GCA_037957365.1. Lineage (NCBI taxonomy): Eukaryota > Viridiplantae > Streptophyta > Pinopsida > Cupressales > Taxaceae > Torreya > Torreya grandis. The sequence continues at coordinate 174,529 of JARHVA010008409.1, forward strand.
CCTAAGATAAAGGTTTCTCATTTTAGGGTAGTTGTTTCACACCATTGATCAAGAGATTATGGCTCAAGAAAATGAATTATCTGAGGTAGTTGTTGCACACACATAGAAACTACACCAAAGAAAGCATAAATGCACATTCAAAAATATGATTCAATTAGATTGACTAACTTAATCAATACATTCATTAATATTTCAATGTATATTGCATATATAAGATTAATACATCAATAAATAAACCAAGAATCTATTGATAGTTATATCACACTAAAGATTAATGAATCATATAACCATAGAAAATAACAACTAATTACATGGAATTTGAAAGAAAATAATTAGGACACTTTTTTGATAATAAAAATTGTTCACTTCTCTATATTAAAAAATATTATAACTCATAAAACTAATTGGGGTTATAATTGTATATATAGACTTTGGAAAGAGGTCGTCTCATCCTCCAAGTTCATGCAAGTGGTTACAAATTCTAGTTAGAACATGTAGTTCTTAATATGGTCTAAAAACCATCTAATTTAATAAATAATTTGACTTTTCAAGATCATGTAACATGTTCATGTACACAAAATAAAAATTCAATTATTTATAATTAAATACTCAAAATCTAAGTACATTGGCCATTACAAAATTATACATGTGTAATATTCTAGCCTACCAAGACTTATTCATTTGAAGTGTTACGTGTACTTTGGTTGGCATAGAATTTGACATGGAAAATAAATATCTATTTACACCATTGGAATCCTAATTCTTATTTTATTCATTATTTTCATAAACTTTATGTGATTCTCTATGCTGATTTTCTATGATATCTAAATCTAGCAACAATGCCTGATGTATTCTCTTTGTCTGTCTAAGGAGATTCACATACTCATCCTTGGTTATTTGAAATTTATTCTTGAAGATCTCAAATTCATTACCTTATTTCAATATTTTATTAATTACAAATCAATTTCCTTAATTTTAAAGTGTTGTAATCTTTATTTAAACTCATTATCCACTTCCTTGATAATCTTGTCAAAATTGAGCCTGCTAATTAGCTTACTTGTGGAGTATTTAACCATATTTAAATTTAATTCATGTGAAATTTATAGGACCTAAGCCTCATGTGCCTAATATCTAGGGACTAAAGCCCCAAAATTTTTAACTAATATTTCACCTCCTCCTATCTAATGATTACTATGTTTAAGTCATTGGATGCCTCTAGCATAGTCATTAAGTTGAGATGAATATATAGCAAGTTGCCTATATAGACAACTAACATCTTCAATTTATTACTATAATATTTTAAAGAGTTAAACAATTGATTTAATTGTCTCACATGAGGGGCCATCTCAGCCTTCATAAACTCCATATCTTCTAGGGAGTTATAACATCTTGAAGCTACCTCTTAGAGTTCAGCTTCAATGCTCACATGAATGTGCATTGTCTTTGCCTTTTCCTTAAGTTTCTCCACTTCCTTCCCTAACACTTATACCTCTACCTCTATCTCTTTTCAAGCTAATTCTATTCCCTCATGTATTGAGACTATGGTATCATTATGCACTTGAGCTAGGTCTGCAAGATTTTCCTTATACAATGTTTGCCCTAGATGTCTATTCTTCTTTTGGTAAGGGTAAACACTCTTTCCTTTCCTCAAGGATGGTCTGGATGCCCTTTTCATCTTATAATTTTCTCTTATTAACCCTATAGATACTATCTATTGGAGGATCAAATAAGGTAAAAATATATGAAATATCAGTGATCTAGAAGTTTAGTAATTGAGAAGCCTTGCTCCTTAAATCCATTACCCATGAATGAATATCTAGTTAGGATACATCATAGGCTGTGACAAAAACCTCTTCCTCTACCTCCTCTTGAGATTTTTTTATGTTTATTATGGGCTTTAGTGAGGACATCTAGAAGGGAAGGTCATATGATTTTAGACCAATCCACTCCTACAAATGGAGGAAGTGGATGGATCATGATTATTTAGAGATTGGAATTCCTCCCCCTACCAGTTCTTGTCACTATGGTCTCCTCCATGGAAGTGGTAGTTGGTAGTAGAAGGGTGATTTGAGTGGATTTTACATGGAGCTATGAAGTGACAAAAATTTTCTACAGCTTTCTAGAAACCTTATTTTTCTTGAGGTTTCTAACAATAGAGGTGGCAATATGAATAAAAGGGGTCTATGTGGTGAATGGGATGGAAGTGGAGATGGAAGGGGAAATGGTAGTAGTGGAAGTGGAGGAGATGGATGTGGGAACTTACATAGAGGTATACATATCAAATATGTGTATAGAAGACAAAGGAAATCTAATGAAATATTTGGTGCTTGAAAGATAAAGATCTATAAAATCTACTTGGAAGCTCATAGCCTTTGTTATATCCAACTTGTCTTCCTCATCTGAATCATCTTCAATATATTTGATAATCACCATGTCTCTCCTATCTAGTTTTGAACATAAAGACTAAGTAGAAAAGCCCTCTAACACCTCTATTATAGGACTACACATAGGAGTCTTAGGCTTCCTCTTGTATACTAGGGGGTTCTTGCTTGAATGGGGGAGTCATGTGGCAATGATGATACTTCTCTTTGAGTTGTTATCTTAGTGGATGTAACAATATGAATATATGGCATAAAAATTAGCACTTGGTTAAAACTTGTAGTAGGCACTTCTTATGTTCTTTCTTCCTCATAAAAGTTAAGGCTGATGGGGTCTCTTACTTGTCCTCCCTTAGTTTCACTAGGATCAAGTTTCCTAGGATCCTTCTTCACTACTTTAAAATTCAACTTTAGAGGGAGTCCTTGGGAGGAAGAGGTAGCCTGGTCCTTGGATGGCTCCTCAGACTATCCCCTCTAAAAATCTAAAGGTTTACTCCATTTAAAAAGTGGGTTTCTCCTATCTAGCTCCCTGGTAGAAACTAAAGGATCATCTTTGATTATTTTTAAATTATCCTATTGTAATCTAATAATCTAAGCCCATTCCAACACTTCTTCATCAAATTTAGCATTAAAAAATAAGAAGTCATAGTCATAGGGATTATGACTATATGGGATGTTGAATCTATGAATGTGTTTCTAAATTAGCCTGTGTAGATCTTAGTCTCTATGGAAGTGTAGGGAAAGGATAAATCCTATGTTTTCCACCTACCTCCCCAATATGCTTTCTCAGCATTTATGTCATCCTTTTAATAGTTATGAGATGACCAAAATATAAGGATTTTTTATGCCTTGATAGATCTTCCTTAATGTTCTTCCATAATTAGAAGGCAATCTCCTATTTAACTAACATATCTACAACTAACCTTGGAAGACATAGGGGAAAACCTTGTTTCCCCATACCATGATGAGAGTAAAATCTGGGTAAAATAAATAATCCTTTTTCTTAGACAAGTTATTCACAATATTGTGTCTAATCTAAGGCATGGGCAATCCATGAATAGATTTCTAAATCTAAGGATAAACATCCTCATAGATCCTCACCATGTGCTTGGTATAACAATAAATGTACATGAACTAGTAGTGATCAAAGATCCTATTATTTTCATAGTTTATGGATAGAGCCCATAATGCACCAAGTTCTTTGTAATATGTTCCCATGACTACATCTAATAAGTATAAGTGGGGTTCCTACCTTTGTGGATAATTTTCTCATTTAGTCTTAGGCTTATTATCTCACCTAGAATGTATGTGGGATCATGTGTAAGCATCATATATAATAGTGGTACCCAATCTACATTGACAAAATGAGTGTTGGGCATACCATATAATATATTTATAAGAGCCATGCTAATTTTAATTCCCATCTTGAATTTGTCAATCATAATCACTCCTTTTGGCCTCTTCCATTTATATGTGATTGTCTAGTTTAAGAGGAGTCATGAAGATAACAGCTTCTCCATCAAGTTCTCTACATTAAATTACACCAATGTGTTATTATTTAATTAGACATCATTGATACTCATTGAAAAATATGACTCAACCTCCAATCCCCACCAACACCAATCCCCAATTGATATGACTCAACCTCTTACACAAGCCATATAAAAAATGAACATAATGAAAATTTCTAACACCTCTCAAATAATGAAATTACAATGTCAATTGATCAATATAGGTAATCAAGTTTTGGCTATCAATTATTAAGATAATCCAAATTTTATTCTTCCACCTCTTAGAGATGCCTCAAAAAATGTTATTCCTCAACCTATTATGGATAAAAATATGCTTAAAATATCCAAAATGAGCCTTTATCTCCCTTCATTATGTCTATTGATATTGGTAACATATCTCTAAATATCAACTATGATGGGACTAAATACCATGCATCCTTTCTCAAAGCCTTTGGCAATCTTTATAAAGAGTGGATCAAAACTAATACTTTCATCACAACTAAACTTCCAGTTAAAACCTTCACTAGCAATGTATTGGAATGGTACAACCAACTTACCAAACACTCCATTTGACAAATTGTAGATTTATTCAATCCTTTAGTCAAAGAGTTTCAACATAATTATCTTCCAAAAAATTACCTTAGCCATTTCATCAATGTTAAGCAATCTCCCATTGAATCAACTCATTATTTTACTAAATGATGGAAATCTCTGGCCCATAAAATGATTGATGGTATTTTTTTAAAACTCTGTATAAATTATTTAACTCCACTTCAATATAAGGTTTGTAATTTTTCTCCTTAAACACTTAACAAAGGTCTTGACCAAGCTAAATTTCAAGACTTCCTCATGAAGCAATTCGAACCTAATCCTAAATTCCTTAAAGGATATTTTAACACTTTTAATAATGCCATCACTAAAAATACTCATCAAACTAAACTAAGAGTTGTCAAATATGACACTCCCTCATCTTCTCACATATCACTCACTTTATAATAAATGAAATAATTCTTACTACCCTTTAAACCCTTTACTTATCCTAATAATCCTCTTAAGTGGTATGATCCTAATAAATTTTGTTGGTTCCATGCCAACATTGGTCATTCCCATGAAACTTGTAGAGGGATTACTAAATTTTTTGTCTCCTAAATTATTGGTGATTAATTCAATCATGAATCCATGATCAACCTTCATCATCAAGAGTACAACACCGCTTCTCAAAAATGATAAGCTTCCAAAGCTTCTTCTTATAATAACCAAATTTTTTTTTCCATGGATAATAATCAACAAACTACCAAGGATACTTGTGTTATTGATTCCAATTATGACCAATATTAAAATAATTATCAATATGTTAATATATCTAAGGTCAATTATCATCACAAACTAGATCATAAAGATCATATCACAAAACCTAAGAAATCATATTTGGAGGAACAACTTCTCAAAGATACTACAACCACTCATTTATCTTTAGAAGGCCATGATGAACCACCTCCTTATTTATAACCCACAATTACTTCTATTTATTCAAAATATACCTTACCTTCTAAAATTTTCATAGGTTCTTTTTCTAAATCCCATTGGAACTTTCATGAAGAACTTAACTCCATGCCTTGTAAGATTCCACTTATGGAGTTACTTCATATTTGCCCTTATCATCAAAATTTCCTTATGTAACAATTACAAGAAATTTAAGATCCATCTTCTATAGATGAATAAACACCCTCTATTGAGCCTCAACCTACCAATGTCCATACCATTAAAACCATTTGTCCTTCTTCTAAACCTTCTATTGAATTTATTGAAGAGGACATGATTAATGATGAAATCCTTTTTCATGCCAATAATCCACCACTATTCATTAAAATGGCTATTAATACTACCCTTATTGATAAATTTTTAGTCGACAAAAGCTCTGGTATGACATCTTTGTGGCTCATCCATTAACTTACTTATAATAAGGATAATATTAAGAAAACTTACCTTACCTATCATGGATTTGATAAAAACTAATCAAAATCCACTTGGTTGTATTTGGATTCTCCTAAAAATTAGACCTCAAACAATTCAAACTAAACTTATGGTCCTTGATTTGACCTTATCTTATAACATAGTCCTCAGTCTCCCTTAGACTCATAAAATGAGGGCCATCACTTCTTTTGTTAGCCAATGCATTAAATTTTTGCATAATGGTAAATGGTATAAATATGAGGTTAATCCTAGCCCTTAGAGTATTCAACTTCCTAATCCAAAATCTCAATATCACATCACTACCATTCCTACCATCAACAATGATCCTTTACCTAAGATCATCAACATCCATACAAACTTACAAATCACTCTTTCTATTTTTTATGATTATGAATCTAATGCCTTGAAACTTACCTACAACAATACCAAGATACCTCACTATGTTTTGGAGTGGTTTCCTCTTTGTTTATTACCTCTTGATCACACTATTCCTCTCACTAATGAGATCGCTAATTTTACCTCTCCATGCAATTCTCAAGAACCTTGTTTACTAGAAGATGCCTTGACATACAATGACTATGGAGTGGAAAAATTACTTAAAGATCCTCTAATCATGTTTGCACAAAATTTTAGTAACATTAGGATTTCACCTTCTGAAACTCCCCTTGAATCTCAATCATGTACCATTTATCCAACCTATGATGATAATTACATCATGGCCCAAGCTAAATATTGATATTTGGATGTTCAAAATTATCAGAAAACTTTAGCTCAAATACATGCTTTCAATCGAGATGTTCATACCATTTCCATAGATCATGAATTATATTTTGAATGTCATGTGCCTTTTAATAATTGTCTACTTATTGATACTCTTTGGGTGGTAGAAAAAATCATACCTTTCAAATATCTATATATTCATACATTTTCTCTACCATATACATATTCCATCCTTACATCCAATTCTTCCCCCATCAAATAATCTAATTATACACCAATCCACTCTAATTTTATCTACTCCTCTTAATTCTAAGATAAATTAGATGCAAAGGCCATAGATTTCCATTAAATACATTCTAAATATGATTTACATGGTAATAAAATTCTTGATCTCAAAGTATATGTTGAGTATTTTGGTCCTCTTCCCACTCTACCTAGTGATGAAGCCATTATTGAAATACTTCATGTTTGAGAACCTAAACTTCCTCGTCAACATCACAAACTTGGGAATTTCAAAAATAAATTCCCTTGTTTCAACAACTTCATCCCTAGAATTGACCCTAAAGATAATCCAATTTATTATTTACCTAATATATTATATCATTTCCAAGATGGCATTCTATGCTTATTAAATAAACTAAGTGTATTGAATATGTTACTCCATCATGATCTCAACCAATTATAGTCTCTCATGAGCTCGCACCTATCGAACATGATAAATTTACCTTATTTTTTGATAAATATTATGAGATATTCATATAGTATTATGAGGACATGCCTAATATTGACCCTACCATTGTGTTGTACAACATCATCACTTATCCTGATGCCAAACCTATGCATCAAAAATAATGGAAATTTTCACTTGAGGTTTCCACCTTATGTCACAATTAAATCATAAAACTTATTAATGCTAAGTTTATAAAACTATTGGACTGTTTTTAATACATTTGTAACATAGTTCTTATTAAAAAAAAATTAACCATGCTCATTCACATCCACATTGATTTCCATAATCTTAATCTTGCTTGTCCCAAGGATAATCACCCTCTCCATTCAATAGATGTGATTATTGATTCCATCAATAGTTATGAAATGTTATCTCTTATGGATTGTTTTTGAGGCTATAATCAAATTCACATTACCCTTGAGGACCAAAATAAGATAACTTTCACCACTGAATGGGGCACCTATTGTTATGTTAAGATGTCTTATAACCTCAAAAAGGCTAGATCCACTTATCAATGAGAAATGACTCATATATTTCATGATCATACCCACAAAATTGTATAAACCTATGTGTATGACCTCATTTATAAGTATAAAAGTTACAAGACTCATCTTTCTAATCTTGACATCATATTTGACTATCTTATCAAATAAAAAGTTAGACTAAATCCTTATAAATGTGTCTTCAATGTCACATCTGGAAAACTATTATGATTTGTAGTCTCTCTATAGGGAATCGATGTTGATCTTTCTAAAATTAATGCTATTATCAACATGTCCATCCCTCATTCCATTCTTGACATTCACACTTAATAAACTTAGGGAAATTAGATGATTTTTACCCAAAATGGCTTATCATAGCCACTCCATCAATTCTATTTTTAATAAAGGTAGTGCTTTAGAATGGATGGAACCTTGTCAAAAATCATTTTATAATATTAAATAATCATTGCTTCACCCACCTACTCTTTGACCTCCTTTAAATGATCGACCTTTGATCCTATATACTTCTTCTACACCCATATCAATTGGGGAAGTGTTTTCCCAACAAGATGATACTAGAAGAGAGTATTCCATATATTATATCATCTAAGGCCTCATTTATTATAAGAAACATTATACAAAATTTGAATATGATTACCTCACCATCTATTTTATAGCTACAAAACTTTAACATTACATGCTTTATAAAACCACTTATGTCATCATTCATTTTGATCCCCTTCATCACTTGTTATCCAAATCATTTATTCTTGGAGATAGAATTGGAAAATGGATGGTCCTCTTTATTTAATTTGATCTTCAAATTATTACTCAAAAATCTATCCTAGGACAAATAATAGTTGATCAACTTGCCACAACTCCCATTCCTGCTACTAATCACCTTTAATATAGTCTTCTTGATGATAATATTATAAATATTTAAAGTCTCAACCAATATATATCTCTTAAATATTAATTTTATAACTTTAACACTAATATTGAAGAAATTAATCTTGATAAATTTTCTATCCTCCCCAATACTAGTAAGCCAAAAGTAGTCATTAAAGAACTTCATGAAATTAATGTTGATCTACATGAGGATACTTGAATCCTTCATTTTGATGGTGCCAAATAACTGTAAGGAGATGGGGAATGTTTTATTCTTAATATCCCTCTTGGAAAATTCATATTTATAGTTTTTTACTAAACATTTGACATCACTAACAAAATGTTAGAGTATGAATCTCTAATATTAGGCATGAGAGTTACTCTTTATTTATATATCTAATACTTGCATGATTTAGGTGATTTTCAACTCATTCTACACCAAGTCAATGGTGATTACCAATGAAAAAGATAAAATCTCATTTTTTATCATCAAATTACTACTACTCTCATGAAATATTTTATTTATTTTACCATCGAGCCCATCCCTCGAGATTAAAATTCTATTGAAGATTCCTTCACATCCTTAGCATCTCTTTTTCATCCATACCAATTTCTTTCCAATCCCACTTTTTTTATCCAAATAATAAAATACGCATCCTATAGTCAACCACGTGATTCAATTATCTACTACATTAAGGCTATTACCATTTGACAAAGCTCATGGTACAAAGACATCATTCAATTTATAGAAACCCAAACATATTCTCCCAACCTTGATCCCCATGAAAAGACTCACATTTGTAAACAAGATTTTAAGTATGTATTTATATATAACATCCTTTATTATCATAATACTAAAGGTACCTTTCTCTATTTTGTTATTAAATATGAGGTTCCTCATCTTTTTAAATAAGTGCATGGGGGAATTTATGGTAACCATTGTAGTGGACATGTTACAGCCCATAAATGCCTATGTATGGGATACTTTTGGCCTACTCTAGAAAAAGATGCCATCAGATTTTATAAAAAGGGTACACCTTTCCACATTCATGAAAATTTAATTCATTCACCTCTAGCCAATATTAAAACTATCAAATCTCCCTAGCCATTTTATATGTGGAGATTAGATCTCATTAGTAAATTACCTTGATCTCAAGATGGGCATGTATTTATAATCATATACACATAATATTTTACTAAATAAGTTGAATTTATGACCCTTTTTAATGTCACCAATACCACCATCTAACAAATTCATCTTTAATCCAATCATTTTCCACTTTTGTGTCCCTCATAATATCATTTTAAAAAATGGTGGTAATTTCAAAAACAAAGAGGTTAAATAGTTTTATGCTAAATTTAAAATCAATCACAAATTTTACATACCCTATCATTCATAATGTAATGGTCAAGATAATGCCACCAACAAAATTCTTAATAAAATTATCCAAAATATAATTCATTAAACCCACACGTATTGGAACCTTTATCTTGATCCTACTCTTTGGGCCTATTAGACTAGCATACATATTCCCACTCAAGAAATACCATTCTCTCTAGTCTATGGTTGTGAATAAATTATTCCATTAGAAGTTGAGCTTCCCTCTCTCTATATATCTCTTCATGGTACCATACTTGATGAATAATTATAGGAAGCTTGCCTTCATGTTCTCAATCATCTTGATGAAAATTGTCTTTATGATTTGCAACACAATCACCAATACTAGAAATGTATTACTAAATAACATAACAAACATATTAAAGTTAACACGTTTAAGGTTGGTGATCTTATCCTTAAATTAGACTACAATCATGATAAAGAAGTTAAACATGTGATAAAATGATTGGACCCTTATTTAGTTAAATATATTCTTGGTCCAAGTACCTATTACCTTTAAACCAATGAAGGTCATACTTTTAGAGATCCCACCAATGTGTAACTCTTCAAGAATTATTTTTCCTAATACTTCCGTCATTTCATGTTTAATATATACTATCTATATAACACTATTTTTAGGATACTTACATGGGTTTAATCCTCTACATCATTTCTCTCTTTTTATAAACCTTAGTCCTTAATATTAGTATATTAGTTTCCTTTTTTCTCATGAGTTACACTATCAAACCATGGATAGGAACCAATATCCCTCATGATGTAATTTGACCCTATTTATTTTCATAATCTTTACACTTTTATTGGCACCCCTTAGATTTATCTCTTGTGAGTTGTAGTGTAAGACCATGGATAATAGCTAGCCTTTCTCACAAATACCATCTTTTTACTATCCCATTTATTTTCCCATTACTTTTTGGCATTTTTGTGGGTTTCTCTTTTTGAGTTTTAATGTAATACCATGGATATGACTAAGCCTTCCTCATAAAATCACCATCTTTTTATTCCTTTTTTATAATGTTTTTTCCAATGGTTATGAGTTCTTGATCCTTGTTCTCATCTTTAGCTTTTAATTCTTTTAATAAATGGAATTTTCACAAAAATCTATATTAGAATGTTTTCCTAAATTTATCTAATTCTTATGATAAATTATCATAATTCATTGTCATTATATCCTTTTTTTCACCCTTTATCAATTTTTTGTGATTTGATGTAATTCAAATTGTTTCATGTTTCATTCCTCTTGATTTCCTTTCCTTTCACTCCACATTAGATAAAACAATGTCAAAGTTAAGATAACACCTTATTTCACCTAACTTTATGAGACTCTTAGACACAATGCTCTTTGGAGTTATATATCTTAGAAGCTAAGTCCTAAGTATTCAAATTAAATTCATTTTTAACACATACATTACTACACCCTTAACCTTTTGTGTGTCTTGGGATATGTGTGGTTGACTTGTGGTTTACATACCTCTTTTATATTCTTATTACATTTCTCTATGTTCTTAGTTAGGTCAGCTTATGAAATAACCATGGCTAAGTAGACTATATATAGGAGGTAGTGGTTATTATTTGGTCATCATGTTAAGTATTATATCTTAGTGCATTATTATGAAGGTTTTCCCCTCAAAGTTGCTTTGCTATATTAGCCAGTATTCTACTTTGGTATCAATTATTATTGTGTGATCTCTCCTATTTGCTTATTTTGTGTGATATAAAATAATTCTATGTGAACATCTAAGTAATTTCATTACAAGTGTTATCAGAGCTTTGATTTAGGCTTATTTCCTATGGTGTTGCTTTTTCATAGTTGGTAAGGCATGACTTTTACGAGGGGAAGGAGCGAAAAAACATAACTTGCAATAAGGGAATAATTTTTTTTATGTCAACATAGTATTGTTTGAAAGGATTTAATATATATATATATATATATATATATATATATATATATATATATATATTTAAAAAGAAAAAAAATTGGAAGTATTTTTTACTTGCATAATTATAGTCATTGGATTCATCTCGATGAGATGATCACAATGGTATATTCTATTGGTACACTTTTTTGTGCCACATTTTTTTACCTTAGTGTATAAAGGCAGTCATTGGATTCATCTTAGAAAGGTAATCACAATGGTACTATCCCTTGGTATAATTTTTTTGAGGAAAAAACCTTCTTAGGGTTTATATAGCTGGTTCTTCTATACAGGGATGTAAAAGGGCGTAAGAAACTACTAAGACTCCTATCAACAACATGGAATCTAAAACTTCAGATCCATTGATTTATTAACTTTAGGCTTATATAAAGGGATTTGGTGTGGCATGATGACTTTATTTTATTTCAAAATGATGTTTCAATGATACAAAAAATGATTAATGGGGTTCATAATCAATTGAATCAGATCACTATTTCATTGGCTACTCTTTCATCTCAATTATAGTCAAAAAACCATCTACTTCATCATTTGGGTCCTCCTCTTCTGAACACTAACAACTCTAATTATGGTATGAAACCAATTTTTCCCAAGGTGAACATGGGTAAGTTTAATGGTAATTATATTCTCACTTAGATTAGCCAACTTGAGAATTTATTTGATCTACATCAAACTCTTACTTCCTAGAAGGTGATAGTGGCATCTCTATATCTAGAACCTGAGCAGTTCATTTGGTATTACTAGTTATGTGCTCAAAATAAAATGAATTATGCTCCTATTACATAATATATTTTCACTAATAAGTTATTATCTCATTATAAAAATAATTTATCTAAGAACTACTTCATTTAGTTAGCTAAACTATGGAAAACAAGAACTGCGAAGGATTATATTCATCAGTTTCAGAATCTATCCTTATAGGTGGAAGACATCACTAAGGAAAATTTGATTGATCTATTTTTGGGTAGTATCAATGATAGCATCCAATTAGAGGTTTGAATGTTTAACCCATCATATATATCAAAAGTTATCCCATGGGCATGCATGGTAGAAGAAAAAGAGATGGTCAAATGGAAAACCTTCACTACTGGTCATGATCACACCTTTCCAATACCATCAAACCCTCAACCCACCAAACTAACACCTCAAAAAATTAAAGATAAGTGACCCAAAGGGTTGTGTTATGGTTGTGACTATAAATGGAGAAAATATGATCATTGTGATTAAAACAAGTTATTTTACATTGAAGGTGATAATGAGGATGACAATGATGAGGAGGCAATTGGAAAAGATGAAGAAGGTCCTAAGAAGGAATCTAAAGACTCTCAGCCTACTATTTCCTATCATGCCATTTTAGGTATTAGTACTCCCCAAAATTTAAGGTGGTGGGTTTATTAAAAAAATAGAAGGTCATTATTCTAATTAATTCTAGGAGAAAACACAACTTTATCAATAATAAGTTAGTTTTTCACTTGAACTATTTTATTTATCTCACTCTAAAATTTTAGTTCATGATTGCAAATGGTGGTACTATCATTTTCTCAAGAAAAATCCATAGTATTAAGATGGCCATGGTAGACTACTTGTTGGATTCTCTTATGTTTACTATTCCCATGGGGGGAGCTAACATTGTTTTGGGAGTACAGTGGCTCACCACTTTGTGCATTATTGAGATGAATTTATAGAAATTATTCACGCATTTTTATTCTAAGGGAAGGATATTTGATCTAAGGAGATTAAGGGATAAATGTCCACAACTTCTTATCTCCCATCAAATGAAAAATATTATTTGAAATGGTGATAAAGGATTTGTATCTCGCTTGTTTTTCATGGAAGTTCATCCAACTTATCCATCTACACCTCCTAATCTATAACAAGTGATTGATGCCCATTCAGTAATTTTTGGGGACATGCTAAAAGGAATTCCACTTGACCACATGCATGGTCATGCCATCAAACTTGTTCTTGGTAGTATACCACCCAAAAATAGGCCATATAGGTATCCCTATGCCCAAAAAAGTGAAATTGAAAATATGGTACAAGAAATGTTGGATGTAGGAATCATTCTCCATAGCCAAATTTAATATTCTTCACTAGTTATCATGATGTGAAAGAAATATGACACTTGGAGGATGTGTCTTGACTATATATAACTCAAAAAGTACACTATCAAATATAAGTTTCCTATTCCTATCATTGATGATTTACTAGATGAATTAAATGGTGCTCTTTACTTTACCAAGTTAGATCTGCATTCTAGATATCATCAAATCTGTATTCATCATGAAGACATACCCAAAACTATTTTCAAGATGCATGAATGCCATTATGAGTTATTATTTATGCCTTTTGGGCTAACAAATGCACCATCTACCTTTTAGAGTTTGATGAATACTATTTTTAGGCCATTTTTGAGGAAATTTGTTTTAGTATTTTTTGATATCTTCATTTACATTAAAAATTAGGAAGACCATTTTCACCATGTGAAATAGGCACTCTAAATTTTTGAACAAAATTAGATGTATTCCAAACCTTATAAATGTAATTTTGGATCTTGTGAGGTTGATTATTTAGGTCATCTAATTTCACATATAGGAGTAAGAGTGGATCTTGAAAAAAATTCAAGTAATGGTAGACTCACTGATTCCTAAGACACTCAAGCAACTAACGAGATTTTTGGGGCTAACTAGTTAGAATCATAGGTTTGTCAAAAATTATGGTAGTATTACAACCCCACTCACATATTTGTTGAAGAGAGACTCCTTTTTGTAGATTGATATAGCTACCAGTGCATTTGAACAATTGAAATTGGTGATGTGCACCACTCTAGTGTTGGTTACTCCAAATTTTTCAAAGAATTTTATGGTTAAATGTGATGCATCTCGGGTATGGTATAGGTGTTGTACTTATGAATTAAGGTAAACCACTTACATTTTAAATTCATCAACTAAAAGTCAAATAATTAGGGGTCATTTAGGATTTTAAAAACCTATCATAGAATCAAGCATGATTTTTTTGGGAAGGACTCAAGGGGGATGTCCAAAAATATGTGGTTGAATGTATGATCTATCAAAAAAATAAATGAGAAAGCATCAAAACCCTAGGTCTTTTTTAGCATTTATCCATCCTGAGCCATCATTGGAAAGAGGTGCCTATGGATTTCATTATAGGGTTACCAAGATCTGATGGTCAAAATGTTATCATGGTTGTGGTAGATCATCTTAGTAAGTATGCTCATTTTTGTTCTTTATCATAGCCATTTGTTTCTAGTATATTAGCTTCTACTTTTTTTAATATATTTTAGAAATTTCATGGTACCCCTAAGATCATTGTCAATGATCAATATCCCATCTTCACTAGTAATTTTTGGACTAAGTTATTTGCATGTTTGGGCACCAAGTTGACTCATAGTTCATCCTATCATCCTCAATCTAGTGGACAAACTAAGGTAGTCAACAAATGTCTAAAAGGATATCTCTATTGTTTTGTTTTTGATAAACAAGATAAATAGGTTCATTGGTTTCCACTTGTTAAATGGTGGGATAATACTTTTGTTCATATTTCTTCCAAAATGTCTCCTTTTTTGGCATTATTAGGATATCACCTTCCATATATCACTTAAACCTTGAATTTACATCCTAAGGTTCATGTAGTTGCAGAGCATATTCACCAACAACAAGAGGTCCTTGCTAGTTTACATGAAAATTTCCCCATGGCCTAGTTTCACATAAAATAGTAGGTAGATCAACATAGGAGTGAGACACACTTTGACATTTATGATTGGGTTTTTATTCTATTATAGACATATAAGTATATGTCCTTGATGAAACAAAAAAAGGATAACAAGTTGTCCCCTAAGTATTATGGGCCTTATCAAATCTTGCATAAAATTGGTAGTGTGGCCTATAAGTTAGAGTTTCCTTCCGCCACTCACATACATCTAGTATTTCATGTATCATGCCTAAATAAAGTCATTAGACACAAAGTGGTTACCCAAATTGAGTTATAAAAATTGGATGAGGAAGGAAGAGTTGTTCTTGATCCTGAGGTGATCCTTCAAATGCACACTAAATAGTTGCAATCTCAAGAGACTAAGGAGTACCTAATCAAATGAAAGAATATTTCTTGTGAATATGTTACTTGGGAAGATGAGTTCTTTATGTAGAAACATCTAGATTTGACTCAACAATGAGAAAAATGTTGTTTTTAATGGGAGGGGCATACTACATCCTTAACCTTTGGCATGTATTGGGATATGTGTGGCAAACTTGTGGCTTACATACCTCGTTTATTTTATTATTACATTTCTCTATGTTCTTAGTTAGGTCAGCCTATGGAATAACCATGGATAAGTAGACTATATATAGGAGGTAGTGGTTAGTCTTTGATCATGATATTAATTATTTTTCTATTAGTGCATTGTTGTGGAGGTTTCCCCCTCAAAGTGGCTTTGTTATATTATCTAGTATTCTACTATGTCATCAATTTTTGCTATGTGATCTCTCATATTTGCTTATTTTGTGTGATATAAAATCATTTTATGTGAACATTTAAGTAATTTCATTACACATTCAATTTTCCAAATCTATATGGAGGAGGAATAAAATTAATCCATCATGAAATTTAAAATCCAAATCATTTGAAATAAAATGCAATGATATAAAAAGGTAACATATAAATTCCAAAAGTTAAAATCACACCAAAAGATGTGATTACAAGTGCATACCCTAGCTGTAATTGAAGATCAAACTCAAAAATTGGCCTTAAAAAAGAGATGAGGTCCATTGGGGTATGGTAGGATAGTAGATTGGAATGGGAGAATTCAAAAAAATCTATGGTGATACCTACTTTCTCATGTAAGTACCATATCTTTTTAGTAGATTGACAATTTTATACAGGGTCCTGAGGAATGGGAAACATGTTGTGGGAAGGTAGGTCCATTTTAATTTTCATGTATATAGCATTCATTTGATGACCTACATACTTCATTTTTTTACCTAAGACTCTTGTGGCTAAGATAAGTTTTTTAGATTCCTTAAGGTTGAAAGACATCTTGTTTTGACAAACCTAATTTGAGTGTCTTAAATTCAATAAAGAATTACTCTACCTTGGTTTTTCCTTCATTATCCCCTCCACCCATTTCATTTCCCCCTTTACAAACATGTGTGATTCTAAATATATTTGCTCTCTTATATACTTCCTTCTTCTTCACATCTTAAAAACATGCTAGCACTACTTTGTTTTAATTTTATCTATTGTTAGATCAAAAAAACATGTTTGAGCAACTATGGATTACTTTCTTACACCATGGATAAAAATTTATAGATATTATTTTTTTTATTTTAGCATTTTTCATTTTTTTTATGCCCCTTTTTAAAAACACCTACATCCATTTCTACTTTCATGTACTTTTTCCATTGTTGATTGAAATCAGCTTGTTACTTCTCACTTACTAATGTTTTTTTCCCTTTTATGTACCTTTTTCCATTGATGATTAAGGATTGTTACTTATCACTCATAAATGTTGTTTTACCATTTTGCTTTTCCATCTTTGTTTAAGTAAGGACTGTTACTAATTTCACATAGATGTTTGATTACCATACTTTTTGACTTAAATCCTTGGTTTGTCTTGGTGTGTTTGCCTTTCTTACTTAAGGTTTACTTGTTTGATTTTTTTTTTGTCTTTAGTGGTCTACCTAATTTAATCTAAATTTTGACTTCGTAACTTATTCTAACCTAGCACTTGTCACCCCAACTTATCAAATTTCCAAGTACATCCCATCCACATAACATCAGTTATCTTTGATTTCCTATATTTTTTTTTAATCTTTAGTTTCGTATTCTTGGGTTTGTCAAAATCAGTCTGTGCACCGTCCACAATCAAAACTATAAATACATAAAAAAAAATCCAATGATAAATGTAAGTTAAGGTATGCAACACATTTAATTTTTAGATATTTCCCTTTCAATCATTTAAATTTTAGTTATATTTTATTTAAAATATTGCAACATTTTTTAGCCTTAATGTTGTGTGTTACTATGTTTTTTCTCAAAGCACCATCCCCTATTACACCCGAGTGACACATGATGAGCTTTAAGTGGAGAATATGTATATGTTTTAGTATTGTTTTCACTTTTTCAGTGTGGACTATTTATTTATAAAAAACAAAGTAAATGTAGGGTTTTGATGATTACTTAGAGATGAAGGTTAGTTGTGCACCATTGATCAAGATTTTTTGGGAGCTCTTTTTTAGTTAGGTAGGAATGACCTAAAAATCCCAGTAATTAACAAAAAAATGGATTAATATAAAAATAAGTGAGTTTCGTGGTAAGAAATGAGTCCCAAGAAGTGATATACTTCCTTAGATGGATGTCAACCCATATTTGACATTCATGTTTATAAATAAATATGAAATTACAAAGATATATATGGATAAGATATAAATAGACAATGCCAAAGATATATAATCTATATCAAGATTAATACGATCAAAGTAATTGTCTAAGAATTTATTAGCAATACCAATGTCCTCTTGAATTATACCCATTTATTCATTAATGCTTTCCTAATTAGGTGTGAAAACTATAGTACAAAGACCTAATTCAAATGCAATGCCACTTTGATCAATTAAAAATGGTTGTTGAATAATGGGAAGATCAAATATGCTAATAATATAATGTGTTCATCTATATAGAGTCATCTACATGTAAAATATAGGTTTTAAAAAAATATAATGCAAGTTTTTGATAGGTTTTTAAGATTGAGAATGTTATCAAAACAAATTTCAATAATTTTTTAAAGGTTTAGCAGGGATCGATGACCTTCCTATAGTATGGATGTCGATTCATATGGATCAATGTAAATTCTATGTAAAACACTAAACTCTAAAAATAGACTATGGTAATAGCTTATATTATTAATAAAATAATTAAAATTGAATGTAAAATAGTGAAAAATAGATGTAGAAGACTATAGATTTGAAAGTGAATAAATTAAAGTGTGATACTAAACTTTATGGATAAAATTAAACTTGGTAAGATGAGTTAAAGAACCTAAAAAATCCTTTGATAATCTATTAAATAGAGGTTTTACAAGATATCAAGATATTGACAATTTTTGTACATAGGTTACAATGAGAATTTAGTAGAGTTTCAAAGTCAAAAATCATATTCACCATCCTCCTTGAGCCATGGAGGTTCACTGTATATCTATGGATTGACATAGATCTAGGAGAATCAACATTGATCATAGAGGATCAATGTCGATTAGCCCAATTTGGTCAAAAGTTAGCTTGGGTTATTTCAAACTGCATGTTAAATTAAGTGAATGTAACACTAAGTTATTTTCATGGGTTTTTGATGAGGATAAGCTATTGGAAGGGTTGTTGGGAGATTGAATAGGTTTTTTTATTTGTTTTTAAGGATTTTATCATTAGAAATGGTAAAAATGGGGTTAATTACTATTTAACTGTAGTAATTAAGTTTAATTAACCTATGTGGTAAAGGTAAATGGGTGAGTAAAATGTAATTGTTTCAAATATTTATGAATAGGGGCCATTATGTTAGAAATAACATGATAATGTGATGATGCACCATGTCAATACACAGGGGTGTATAAAACTAGCATCTAAATTTGCCTCTTATTATGGAGTCATATACAATAGTAGGCCATGAGATAAAAACTATAAGGTGTCTAATGTCCCAAGTTTATTGTGAGAAGGTATTCCACCTCAAATTGAGTAATAAGAAGTGAGACAAAATGGATGACAGGTTTGAAAAAGATTAAAGGTAAAAATATAATGGGGTGAGTGGAAAAAGACAAGTAGATGATAGAAAAGGATAATCAAAAGTGCAGATGATGTAAGGAAGTTCCAAAATTACATTTAATGGGATAAAAATTAATGTAAGAAGTAATGCCTCAAATACTGAATCAAGTAATAAAATTCTATAGCTAAAATAGGTGGGTGTAAGTAAAGGATATAAAGAGAATAAAAGATAAGAAAGGGTTAACATAGAATCCAATGTGTGCATGGTGTATACATTACCTATAGATGAATATTCTTGAGATAAAATATACCCTCAAAATCTTACAATAGGAAGATAATGAAAAAAGGGGTATACCTTAAAGGCGATTGGGGAACTAACAAGGGGTCAAAATCCTCAAATATAAAAGGTAATATGATATAAAAGTGGGATAGCTAAAGCAAAGGCAGCAAGATGAGGCTTTGTAGTGAAACTAGGAGCATGTGAAATGGTCCATAAGTGCAAAAATTTCAAAAAACCAAAAAAATTGACATCGATCTACAAGGGATCAATGTTGATTCAGGGGATCAACATCAATTAAATTAATTGACATCGATCATAAGAAAGGATATATATAGGTATTAGATGTGGCATAAGGTTCATTTAGCTATCAATATGAACAAGAATTTGAGAACAAAATTTGATGTGTGTCAACCTTACAAGTAGATGTGAGAGATAATAGAGGCAAGAAAAAGTGGATGATGATGATGATGATGACTATAGTATGAGGTATGTGGTTATGCATTTTTGGATAAATTTATTACTTTATTTATTATCTTTTTGGTTTTGCATAAGAAATTTGGATTTTTAGTAAATTTATGGGGGGAAAGTGGGGTAGATAGGTAGATATTTATTAGTTTAATAATGTATAACCTAGGAGGAAATTCTTTTTGGTTAAGGGAATTGATCTCGATCTATTAGGATCAATGTAATTCAAATGGAGTGACTATGATCCATAAGGATCACTATTAATTAGGGTCAAATCAGCATTGATCCTTAGAGGATTGATAGAAATCACAAAAACTTAGGATTTTGATTAACTAAAAAGATGTTTCTAATAGGCATGAGAGTTGCTGACAATGAGGGATAGGGTCCTTCCATTATTGGGGTAGTTGTAAGAGTTTATGGATGACAAGGATTAGGCTCATTTAGAGGTAGTTGGATTTGGAGGGACTCCCCATTATTTCCATTTCCATTAGGATATCAATATTATAGTGGCATTGATAGAGTGGTGGGATTATACCACCAACACTTTTTGGTTATCGACTGGTGAGATGATCACCAAAAAGGACATCCACCATATTCTTTAACTATAAATTCTAGGTGCTTCTATATATACTATTGATGAGGCTGGGTGAGAAATGTTATTATGATTATATGACAAGGATGCATTGGAAATTAGATTCTTTGCTAGAGCATTCTCATTCTAGCTATTATATGACTAAGATCCTATGGAGAGACTGGTGTTGATGATGATAGTGATATCACTGACCTACTATGTGCTACTTGATTTTGGGGGAAGATGACTACCATGGAGTTTTACTAGTGTTATAACAAACATGGTAGAGTTCCAAACTATTTTTGCCTAGGCACCCATACTATTAGGGTAGATATATAGGGAGTTATGGAGTTAGCATATTGGGTACTGATCAAGGCTTGACATCAAATTTATATTACATTATTGGGCATATGATCACATCCATGTGATTCACCCCATAGGGACCCATGGAATATATTTTGAGAGATGGTATATAACATAGGCTTCCTTTGGTGGAAAGAATACCTAGTCATTCTATATGTAGACATGGTAGTGTGGGATCTAGCACATTATAGATAGGTGTTTAGTGGCTTATAGATAAGAGATGTTATCTATAGGCCTTATGTATACTTCCTAGCATGGTTTGGTTCAATGGTGGAGACAAGTGATGTTGCCTAAGAGATATGGGTACATGGACAAAGGCTAGATCACCTCAAGCTATTCTATTTTGACAAGGTCTATCATTAGTTTGGATTTTTATAGGATGTTCCCTTATCCCCATACTTCTATAGGTGGGATGATATAGAGCTAGACTAGCCTACACCTAACACTATAGTAATTTTTATGGGGCCATAAGAGGAACCCATGGTGAGTGACCTAGATGACATCGGGTATATGGATGATTATGTAGTTTGGTTTGCATCTGATATAATGAGGAGATAGAAGAGATAAGTGAGACCACAATACGAGGTGGTTATTGAGGAGGTGAGGGAGGTTGAGCAAGATGCCCCAGATGCACACATGGAGGAGCAAGAGGCCCCTAATGCACACATAGAGGATGTACCACTATAGGATGACCCCACCCATGAGTATATATATATAGCTACAATTATTGTGGAGAGGGAGACACAAATGGATGACATATAAGAGGTATAGATAGCCCATGATACATTATAGGATCAGATTACCACATTACAAGGTGATTTAGAGAGCATGAGAGGTGAATGTGACTAGACCATATAGGAGTGAGATAGGTACCAAGTAGAGCTAAATTAGATGAAGTCCACTTTGGTAGAGAGACCAGCTCAAGATATTGTAGGATCTAGTGTTGTGCCTCTAGATATGATACCATTTTAGAGATATATGGATTTGCTTACTATGATGTCATATTATGAGAGGATATTACATACATGGCTATTAGATGTGGTTTAGTTTTCTTCATACATGGCTAGCCATATTAGATCTTAGAGGACTCTTGGGGGGTCTACTAGTAGAGGGAGTGTAGTGAATTGAAGAGGAGATGATGAGGGAGGTGATAACATTCACCTTAGCAGGATTGATTTTACTAAGTAGATCACATTATATGGGTTGAGAGACCCATTTTATTTGTGTTATGACATTTTTATAGACACTTGATGTATATATATAGACACTATTTATGTTTATTGATGGATCATGTGTGTTTTTATACATTTATTGATGATTATGGATATGTTATTCTTTTATTGATGATGTGAGGTGATGGATTATAGATTAGATGTTATGTTGTTTTTTTGCTATCATGTATGCTATGGATGGATTATAGATTTGAAATTTTATATCATGAGATGAGTTTTTAATAATGGATTATGATTATAGATTATGTTAATTATATATATATATATCATTATTATCCTTATATATGTTTATGGTTTTTAGATGATTGAATGTAAATAAATTATGGATTTTGGATTTATGCGTAATGATGATCATGGATTATAGATAGATTTTAATGATTTATTATGATGGATTTATGGATTTTGGTGTTTATAAATTATGTATTTGCATGTCATTAACTTGGACCATAACCAAAAGAGAACCTCTCATATGCATGGCTTATGAATCTTTAGCTAGGTGATAAAAGATATTTAATCAACCTTGGTTAGATAGATATTTTAACCTTAGGCAAGGATGATATGCATTTTTGGTAAGATGGGGGATGGATTGATTTAGAGATAAATTTCCTCAACTCATATTTTAAAATCAAGATTCATCTTTTATAAATCACTTTTATGCCAATGGGTAGACTGATCATTATGGGAAGCCTACAATTAGAAAGTTGATCCATATGAGAAGCTTTCATAGGATATTGCTTTTGACAATTTATTTTATTACTTTTATTAATTTTTTTTAAAATTTTAAGTGGCATAATTTTGAAAACTAATCAATGCAGGAATTTTCCTACTTGGTAGCCATCTTTCAAGGGAGTGGTCTACATTTTGACATTTTTGCATAGTTGTCCTTCAAGGGATCAGTTTGTTATTTTCTATTATATTTAATTACAGCTATCATTCATGGGATTAGTCTATTTATTTAGTCCATTTTGACACTTTCAATTTTCACTTCTTACTTGAATTTGGATCCCAAAGATAATAATGCAAGGATTGACATAAAAAGATACCTTAGAATAGTTTCTATGAATTCAAGACATGAGATGATTGTGTCATCTTAGGAAATTAATGGTCTTTAAGAAATAAGGGAAATAATGATTTGAGCTTTCTCCCATTATAGGTGAAACATATCCATGAGAGAATTCTATGTATAGAGATAGGGTATACATATTCAAGTTTGAAGTTATAGTGACTACCGAATAGCCACATAACTCTCATATAATTATTTGGTATTTTGGAATAAAGGAGATATGATAGTATTTGAGATAAACTAACCCAAAATGAGCCAAGATCTATTAACTATAGAAAGTGTTCAAATGTAATGCATTAAGAGGTTATCCTTCTATTTGATCATTAAGAGAAGCCAAATGATATGCTCTTGATCTATATTTATGGGTTATGATGTATGGTCCAAGACAATTAAGAGAAAATTTACCCCTTTTGCTTCATTTCATATTAGTGACATGTTGATTTTATTTAAGTACAAGGTCTCTAATATTAAATTCTCATTCTTTTACGTGTTGATTATATGCTTTTTTTAGTCATTATTGATATATACAAAGGTGATCAAGGGCTATCACATGATGATCATCTAGGAGTTCAAGCTGGGATAAACACTTCTAACAAAAATCCTCATCAAAAATGATGTCTTTAAAAGAGACACAAAGAAAGGGAATCTATACTATTATAATAATTACAAATTCCATACCACAGACTAAGTAAAAAGGAGTAGCACTTGTAGGGGTTTGAATACTAATTCAATATGGCCATAAGGTGAAAGGGATGTGAAGATGCCGACCTTTCCTAGATTCATTAACAAATCTGGTTAGGATTTTTACTAGAGTTTTATTAGATGTTTCTGCTTGACCATTGGCCTAGGTAAAGTAAGGTGAGGAAAAACTTAATTTGATTTTAAATGAGTTACATAGTGCCTGAAATTTTTTAATTCTTGAAATATTTCCCATTATATGTTATTATTTTATATGAAAATCCAAAATGATAGATAATGTGATGTTGGATAAATTCGATAATGTTTTTTGCCTTGGTTGAGATAAGTAACACAACTTCACCCACTTGGTGAAGTATTCTATAATGGTAATGATGAAATTATGATGCTAAGATGATTTAGGGTTGATTTTCCCTACAAGATCGAGTCTAGATTGGGATAATGGCTAGAAGTCCCTTGATACCTACAAGGCTTTACTAGGGACATGGGATAATTTTGCATGTTTCTAACATTTTTCACACTTATTAACATATGTGCAACAATATTGATTTAGAGTGGACCAATAGTAGCCTAGACGTAAGATTTGATTAGTGATTATGTGGCCACTAAAGTGTTTACTGCATGACTCATTATGTACTTTTTAGATAGCTAAGTAGGTTCATGTTTATGAATATAATGAAGAAGAATGCCATCACATTCATACTTATAGAGAATACCCTTGAGTATAGTATAGTGGGTAGATTTCTATTAGAAGACATGCTTGACACCTTTGAATAGATAGGGAGAAGATAATCTTATAGACAAATAAGTAAATATTTGTGAATACTATGTCTCCCTCATTTTTTCCTTGATATTATTGATAGATGGGAGATTAGTTCTCCTATAAGAAGGTTGGTGAACTTAATGCATAAGGATAAATAACTTGGATTCCTAATATGAGGATGGGATAAAAGAGGCAAGAGATGCCATAGTATCAATGAACTTATTAGTTAATCTAGGAGTAGTTTGGATGGCATAACATTCAAAATCATATAAGAGCTAATCATCCAAGGTCTTATATCTTTGGAAGATATAATTCTTACATTGATATACACTAGTAATTGATTGAACACCAGTTGTGAATCACCATAGATATTAAGGGATATAAATCCTAATGTAAGGGTAGTTTGGAGGCCTATAATCAATGCTTCTTATTTATCCATGTTATTGGTGCAATCAAAGTCTAGTTTAAAAGATAAATGTTAGGAATTTATTTGAAGAGGGATTAATATAATTCCTACACCACCTCTCTACTCACATTAGACCCATCAGAGAATAGATTCATTTGATATTTTGGGACTAATTGGGAAGCAGATGCAATAGATTCATTAAGAAATTCACAATTTATTGGTTGATTATTGCTAAGAGGTGCTTCAACTAGTTGATTAGTAATAATTTAGCCTTTAATAGATTTTTGATGGAGAAGTTCTAGGTCAAACTCAACTAGAATCATAATCTATTGGGTCATTCATTTATTTTGATAAGGTTTAGAATGCATGAACTTAAGGGGGGTACTATTCATAATTACATACATCTTATGGTTAAGAAGGTAGTGACGAATCTTAGAGGCTAAAAAGACTAATGTTAGGCATAGTTTTTTAGCATGTAGATAATGTGTTTCATATTTTATGAGGGTATGATTTATCTAATAAATATTTTATTCTTTATGATTCTCATCTCTATGAGAAATCATAACACCTAGAGCATGATCTATAGCTGAGATATAAAGAAAGAAAGGTTGCCCTTCCTTAGGTGGAGTTAGGACTAAAGGTGATAGAAGATAGTTTTTGAGTATGTTAAAGGCTTCTTGAAAATTAATATGCCACACAAAGTGACTATCCTTCCTTAATATATGGTGGAAAGGTTAACATCAATCAAAAATATGGGAGATAAAATGATGGATAGACTAGAGCTTGCCCTATAAATTACACAGCTACTTAAGGTTGGATGGAGGAAGAATTTCAAAAATAGCTTTGATTTTAGTGGGATAAACTTTTGTTTTGTGATTATAAATAATAAAACCTAGGATTTTACCCATCAAGACACCAAAAATGCACTTTTTTGGATTTAGACACACATGATGCCAAAGTAGATGATTGAAAATAACCTTAAGTATAGATAAGCAATCCTTACAAAATTTTGAATTTTCAAGGAGATCATCTACATAGTCTTTGATGATTTTGTGGATTATGTCATGAAATATATAAGTAATATCCCATTGATAAGTGGATCCTATGTTCTTTAGGTTGAAGGGCATAACATGGTAGTATAAGGTCCCCCAAGGAGTAATGAATGTAGTTTTATGTTGATATTTTGGTGCAATAAGTATTTGATTGTAACTAGAAAAACCATAAATAAGGGATAACATTTCATGACTAATTATCAGGTCCACTAATTGGTTGATGTAAGGGAGAGGGAAATCATCTTTTTGACAAGTAATATTTAAATCATGAAAGTCAATATAGATACAAAGTTCCCCTATAGGCTTAGTGATTGGAATGATGTTGGACACCCATTAAGGATAATCAATGATAAGATTAGGTAATGGCCTTGCTCCAGTCTGATAAAAAATTAGTAAAATATTAGTTTTCTTGAGAAGTTAAGGATTTGTTAATTTTAATGATTCTTAAGGTTTCCTAAGACCCAATATTAATATCAACAATTACTTCATTTAATAAGATAGATGTTTTAGATGAAATAGAATTGGGTAAATAAGAGTTTTCAATAGCCAAATGAGTCAAGATTGACTCATCATCTTAACACTGAAGAACAGGGATAGTTGGTGTATCAAGTCCTATTAAGTTAGGATATGCCAAAGGGATGGTTTGGGTCTTTCCATTGTGATGAAAGATGAGGGGTTATATGGAGATCATATCGACTAAAAAAAAATTAAAGGGATGGATACAGTGTTTCTAGTTGAGGAAGAGGTATCAGATGATGAATATTTCACTTCTTCCAAGAACGGTAGAAGAATAGGTTTGGGAGAAGATTTAAAATCTTTTTCAAAGCCTAAGCCATGATTTCAATGTGGTTTTCTAAAATATCCTAATGTGACATTGTGGGGACCCTACTCAAATCTACCCATGTCAAAGCCTGTTCAGGCACAATGATAAAGGTAGGTTTGTGTGAACTGGGGTTTATTGAGAAAAAAATAAATTAGATGTGAAGGGTTTAGCATGGCTACCATTTTTAGGCCCTATGGTAGTTTGATCAATTCCATTATATATTAAGTGAGTACATAAGAAAAGTGGCCCAAATGGGATGATCTCACCTAGGATAGGTGAATACATAAGTTGTTTGTTAGGATAACCATATTCCCTAGGAGTTGGTGATGCATTAATGGTTAATAATTGGTATTCCCACATTGAAATATGTTGTATCATCGAATCAATGGACTCCTAAGTTGGTAGTTTTGAAGAAAGAATAGTTGTGCTAGTTGAGGCTTGATTAGAAGATGAAGATGGGATTTTTTTAGGTGAGGGTATTATGACATCACTTTGTTGAAAAGTGAAGTTGCATTATTTTAATGGATGAGGATTGATAGGTATGATGTGTACATGGCCTTCTTGTTCATACTTAAGGAATCGATGGACTATGGAGGGGACACATTATATCACACAAATTCATGGATGTCTTAATAAAATTTTATATTAAAAATTCCCCTCTATTAAATAAAATAATTCATGGAGGGTGAGAGAACCTACAAAAATGGGGAGGATGACCATTCCTACTATGGGTGTTATCATGTCATTGAACATGGAGAGAATTGTTGAGGATTGGGAAATAATGGTTTTTGGTAGTTGTAACTATTGGAATGTGTGTGAAGAAATAATATTGATATTGGACCCATTATCAATCATAACTCTTTTAATTTGATCTTGATTTATTTGAGATATGATGAAAAGTTAAGAATCTTGACATTCAAGTGATAAAGGAGTGACCTCAGAATTAGTGAAGCTAATAGCCAACACCATTTGAAAGGCCCCTATAATTGTTGATAATGGTTGAGTCTCATTTGGCCAGACCTTAATAGTTGGGAGAGCTTCTATCATTACTTGTCAATGGTGTGGAGAGTTTTCAATAATTTCATACAATGAAATGTTATAGATGTTTAGTCGAGTTATTTTAATATGGAGATTTGTATCAGTTCCTTGGCTTTGGCTGGGGTAGTTCTTATAATAGAGACTTTAATATTTTTTCTAGATGGTTTAGGAATATTATGGGTAGAGGCCCTATAATTAAGACATTGGATTTATTAGGATTTTTATTTTGAGAATGGGTGGTTACATGGACAACATCGATGTGTAATAATAGAGGGTCCAAAGAATCTACTGACACTTTATCACTTATAGGACTAGCAAGATTATGGGTAGGTGGAATATTTGGGATGGTGAATTTTTACTTAGGAGTATTATAATTTAGATCATAAATTAATATATCATCATCCTCAACTAACTATTGTATTACAACCTTGATGGATTTACATTTTTTTGTATCATGTTTAGGTACTCTATATATGCACATATTTCTCAAGTTTTATGCTACGTAGGTATTTAGGGGTGAATATTAATGAACCATATAGGAGGTAGAATAATGAGGGATTTATCCAACAATTATTTTAATATTACAACATAATATCTTTTCAAAGGGTCGTGTTGTGGTTTTATAGTAGGTTGTGCAATCTTTTTTGACAAAGTATTGATTTTTTGGTTTTGAAATTTAGGATTTACAGTAGGGATGACCTTAGGCACCTTTTCTTCAAATGGGCCTTTATAAAAATATGGTGGATACTAGGATGGAGGTGTGACTAATAATGGAGGGAAACTTTGTATTATCTCATGTGTTTGAATGGAAAAAACTATGATAGGGACAAACGTTGGATGGGGAGCTAGAATAGATGATAGAGATGATGCAAAAGGGGTTGGCCCTTTATTCTTTCATGTGTTAAAAAAATTGAGGGTATTTAGACTAATTTTTTTTCTTTTTATGTTTGAAAAAGATCAACTTTAATTTGAGGATGAGCTAAGGCTTTCTTTGGTGGAATACCAAGATAATTGTCCTAGTTATCAATGATAGGAACTTTACCCTTTCCCTTAGTATTTTTTGGGTAAGGAGGTATTGTGATAGAGGATGATTTCAAAGGGTCTTGGTTTTGGTTAAAATGTTAGGATACTATTATATTTTAATTATGTTGTATACTATGAAGAGGTTCACTAGGGACCATAGGGGTGGAATGTTTGACTCTAGAAGTATCAAGATGTTTATATATGACATCCTAAGGAGTAGTTTCATTTTCCACTTTAGGAGATTCAATGTGAGAAGATAAAGGAGATGGTTCATGTGAATGATCCCATGTAATGAGATCAAGGATATCTATAGAGGTTTTGAGATTTGTTTTGATAGTTTTAGGTTGATTGATATTGAAATCGTCTCCCATAAAGAGATCCGATATCAAATATTTCTCAATAAATTCTTTAGGAAATAACTCATTATAGATTATATCAATCATATGTGTAGCCTAATTTTGTGTTTCTCTAATTTTGTCTTGAACTGTGTTTGATGTGGATGGATTTTTTGGAAATGGCTATCTAAAAATATCTAAAGATTGATTATGATGAGCATTTGGATTGCCCAAATGGAGGTCCCCCTTGTCAATGAGGTTTTGTACTAATTGTTTAAAGGATTGGCATCATTCTATGTCATGTCCTATTATGCTATGATAAGCACAAAACTCATATTATTTATACCAAGTGGGTTTAAGATGTGTATCATCCACTGGTTTAGCTGGAGGAAGCTCAAAAATAGCTGCTTATATGATTTTATCCAATACAAAATCATAAGGTTCTTCTAAAGGGGTATATTTTCTATGGGGGAAATGAGTAAGGCCCCTAGGTTCTTATGTTTTGGAAGTGGATGGTCCTAATTTAGTGGGTATTGGAAGGTGAGAAGTTTTTAAAATAACAACATTTGTTACCCCTTTTGGTTTAGGATTATTGTTATTGCTTTTTGATGGGTCAGGTTTAAAGTTTTTATTGTGTAACTTAATTTTTCTCTCTTCAATGCCATGAATTTCAATTTTTCATGCCATTTTAAAGGATTCATTGAAAGTCTTAAAATTTTTAAGTTGTAACATGTATGAGATATGTTTTGCATAAGATAATGAAAAAATTCAAGTAATTCAGGGTGTGGCAAGGAAAAGGTTAACTAGTTGATTAGGCTATGCCAATGAGCCATAAAGTCTAATATGGATTCATTTTCAAAAAAATTAGTGGCGTATAAATCTATGATAGCCACTTTCTAAGTAATGTTGATCAAGAAGTGATCTAGGAAAATTTGAGCCAATTTCCCAAAGGAAAAGAGTGAATGCTAATGAATGGAGCTATACCAATCTAATGCTGCCCCTGCTAGTGACATGGGAAATGTCCTAAGTAATAACACATCATCATGTAATATAAGCTAAAATGTGTTTTTAAAGGATCTAAGATGTTTTTGGGGATCTTCCTTGTTCTAAAACTTAGTAATCTTGGGAATTTCCCATTATGAGGGATATGGTCAGATAGGAATAGAAGGGTTGATAGGCTCATTACAAATTTGATCATATGTGAGCATATTATTGCATTCATAGGTGGAGGCTTATAAATTGTCCATCCTATTCATAAATATTTATGAGGTCTGCTTGGGTGCTATTTTGAGGCATGTTCCCTAAGATACATTGCTAAAGAATTTGATAATTTGGCATGGGAGTAGATAGGGGTTGTGAATAAGAGTATCCAACTATAGTGGATATAATGGGTTGGGATGTTTCCACAAATTATGGGTTTTGTAGTAGAATATTCTATTGCATAAAATATTGGTAGTAAGTGGTTATCGATGGTTCTGATGAAGCCATGTACTAGGTATCCAAAGAGATATACTATTGGGGAGATTGTGTTAGAGGGATTTATTTTATGTGAGGGATTAATTATATGTGAGGGATTTATTATGTGTGTGGTAGAGCTTGAGAATTGTATGCTAGAGTCATTATGATGGGTGGGAGACTTACAAGGATTGCTACTACTAACGTTTGAGGAAGAATAGTAGATATAGGTTGAGTGGTATAATTATTTTGAGTCTGAGTAATGGGGGTTGGAGAATTGGTAGTTAATATAGGTGTTTGCTTTTATAAAGGTTGCATCACTTAGGTATTAGAACTAGATGGAAGAGATTTGGTGGAAAAGGATACCATGGCCATGGTAAATTCTTTGCTTTTCTCAATTCCCTCGAAAGGCATCTTATATATATATATATATATATATATATATATATATATATATATATATAAAGAATCTTGGGTATGGAGGGAAGGAAAATTATGTATTGCTCGACTATTGAGATAGTAATTTAGAGAGGGGTTATTATTTAATATTTTTGTAAAGGAAGGATCTCCTTGAGAATAAAAGTGTGGAAACACAAGATTCTTAAAGGACTCAGGGGTAGAGGGACACGGTGTATGTTCTATAGGAGAAGATGTGACACCCCCCTCAGATTCTTTCTTTGACTATTGCCTAGTTAAAACCATGAGACATAAAAGAAAAAGAAAAATAAATATAGAATGATGATTTATTTTTGAATTATCTCACTTTTAATTATGGATGAAAGATACACAAATTAAAGTCATTCTAATTTTTATTTTATTTTTAAATTTTAAGATGTAAAAAGCAATAAAGATAAAGGATAATGAGGGTCCTAAGAAATGGTAATCTAAGGATGGTATTGGGTTTTTTTTTTTGGTTCTCAAAGGAAATATATATTGGTAATAGTACAAGGATTGAGACTTGGGGCTTTCTCCCCTCATGTCACAATCACATAGCCAGTGCAAGTGCTTATCCAATATATACCGATGGTCGAAAGATTATACTTAGTTAGAGAACTAAGTTGGTCCTCCCCTTGGTGGTGAAATACAAGTGAGATCATCAAAAAAAAATTACCATGAGGTGATGAAATCCCTGTTGGTTTCCTTATGTCAAGTGTTTAGATGTGTTAATGTATGATAGTGATTTGGCTTGTGTGTGGATAAAGTAATGACTACGATAGATTACTACCGAGATTATTTTATGTGAAAGAACCTAAGTAGGAAAAATGGATGCAATGTATTTTAACCTTAAAAGGAAAAAAATTAAATTTAATGTTCTTTGGATGAATTCACACAAAGACAGGGAAAGAGAGAAAATTCAATAATGTTGAATTTTAAAATAAAAGATGAGACCGAGGTCCCACCGGGTGTGCCATAATGTTTTAGTATTTTTTTTTGTTTTTTCAATGTGGACTAATTAGCTACTAAAAACAAAGTAAAAGAAGGGTTTTGAATATTACTTAGAGATGAAGGTTGGTTTCACACCGTTGATTAATATTTTGTGGGAACTCCTCTTTGGCTAGGGAGGAATGACCTACAAATCCCACTAACTCACAAAAAAATGGATTAATAGAAAAATAAGTGGGTTGCCTAGTAAGAAACTAGTCCCAAGAAGTTATACACTTCCTTAGATGAATGTTATCCCATTTTTAACATTCAAGTTTATAAATAAACATGAAATTATAAAGATATATATGGATAAAATATAAATAGACAATGCCAAAGATATCTAATCTATATTAAGATTAATATGATTAAAGTAATTGTCCTAGAATTTAGTAGTAATATCAACGTCATTTTGAATTACAACAAATTATTCATTAATGCTTTCCTAATTAGGTGTGAAAAACATAGTAAAAAGTCCTAATTCAAATATAATGTCACTTTAATTAATGAAAAATGGTTGTTGAATAATGGGAAGATCAAATATACTAACAATATCATGTGCTAATCTAGGTAGAGTAATCTACATGTAAAAGATAGGTTTTCACAAAATACAACGTAGGTTTTTGATAGGTTTTTAAGACTACAAATCTTATGAAAACAAATCAAAATAATGTTTTAAAATTTTAACAGGGATTGATGAGGATCCTATAGGATTCACATCGATTCAGATGGATTGATGTCAATTCTATGTAAAATGCTAAACTCTAAAAATAGACTATAGTAATAACTTATATTATTGATAGAATAATTAAAACTAAATGTAAAATAGTGACAGACAGATGTAAAAGACTATAGATTTGAAATGTGAATAAATTGAAGTGAAATACTAACCTTTATGGCTAAAAACAAACTTGGTAAGATGAATTAAATAATCTTCAAAATCCTTTAATAATCTCTGAAATAGAGGTTATACAAGATAGTAGGATATTGACAACATTCATGCATAGGTTGCAATGATATTTTGATAGAGTTTCAAAGTCCAAAAGCATAGTCTACATCTTCCTCAATCCATGGAGGTTCATTCTAAATATATGGATTGATGTTGATCTAGGAGAATCAACATCGATCATGGAGGATCAACGTTGATTAGCCCAATTTGGTCAAAATTTGTCTTGGGTTTTTTCAAACTACATGCTAAACTAAGTGAATGTAACACTAAGTTGTTTGCATGGGTTTTTGACAAGGGTAAATTTTTGCAAGGGTTGTTGGGAGATTGAATAGGTTTTTTTTTTTTTTTTTTCTTTAAGATTTTATGGTTAGAAATGGTAAAAATGGTGTTAATTACTATTTAACTATAGTAATTAGGTTTAATTAACCTATGTGTCAAATGTAAATGGGTGAGATGAATGTGATTATTTCAAATAACTATGAATGGGGGGAATTATGATAGAAATAACATGATAATGTGATGATATGCCATGTTAATACACAAGGGTGTATAATACTAGCATCTATAGTATATACATAATATTTTAAAAATTTATCAATTATTGATGTTTTTTATCTTCCAATAACCGATCGAGTCTTAATATCTCTAAGTGCACTCCCTAAGGGTTGTACTAGTGAAAGGGGTGGTCAAACTATTATTGGTTCAAAGGATTATTTTCCCATATTTCCACTTATTACCAATCCAACCAGTTCCTAAACCCATTCCCCTAAGCTATTACTCATCTTTATCACACTCCTCCAATCTATTACCACCTTTTATACCCATTTTTCTAACCTCACACCTATTTTGATAGTTTACATGACTAGGTCGATTGGTTCAACCTTGTACTCTTATTGGTGAAACTCATTTAGGATCTATGTCAGATCTTAAGTGACCTAACCCATGACCTAGTGATTATTTGTTAATAATGATATTAGGTCAACTGGTTTGACCTTGTCTATCAAAATTTTAGGAAGTGTTTAGGGTTATATCCACCTATATAAATACATTCATTTTTCCATTATTAGAGAGACATCAAGAGTTATTATTCATTTATGCTTATATACAATCCACTCTTCCACCATTATACTTAAGGAGTCTTAACTTAGTGTTTATACTTGGAGAAGATTATAGTATTTTAGAGAAGTATTAGATTATTTGGACTTTATTAGTGATCCTTATAAACCACATTAACCTCTTTTGAAGTACCTTTGGCCAAGGGAGAGATTGAGTCTCAACGGGTTCATCTTCCGAGTAAGTATCTCTAACTTTGCTCTTCTCTTTAGTATATAGAAGTAGCACAGGTAATGGATTTTGAATAATATTACTCCTATTATACATGAATTAGGTTCTTACCCATACATATATTAATTAGTATTCTCTTATGCATGTTTACTTTTATTTATTTATTAACCCCCACTTTAGGCCACAAGCTTTGGTGAGCACTATATTAGAATTATTTGCTTTACTTGTTATTATTATAGTTAATATGAAAAAATAGGACTTAGTTAGGGTTA
This sequence comes from Torreya grandis, assembly GCA_037957365.1. Classification (NCBI taxonomy): domain Eukaryota; kingdom Viridiplantae; phylum Streptophyta; class Pinopsida; order Cupressales; family Taxaceae; genus Torreya; species Torreya grandis. Next base: position 209,800 of record JARHVA010008409.1, read on the forward strand.
TTACATAGATTTGATTTATTTTAGGATTTTTAAAACTCCATAGTGATCATATTATGGTAAGGGATCACCTAATTTGGTCTAGCAAATCTGTAATTGGTTATGTTCTCGATTATCTAATGTATCCCTAATCAAAAGTGTAAGTAGGATATATCTTCTCTGAGATAGGATTTTTTAAATATGATAGATTTATTATTTCATAAATTTAGCATTTTAACTCCTTAAAAAATAATATTTCCTTAGTCATAAAATAAATAAGGTGTGACACTGCTTGGGGAAATCAGGGTGACATAATATTTTAAAGACTGGGTTCAGATGAAGCTGATTAGAACAAAAGATCAGACCTAAGAAATTTGGTTATGATAAATTTTTAAATAAGGGTCACCCTTTTTAATAAAAAAGGTTGTGTTGGATACAATATATTCTTCATTGGAGTATTACCAGTATGTAGTTTGATAGTGTTTTCTAATCTTATGTAGAATGGGCAAATGCCAATTCTGAACAAGATAAGAATAATATTGACATCCAGTATTCTAACCAATATTCTATAAAAAAAAAAGTTTTGGGGGATTATTTAGTGTAATAATTCTATTATTCATTTAATATTATTCCAATCATGTAGCAAGGGCACATTCCCATTCTAAACAAGATAAGATTGATATGAACATCCATATGATTTCAATTATTTTTGTAACACAAGCTTGGGGGGATTTTTTGGTGGAGTAATACTAGTATGAATTTTGATAATGTATTCAAATATTGTGTAAAAATGTGCACATGCCCATTCTAAATAAGATAATAATATTATGAAAATACAATATTCTAACCAATATTTTATAACACAATCTTGGGGGATTATTCAGTGTGATACTACCAGTATGTAGTTGATAGTATTCCAATTTTATATAGAATGGGCACATGCCCATTTTCAACAAGATAAGAATGATGTGAACATCTAAATAATTTAAATTTTTATTTAACACAAGATTTAGGTGATTCTTTAGTGGAGTACTACTAGTTTTGGGCTTTGTTCCCTTAGTCTAGCTTATTACTCTAGTTGCATTCTATAAAATACGAGTCCACAAATTATTACATTGACATTTCACATGTTTGTCTTACACACTCACCCAAATCTCAAATATTAACACCCATCATTGTTATTTATATCATGTGATGGTGTATATATTGATCACTTAAAATAGGTGCTTGAACAAGCACAGTTATATTATTTAGCATCACTTGTAACTTGTTAAACCATTCATTCCATAACTAGTTTAATATGAAAATAAGTTAGATGCAAAATGTAAAAATATTTATAGTGACAATGATTCAAATGAAATTATAAATGTAACACAATAATTCCATTGTATTAAGTATCAAATTCAATCATATGTTATATAAGTTCCTTGTCTTCAACAATTAAACTAACTAATAATAATAAAAATAATGGTAATCAAAATAATAACTATTCAAGCCCTTCACAAGTAGAATTATAGGGTATTTATATGAGTTTCCCTATGTTTATTTCATCCTTGTTCTTTGTGGTTTAGTCCTTTTATGCCAACGTATTATGTATGACTATCCCCATGCCATAAAAAAGGTACTTAGCTAAAATTCTTCAAAATTGGGGTCTAACACCACCCCACACTAAGTCAATAATATGCCCAAAAATATGCAGAAGGAATAGGTCCCTCAAGATTCAAGAACTCAAGTCTCATTATCTCAATATATCATCTGACCTCTTCCTAACGATTGAGTTAAATCTATAATTTGGAGATTAATTATTCAACCTAACCCTTAAATTGCTTCATCTCTTTTGGATATTTGATAAAGTCACCTACTTGAGTTATCAAAATTTCAAGTTTCACTGAGGCATCCTTGTGGACATCCTCCAACAATCTGACTTTTGTCATCACCTATCCTCTAAGTTCCATAAAATTGGTGTTATGTTCCTATTGATGTATATCTATATCGGTCTCCATCACCTCAATATCTTAGATAGCCTTAGTACATTATTCTCATTATTTTATTGTTAGAGAATCTTCATCTAGTTTTTGGTGATGTTGTTCCTTCTCTTGAAGCCATTCTTCCAAAATTATATCAAGTTATGCTAACTTGAAGAAAAATCCATCAAAGATATAAATCATAGCACTAAATTTAATAAAAATTATTTTACATACTTCAATAGAATTCACAATATAATCGGTATCCCATATACAGTTGTGTTGAGGGTCTGGTTGGTTCTTAGACTTATAAAACAAAAGTTTCACCAAGATCTTCGACTTCTCAATTACTTCACCTTCTATAATAAATACATTACTATGTGTTATATCTTAGTAAAAAATGGTCTTATAGAGAGAGTCTTCACTTGAGCCACTGTTTCTACTTCTATTTGGTGCTTGACCTCTTTTATCTCCTCTTTAAGTCATCTCCTTTTTATAAATTTTTCTCATAACATATCAACCTTTTGTTAGTGTTTTATCTTGAGTTGGTTCATATCAAAAAATTGTAGATCATTCTACCATGAAACTTATAGAACAAACTTGAGAAGGTCCTAAACTTGCTTAGGATGATGTGCATTACCAAGTATCTATCTAAAATGTTTTAGGGAGATCTATGTTATATGAGGGAATATAAAACTAGTATCACACCAAGTTTGGTTGGTCTAGTCCCTTGGGGGAAAGTATTTCCATATATTAAAATTTATTACTCAGGAATGTCCTACTAGAATTATGTTTGAATGGTGGAGTCCTCACTAGGCACTAGTGTTTGCTTATAATTTTCATTAACAAGATCTTTTCCTTTACTTAGATCACACTCTAGGATCTCAACATCCTGATGCTCCTATTACTCAATTGAGGTGGCACCTATTTATAATGTTAATTTTATATGATCCCCCCTCTTCACCAATGATGGATGTGTCTTTAGGGGCTAAATATTCACATTGCACTAGTGAGGCTTCCTTATCTAACTCTAGCTTGTCTTCTCTTTAAACCTTAGGGGAAGGTATCCTTTTTATAGGTGCCTTAGGAGTCATCAATCCTTGTCCAAATTTTATAACTTCTACCATATGAAGAGCTTGTGGAAACATTTTCTTAGTGGGATCTGATCTTTTTTACTCTTATCTTGTAAATCAAATTGACCTCTAGGTGATAATGGGATAGTCCTTTACCAATTTGATTGTTGTTTTTGAGCATTTTAACTGGCATCATGACCCTACCTATTCTCCTTCCATTGTTTTATAAGTTAGAGTAGAGGGGAAGGTTACCTTGCATCATATGCACCTACCAATGCCTTATTCTTCTTTAGATTTACCATATAATGAAATAAATGGATTTGGTGCCCAACAAGAATTTTATGGGCATTGATATCATTTTTTTATTCTTAGTTTTCCTTATATACTACCTTACTTAGATACATATAAAATTGGTGAAGAGTTTGAGTCTCAACATCAATCCTATTAGCATCATATATATATATATATATATATATATATATATATAGTTTACCAAATTCATGAAGTACGTAGTTGTGAATACATAAGGTAACTTTAACCATTTGGATAGAGTACTTGTTAGCTCCATATAGATATGTCTAAGTGAGTAGTGTTAATTCATAGAAAACTTAGCTTAGTCCCCCATCTACATAGGTAGTTCTTTAGGAATGTGCCACTCATTCCCAAAGGCCTCTTTTAATCTATTAAATCATTCATTCATCTTCATCTTGTGAGACGTAGTAATGGTGTTGGGGTAGGTAAATAGTTTAAATAACTTAGTTAGGGACTTATTCTTAGGTGTATAGGCCCACTTTAGTTCTCCATTGATGTATGTAGGCACCTTAATTTCATTGAATACCAACAAAAGAAGGATTATGCCCCAAATAAACTTCTAATATGGTAGATGATGGGCTAACTCTACATATTTAACTATTTTCTTGATAAAGTACTAATAAAGTTTATATTTGTGACCTTGGTCTATTTGATGTTCTATATAAATATGCACCATATCTACTTCCTTATACCTATCAACTCTACCCAAATATATCATCACCAAACATGTAACTATATAAAGGGTAGGATCCTCAAGGGTAGTGATATACATGGTGTGGCCTTGATTCTTGTACTCTAGTGCCCCCACTATTTTCTCAATTTCATCTTGGTCATCCAAGTCCAAAAGAATGTCATAGCCACTACATTAAATTATAATAACCTTGTTAATTATCTAGGTGGTGATCCACATATGGCACCCTAAAAAGTTAAAATACTATTTATGGATGCATGAGATAAATAACCTCACCACCTCTATAAGCTAGTTAAAATAGGGTAGGTGGAAGAGTTAAAAAATATGGCATAATTTAGACTATTAAAAACTATGAGATCATAAATTCTCTCATTTAGGGTGTTCTAGTACTCAACCTTATAGCCATGTTAAAGATATACTTCATTCTCAAGTTGTTAATGATTATAGTCAACCACTTGGAAATTTGACACTTTAGATTCCCAACTCTTGGTTTGCAACACAATCTCAAGGTACTACATTTATTCAATTATCATAAGGAGTAGATAAGTTACTTTATCCTTTTGTTCCATGCACATCTTATTTGGTCCTATTATATAAGTACCTACTGCTAGGTTTTCCACTTGTGTGAAAAAATCACTAGGATCTTTCTCTGATCAATAATAGATGTCCTCTCATACCCTTAAACTATTCTTCATAAATCATAGGTAAGGGTTTCATTCTTTAATACTTATTAAGCTACATTACTCTCTAAGGATTAATGCATGACCATGAAACTCTTCCAAAGGAATATCTAATTACTTATTTGTGTTACCTCAGTATTCAAGCTTAAATTTCTTTCAATGGAAGTTGCCAAAACCTACAACCTATAACTTATCCCATAAAGTTCTCTCAATGTCAATTCCCTACCCTTCTCTATCTATTATAGTCACCTTATTCTATAGAATTTAAGTTTTGACTAAAATTCACTAAACATACCTTAGAAAGCTTGAAATCTCTCTTCACTCAAGATCTATAAAATTTATTAAGTTATCAATATTATTTAGTGTAAAAATAAAACCAATTAACCTATATAGCCTTGATGGGTCAATTGCATTTACTCTCTCATGTCATCATCCATCACCTCACATAATTAAATGCTTCAAATAGCATGCCATGACATCTTCCTACCATGCATGTTATTTAATACACCTATCCTATCCTTCATCTTTTACTAAAGACACATGTTAGTTGTGCCAAGATTTGAATTCTCACCAAAACTAGGGGGAATTATGTTTATCCATAAGGGTGGGAACTGCTCTCTCTTCAATTCAATACATTCCTAACATCTTCCTCTTAACATTATTTTCATCATATTTATTATTCATGCACTTCATCTTGCATGTTTTCTTATCTTCATGTGTCCTTTTCTCAAGCCCTAAACCTTGAAACATATTTTTATATAAAGTTCTCTCTTCCATTCCATGGATTATAAACATTCCATCAAAAAGGTACTTAGTCAAAACTCTTCAAAATTGGGATCCAATATATAGTATTCAATTTTATAGTGTCTTCCAATCATGTATAAGGGGAACATACCCATTATGAACAAGGTAAGAATTATATGAACATCTGAAATTTCAATGAATATTCTATAACATAATTTTGGAGGGATTATTTAGTGGAATACTACTAGTATATATAGTTGATATTATTTCAATCATGTGTATAATGGGAATATTACCATTCTAAACAAGATAAAAATAATATAAACATCTATGTGGTTTCCATTTTTTATGTAACACAACCTTGGGGGGATTCATCAGTAGAGAAATTATAGTGTGTAGTTTGATAATGTATTCTAATTTTATGTAAAATGGTCACATGCCCATTATAAAAAAGATAAGAATAATATGAAAATACAAAATTCTAACCAAAATTTTGTAATGCCAGTTTAGGAGGATTATTCAGTGGAATATTACTAGTATGTACTTGATAGTGTTCCAATATTGTGTAGAATGGTCACATGCCCATTATAAACAAGATAAGAATAATATAAATATCCAAAATTATAACCAATGTTGTATAACATAACCTTTGTGTATTATTAAATAAATTACTTGACATAATATTATAATGTGGAACCTTATGATGGTATCGCAACATCAAAAAACTACATATATTATTCATTGTATAATCAATTATACCTAGCACCATCCCATAGAGAATTAGACATGGATTATATATACATAAGGATAATGTATTTTTTTATATAATTCATTATTATATTTTCTATTCAAAATGAATTGTAATAAATGAAGATGATATTTTATATCTTGTTTAGAATTCTTTGCTAATCCCAATTTACACAAGATAAGTATTATTGGCAGTTGATAGTATTTTAAGATTGTCTAGAGTGGGCACATGCCCTTTATAAACAAGATGATTAATATTAACACATACAAGTTTCTTATTTTTATATAACAAATTATCAATGGGGGTATTCTTTAGTGGAGTACTAGACATAATAGTATATCATGTAACCTTTAGATGATACCATGGCATCATACAACTTCATATGCCTCTAACCATTACATTTATAGTGAAAATAAGCCTTATGACCAAATTTGGAATTATAGGTGGGCTAAACACTATTGGGAAGAGTTATGGGCTAAATCAATCTCTTTTCATGCCTATTATTTCAAGTATTCCTAATCCTTATGTAGCCATAGGGATTAGTTTTGTAGGAGGTTCTACTATTAACACAATGGAATGTTCATACTTTGTTAAATTAGTCATAAAAGATTTATAATGATCATGATATAATAATTTTCCTTTTACTTCAACATGAAATTTAGGCTAATGTGTCACTAAAAATACTATAATATATGTGATGCCTATACACATGTTACTAATGATTATCAAATAATAGATAGGATTCATGAATCAAGTGAATGAGTAAAGTGCACACATGAGGGGTACAAAAGTGAAAATACATTGTAATAAGGCACATAAGAGGAGGTGTATGAGCTAAAGTGTGGAAAATTAAAATTAAGGTAATAAATATTACAAATGGGTTAAGAGGGAAAAAGTAGTTCCTGTCTTTGAGAAATAAAATTTAAATATTTTTATAGCTAGCATTCACTATAAGAAAAACATGAGGATGGAATGGATGTATTAAATTTATAACATTAAAATATAATGGAAAGAGTGTTAATCATATGTCATGGTATAACATTTGATAGCATTAATGAGTGAAGTGATGGATAAAGGCATGGGAGAGTAAATCAAAATCCATTACTATTACAAATTTTCAAATTCACATGACCTGAGTGAAGTATTATCAATCCATTAGGAGGTACATTCATAAAAATATAGTGAAAATTTTGAAGTTATAAAGTGAGTTAATGAACTATAATGGATAAAAGAGTGAAATTATGATTACAAGAAGGTGGTTGAAATATTTGTAGGTTACAAGTATTGGCATCCACCATTAGAATATGCTAAAGCAAGAAAGCTAAAGAAGTTCAAATCAAGAAACACGTATCATTTCAAAAGAGGAAAATGGGCATGAATTAACCATTGACCTCCTTAGAAGGTGATGTGGAAAAAATAAAAGGCCTAAAAATGTGAACCTTTAACTATCATTCATGAAGAAGAGTAAGAGAGTGGGAGAGGATGTCTTATTTTGATCTAGGAGAAAGAACCAAGTGAGTCTAGCATGTAAGTAGATAACGTGTAAAAATAAATATATATTTATATTAGGAAGGAAATAATGATGGTGTGTGAGGGGGAATAATAATAATAAACCACCACCTCCATCTTTTGATTTTGATTGAAGAAATGCAATACTCTGAGTTGGTTTTGTGTGGTTTAGATTAAGAGTCGAAGGTGTGCTCTTATTAGGTGATCTACTATAAACACCATAAATGAAATAATGAGGGAGAATTTTATCACAAATAGTGAGTTTAGTGTAATAACATAAGGAACAAGGTCACTTATGACCTCATGGTGCTCAATCAGATGAATGATACTAGGGTGCTCTAACTTTTTCACTTTCCATATTTTGGGAAGCTTGTGAAAGCAGTGAGATTTTTGGTCTTGTGAATCCATGATGAATATTTTTACTTTATAGGGTATAGGATTTAAATCACTACCCAATGCATTATCCAATTAATAGTGATATAATGTCCAGGTGTTTAAGTTAGTATGGATCAAGATGACCACAAGGCAATTGAGAAGCTAGTAGTGGTGCTGATGTATAAAATGAAAGGCCACATAATATACATTTATAGCCTCTAAGATATTTCCATTGACATAAATTTATGATTTTAAATGACCAAGATTTGGGGTGGGGACAAATGGACATCAATTTACCAAGTACACCTCTATGTGGAAATCTAAATGGCCCAAAGGTAGAAGTAAAATTATGACTTGTATTTTGATGAAAATATTGTGGAGGGCATTGAGAAGTCCCACTAGATTTAAAACAATAAATTTCGTTGGGGCATGATTCTTATGTCATTGGTGTTTTTAAATATTCCAAGAATGAGCTGAAATGGGTATACCCACCAGAGAACAAGTCCCATACAAAATAGTTCAAATAATTTATCTATATGGGAATCATCTTCCCTTCCCACAAGTTGAAGATGAAAGGATGGCTCAATGGGATGAAGTAAGAATTTATAAATGAATGGTATATCCTTAAAGAGTTTCCCATGTAGATGGGAACTTAAGCCCAATTTACTATAATGAAATATTATTCACTAACACCATTTAGATGGAGCACATGGATAACTTATCTAGGTGGATAATGTTTCCATATGATTTTACCACTAAGTACGTAAAAATTCTATCAATCACATTGATGATGTTGTAAGTGTGCATTGACATCAATAAAATTGATGTTAATACCCAAACTCTTCATTAGTTGTATGTATATCCTAGAAATGAGGTACTTAGGGAGAAGAATGAGATAGATATAACAGATATCAAGGCACACTAGATTATTTTTAAGGGCACATTTATGTGTTGTTTTATATGTTCAAGCCTAAAAATAAGTATTTATAAAACTATGAAGACTAAAGAGAAACCCTTCCCCACCTACCAAAAATAATAGCACAAATAAAGAAATACAAACAACAGAAGAGTACAGGGCCTGATGATATTGGAATTATGCTAGAATAATAATCTAAGAAGGAAAGGATGGCCAAATCACCTCCAAAATACCAAGTCATGCCTATAAGATAAGAATAAGAAGGCCTTGATACCATCTAAAAAAATTATATTTATTTAGGATAGGATAATTTGGCATGACATATCGGGACATTAAAAAAAAAGTGATAACTCCCTAGCCATCACTTGGAAGAGAACCTAAATAAGCCACCTTTGAGTTGGAGGAAAACCCAGACTGATAAGAATAACATGCACCTGATGATGCATAATTAGAAATTAGAAGTGCTTATAGAGAAGAGTTGGATAGAGGTGTGACTCTACATGCTAGTAACTATGATGCTAGCTCAATTGGCCAATAATAGATTCACCCATATATTAAATATACTTCAGCATGATCTAAATAATGGAAATGGGCCTACTAAAGATTTAGATTAGTAATGAGTAACTAATGGTGAGAATCTCAGAAGAGTCTTCAATCAAGTTTATTTACAATAAAATGTGCCCAAAGAAGAATTATATATGTGGGAGTAACCTGAGGATGAATTGTCCAATTGAACTCGATCTCAGCTCTCTTTTTATATGGATGTTTCTAATGAGGAACACTATTTTGAACTCTTATCATCCAACATGGATTTAGTATAGGAGGGGTAGAGCTTCATAAAATATTTTGGGTGGATCCTAAATAGTATTTACAAGCCCAAGCAAGCATGGCCATTATTAATATGGATCTTGTAGTAGCAAGGTAGAATTATCTACAAGGATATGATATTAATGAGATTCAACAAAATCATCAAGATGTCCTTTCTCTACACCATCATGAACATGATGAATGAATAAATATTGAATATAAACTAGATGAGCTCCAACATGAATAAGAAACAATAATAAAATCTTGATTAACCTATTTAAAACTTTTCAAGTTGATTCTACAATAAGAGCTAGCACTTACTGTTGGAGCCTCCTTATAGGAGAAGTTATTGATAAGCTAAAACCCTGGTGAATTTTTTATTGTAAAAATATAGAGACTAGGTGAATCTCTATCATTAGTAAAAATGGGATATAGATTAGTTTATATAATCTATAGAAGTGTGCAAGTGATTTTTGGCTTGAGGGGGTGCCACAACTCCCATAGTTGATGGGGTTTTATTCAAGTTGGAATGACTTGCCAAGGTTTTAGAATCTAAGATTTAGTTTAAATAACTTTAGTTTCATAAAATAGTTGAGAATGCACTCAAAATAAAGGATAGAATAGATCATGCTAAAACATTCTAGGATGTGAAGTCACTAAAAAATAAGATTAATGCTCATCATGAATAAATTAATACCAATTTTATGACACGTTGAGGATAAGTTTTGATAGAGTTCAAAATTATTGAAGATGTCCACAAGGATGCTAATGCATCACTTGATATTTTGACAACTCAATCAAGTTATTTTATGAAGCAAACCAAGGAAACCAAGTGGCTAAAGGGTGAAGTTAAAGAAATTACCTCCAAGATATTAACTACTTTAAACCACTGAAGGATGTCAAGCCCCAGATTGAGCAAATGGGACATGAATTTTTGGTAACTAAGGGACCTGAGGATGGTACATAGTTTGGGATGGACTATTGGCTTTGTGTGGGGTGATGTTGGACCCTAAATTTCTTACCATAGAGTGTGTATATAGGGGAATTTGGGCCTAATTTAATAATAATTCATTATAATAGATTACATGACTCATTTTAATGGCTATATAAGGGAAAGTCATCAATTAAATATTAATTTTATAGGTAAATGATCAAGGTAAAACCATGTATAAATAATCCAAAGATTATTTAAATAGGGGGTTAGGCAATAAGTTATTGATAATTGTAATCTTTAAAGTTTAAATCCTTAATAGAATGTATATTGTGGCCTATGTATGGTGACCTCAGATGTGAATGAAATAAAACATGTTTTTTTTAATCACCTTTTGTAAAATTATGGAATCATTGGTACCATTACTTTATTTTATTTATTTGGATTTATCTTTTTCTGATGAATAACTTAGGTATATAATGATCAAGATTAGCTTTATTATGATGTTTTTGGTTATAACTAAGTGCCTATTCAAGTGCCCTAGTATATAAATCTTGATGCATACACCATCGTGCAATAGAACTTATGGGAACTAGTCTTAAGATACACTCTTTATGTGAGTGAAAGAAACCCTTTCTTGCGAGATATCACAACACACTAGATTTTTTGGACTTTCTGTTCTCTTTAGGCACATGACAAAGATAAGTCATGTTAAAATAAAGGAAAAGAACCCAAAAATCTATTATAATCAATGGAATTCCATGGTGAATTATACCAAGAATTATTTTTCAACAAATTTCATTTAGATGTCCAAATTTATGAAATCAAATGGTGACCCACTATTACTTGAATATCATGTTGGTAGTATTCCAATCATGTGTAAAATCGACACATGCCCATTCTAAACAAGATAATAATAATTTAAACATCTACCTTCTATAGAATGGGCACATGTATTATTTAATTAATTTATGGACATACTTGATGATAATGGATTGATAAATTTTAATAAATAATCAAACAATGTAAACAGTCCTCTAAAAATTTAATAATATGTGGGACTATTTTGTAAGAGTAATTAGATTTTATTTTTAGGGTCTCTTCTTCATTCCTTATCATATAAAATTTGTATTAATGTTTTAACATCATATCCTAATTTATAAGAATATATTATTGATAGTATTCATACACCCTAATTTATGAAATCAAATGGGGACCCACTATTGCTTGAATATCCTATTGATAGTATTCTAATCTTGTGTAGAATGGGCACATACCCATTCTGAACAAGATAAGAATAATATGAACATCCACCTTTTGCACAATGGGCACATGTATCATTTCAATCATTAAATATGGCCATCCTTGATTATAATGGCTCAATAAATTCTTAAAAAGAATCAAATAATGGACTTCAAGTTAAACTATGGGGCATGTGAGATTGTAAGCTACAAAATACATAGAATTTAGTGAGTCTATGAATGGGTTAGTAAGGCACACTAAATTGTGGAGTGAATGAGATTAAAAAATGCATTGAGACCAAAAAAAGTGTTTGGGATTGTAAGGCATGTGAGTAATTTTTGCATTGTAGTTAGTGAGAAAGTGGAATTATTATGAATGGTTGAGCTCATTGCTCTGCTTTTGGCTAGTCAAAACTCTGAACCATGTGACATAAAAGGGATAAAAATATAGGTATATGTATATATTTATTTACATATTTTTAATGTGAGAGATTAAATTAGATATGAATAGATTAACTTAAAATAATTTACACGTTCATATATACATTATGAGAAATTAATACTAAAGGATAATTAATGTAATTAAAATAGAGTTAATTTAATGTAGTTGAAATGGTGTTAAATTAATTCAATTGAAATGGTGTTAAATTAATGCGATTTGGATGGTATGAAAGTAGTATGATATTTGAGTGATTAATATTATAATAAGGTATTAATATCTATATATATTTATGAATTAGTATGATTTAACATTTAATAAAGGGTTCATTCATGACTAGACATGTGATCATGAAGAGTGAGAATGTTACATGTGTTTTCACATATTAATAGTCTACAAACTATTTAGATTTAGCCAGAAGGTGTTTCAACATTAGTTTTATTTTCAAATTATAAAGGCTAAATTCATCTCCTTATTGTGATCAATACGTCCAAATTATAAAATAAAATGATAATCATCTTTCATTTAACTATGATGAATTTGGAGATCTAATTCAAAACACTCGTGCATTATCACCAATTCAAAATACTCGTGCATATAATCCTACTATTTTGGTAATTTAGTTTTGGTTAAAATGAATCTCCATTATATATTCTCAATGGTGAGTTTATTCTTCCTAGTGATTATTTATATTAATATTAGTAATTATTCTTTTAGAAAATCTAATTTGTCACATACTATTTTTGAGGAAATTGTGTTAACACTCATGATATACTATTTAAGTCTATATTAATATTACTAATTATTATTTTAGGAAGTCAATTGTGGTAGATATTTAAGGGTGGTTCTCTTTATGCTCAACTATAGATATTAATCTTCTCTTAATGATTTATAGGGTTTGAACCCCTATCCTTTAGCCAATTCACATTGGGGAGGGGTTTGGGCCCATCACCAAAAGTAAGGTCACCTAATTACACATGCTAACTCAATTGGATGGAGTGATGGTTGATCCTATTCTAGAAGTGGAATTGGAAAATAAGATGGGGGGAAGAATAAAGAGGATGTGTAAACACACCTCACCTTAGGAGTTAAGTTTGGACACGTTGGTGGTTGATCAGGACATGGATTAAAAAATGTGTGTTATGGATAGAGTCCCTATTGAGGGTGTTGGTGGTGAAATGAGTGGTGGAGTGGTAGTGGAAATGGGAAACATTGACATGGCTATGGATGGTGGAGCCAATGTTGTTTTTTGGGTGGTAGTGGTAGTGACATGCTTGAGGGTGATGGTGGTAATAGTGGTGCTTAGATTTCCTTCTTATATGGTTGTTTGACCTTGGTGTTTTTCCAAGGTGGCTTCTATTTTGGTGGTATTTTATGGGCATTTTGATGTAGTTTAGTTTTTTGGTTGTGTTTTGGGTTTCTGGCCTTGGTTGTAATTGAATACCTCTTGGTCTTTGGTTTTCCATTGGCTTCCTCATCTTGGTACAACCTTTGTATTGTCACTTTTTGTATAATAAAATGATTGAGGGACCTTCAAACCATTATTATATATTAACAATATATATATTAATAAAATTATTTCTTATAAATTATTTTTAAATTGATTAAAATAAAATCTAAAATCAAAATTTTACTATAATTACAAATATTAATAGAATTTTTTTTATAAATTTTTTTAAACCAATAAAAATAAAATATAAAAATGTTGACAAAGAGAAAAGGTTAAGGTAGAAATGGGTGAAGCTTGATGAGGAAATCTTAATAAAAATTATGGGCATCTGATAGATATAATACTTTTACTAGTTATTTGTTTAATTGTTAATTATATATAATGTATAAACTAATTTCTTCCACTATAAAAATAGTAAAATAAGGGCTGATGAAGTTGATGTTACCAATTTTTATTACCATCCTACATTATAGGTAAATGGCCATTTGAAACCCTATCACTATCACATAGCCATTTCATCTTATTTTAACATGAAACATGGATCAAATGTTAAATTTATTGGAACATTTCTTCTATAGACATATTATGGGATGAAATGTTATATTTAAGGATTTTTTATTTGTTATGTTCATAATTGGATTTATATTATTTTAAATTAAAAAATATCAAATGTTTAGTTAAATTTTAATCTAGAAGATTTACAATTTTATCATTCAGTAATATTTTGGACCAGTTACTAGAAGTGGATGGGGAAATCTCATCCTAAAGAGGTTACAACTTAGCAATTTTGATAAAATAAGATTATTAGAATATTTAAATTTGGAGGCTTGTTATGGGATTAATTTTCTTCATTATCCTATACTTGAAGATTTTGGGAGGATGAGACCATCATTAGAGGTGCATGGTTGAAGTGTGGGAACTAACATACCACCCTTAGCCATTATTACAAATGTCCCTTATCACAACATGGGTTTGTGGTGGGTTTTATTACACTTGGTAAGGCATGGAATTTGGAAACCTCATTTTTGATTTGATATAATTTTCCACTTGATCACCATGGATCACATACTACAAGTTGCATTCAGCAAGCCCTCCCTCTACATCATAGATGTCAAACAAGAAGTGGAATTTGATGGTAGGGTGATATAAGCCAGGTTGAAGCAAGTTTTCATCATACAAAGGGAGAAACTCTTGCATGATATCAAAGAAGTTATTGGCCTCATCTTCCTAGAGACCAAGCACAAGGTTAAGTTTAACTTCCTAGTGGTGTTAGTGTTTATGGGTAATTTGCTACAGGTATTTAGGGATAAAAAATTAACATTGGCTATTTTGTTATGATCGGTTAGACAATGATTCTAGGGTGGTCTAAAGATAGATATTAAGCATTTATCCCTAGAATAATGTGACCTTTGCTCCTTTCCTAGGCTAGCTAGCTTGAGGATAGTCCAGTTTAAGTCCTTCAAAGATTTGGTAGATAGGTATGTCAACCTTTTATCTCATCTTTATCTACTACAAGATTATTTTCAAAATATAAGGTGCTTTGGAAGCCATATACCATTTTTGGGTTTAGAATCCCTATACTCTCCCCCAACATCAATTGTGGCAAATATTTAAGGGAGGCTTTCCTTATGTATGACTATAGATATTAAGATTATCTCAAGGCTTTATGAGGCATAAACCCCTCTTTATTATATAATTTACATTGGGGTGGGGTGTAGTCCCATTACTAGAAAAAAGGTTACCTCAATGTACATGTAATATTTATTGGTGGGCATGCGATCATATCCTAGTTTGGGGACATAATTAGATAAGAAGGTAGGGTGAAAAACAAAGAGGATGTGGAAACACACTTCAACTTAATATCTAGATGTGTACATGTTGGTGTCTTACCAATATATGGATTCAAAAACTTATGTTCTAGATAGAATCCCTATAGAGGGTGCTAGTAGTGAATTGGGTGGTGGAATAGAAGTGGTAATGGGTGATGATGATGTGGCTATAAATGGTATAGATAGAATTATTTTTATAGGTAGTGATGGTAGTGACATACTTGGGGGTGATGGTGGAGATAGTTGTGCTTAGATTTCCTTATTCAATGGTTGTTCGACCTTGGTGTTTTTCCAAGGTGGTTAATCCTCAGGTGGTTTTTGTGGGCATTTTAATGTAGTTTAGTTATTTGGTTGTGTTTTGGGTTTCATTCCTTGGTTTTAATTGAATACCTCTTAGTATTTGGCCTTCACTTAGCTCCCTTGTCTTGTTATGAGATTTGTATTTTAACTTTTTTCATATAATAAAATAGGTGAGGAACCCTCCAACCCTTATTATCTAGAAATAAATATATATAAATAAAATTATTTTTATAAATTATTTTTAAATTGATTAGAATAAAATGTAAAATCAAATTTTTAATATAATTATAAATATTAATATAAATATTTTTTATAAATATTTTTTAATCTATTATAATAAAATCTAAACATGTTGACACAAAAGAAAATGCTAAGGTAGAAAAGGGTGAAGATTGATGAGGAAAGATTAATGAAAAAATATGGGCATTCAATAGATATAATACTTTTACCAGTTATTTGTTTAACTATTAATTATTTTTAGTGCATAAATTAATTTATTCTGTTCTAATAATAGTAAAATAGGGGATATTGTAGTTGATGTTGCTAGTTTTCATTGCCATCCTGCATGATAGGTAAAAGGTCATATGAAACCATGTTTCCATCACATAAAAATTTCAACTCATTTTAATGTGAAACATGCCTTGATATTTTGTTTCTTTCAAAAGGATTATATAGACATACTACATGGCATCAATAATGCTTCATGGTAACAGACATATTCATGGTTTATTCAAAATTTAAATATTGATTTTTTATTTTTTTAGATAGTTGTTGGTAGGTGAAGGGGACCTCACTCATATAAGAAATAGGGAGTATCATGAAAAGGTGGAAAAACATGAAAAAAATCATGATGCACACCCATACCAACTCTTCATAATTTAAAAGGAAGCAAATGGGAGGATCAACAAAACACAGGGGACAAACCCTGAGCATACATTATGACAAATCAAGATTAAATATTGTATTTAGTTTTAATACTGAATTGAAGAAAGATATGTCAATGAGACAAAAAATAATCAATGGGACCTCAAACTAAAATAATAGGTTCTCAAGTAGTGAATAATAGATACTAATTATAGGTTAATTACAACAACATTATAATAAAAGCAAGTACAACACAGATCCCTACATATCATGGTTTTAAAAAAAAATTAAAAATAATTTATTGAAAACACACTAATAATTCTATATCATAGTGTATCTATATTCAAGTTTGTATGCCAACATAATTTTTATAGATTTTAAGATGGGATGATATTTATAATATTGATGGTCTTGAAAAATATTAATATAGTTTGAGGCCACTTACATTCCAGGTGAATGTGGATATCTAGGGTTAGCTTACAACTTGATTTAGCTACTATCCAATGGAAAACTACTTAGTATTCTACTACTGAGAATACTAATTTTGCATAGAGCTTGAACATCAAAATATATTACTAAGAATATTACTTCTACATAAAGCTTGGAAGTCAAAATAGATTACTAAGAATATTAATTTTGCATAGAGCTTGATTGAGAAGCTACAATGAATATATTAATGCTCTAATGGAACAAGTAACTACCTATGCCTAATTCCCTATGCTATGCATTAATTTAATGCTTACCTAAATGGATATAATTCATTTAATTTGAGTAACCACCTATGCCTAATTCCCTATACTATGAATTAATTATGGGCTTACTTAAGTAGTTATAATTCATTTAATTGAAGAGTTTTGTGCTGCTAGGCTCAATATTCATAAATGATCTTCCATGCTTCAAATCTAGAAAATGAAATCTTGAATTGTTGTGCATATGGGAAATAAAATCACACTTTACCCTAGCATAATCATTAAAAAAAAAATCCCGTCATCTTGGAATTTATTTTAGCTCATGCCCATATGTGGCTCATGTAAAATCCCTTAGATTTTTTTCCTACCAACTTTTCCCTCTACATTTTTTTTTATCAAAATTTTGGTTATTTTCTTATTTATGGGACTATTACTAACATGAAATAGGGTACAACGCTTGTCAAATATAATAAATAGATGATTTTTTTTAATAATATTTATGAAATGATGTAATGTATATGACTATAGGATTTTGATCAATTTGTTTTTTGCAAGAATAATTTTTTACGAAATCTTAATTATGTTAATTTTTTAGTGTTACATTTTTTTTTGATATATTATATTTTATTTTTAATGAAATTAGGCTAGATTAATCTATCTAATGTCAGTCTAATATTTCTAATCACATCCTCAAATAGTCTAACATATCTTGGTTTTCACATTCTAAGAGGTTTAAATTATAAAAAAAATTATAACACAAATATCTTTAAATCATATATACTGAAGTCACATCAAGCACTTCTTT
This sequence comes from Torreya grandis, assembly GCA_037957365.1. Lineage (NCBI taxonomy): Eukaryota > Viridiplantae > Streptophyta > Pinopsida > Cupressales > Taxaceae > Torreya > Torreya grandis. The sequence continues at coordinate 228,143 of JARHVA010008409.1, forward strand.
TAATATGGTTTGTGTAACTTTTGAATGGGAATGTTAAATGAATAATAGTCATAATATTTTTACATAGTCTATCCAAGGCTTCCCATAAAATTTAAATCTTACATGTAATCCCTTTTAATTTGGAACCTTCTCCCAAAGGTTTTTCATTTTTATTAGATATGGGTAGATGATTTTATAGAATCTAGAGTTATAAAACAAAGGGCATAGTATTGTGATTGGAGCTATGAACTAGTCTAGGTCACAAATAGAATGCCCATATCCACCTTATATACTCACAATTTCCAACATCCCTAATATCAATGACATCAAAAATATCACTTACATCACCAACATCACCAAAAACCATGACCAACCTCACATGCCATGTGATATTTGAACCTAAGTGGGGGTGGACACAACCAAGCCACTTAAGCATGTATTAATTTTTTTATTCAACATTTACCTTCAAATGGTAATTCTATTTTTAATAATTGAAGGAATAAACAAATTTATATAAAATATTATATTTATTATAATATTACCTTGAACTCTAATCCTGAGCATGATCTAATGTGGAATTATAAGTGTTTTGAATGAGCCATGAATAATAACCAATATCTATCAATATATTATTATTTTATGTGATTGAGTGATTATGCATTATTGAGTTCCAATAAAAGAGTCTACTATTTTCATCAAAATATCATTATTTTAATTATCAACTAAGATGGATTTTTAGTTTAAGTTGGGGATACCATTATGATAGCATTCATATTCAATAACTAAAATTGCATAAGAGCTATGAATACTCAATCTTGAAAATATAATTGATTGTAAATGGAAATTAAAATTGGTTTCAGACTATATAAACTATGGTGGTGTTATGTGTCCCTTTTATAAAGTTTTTCACATGTCAAAACATACAGTGGAAGTGTGAGATCAAGATATGAAATTTTCATGTAAATTCAAGTTGTCGCATACTTTTATTCTTTAGAACTTTGAACTAGAATCTTAATTGATATTTTTTTTAGCATTATGTATAATTAGCATGTTCATATTATACATAAATCTAATATATATAGAATATTATAAATTAAGAATCCAATATTATTCTTTATATTATGTAAAATGGACCATGTTTGAAATATAATCCTACTTAATACCCTCGTACTTGGATCATGTTTTCATAAATTGCTATGTAATAAGGGAATTCCCCATGCAGACTTATCGACTCAAAATTTGTCCATTTATTCTTGGTTTTTTCCACATCATCGGGTCTTCCTTCAATTTAGTGTAATAAATAGGTTCCACAATATCATCATCACCTCTTATGGTTTCTTGTTTCTTCCTTTTTTTGTTCTTACTATAAATTAGCTTAAATTTGAGTTCAATTCATTCTAAATCCATAATGACTAGTGAATCTAGGTCCTATCATGCCATGCTTTGAGCTTGGTTTTGTTGCCTTGTATTGAAAAATGAAATCATTGCATGAGATTTCATGGGTTGTGAGTATTTTCATTAGCTAATTTACATCATTGGATCACCATCCTTTCATTGGGGTTTCAAATATTTCTACATAATTTGAAATGGTTGTGATTGTGTGGCATGTTGTAACTTTGACCATTGATTAAAAGAGAGAATAAAAACACCAATATTTGCTATGTTATCTACCCCTTTGTTTCCTTATCTATAAATATGTGATGTCCTTTAAATGATATCATTATTTTTATAAATTTACCAATAAAGATATTACTCAATTTTTTCAATGTAGCTATCAATAATTAATGATGATAATGTCTCATTCTTTTCATGATATTAAGTTGAGATCATATTAAATGAATAAAATATTATTTGTTTTTGAATATCACCTTGCTCACATGTTATTATTTTTGTATAATACACATTTGTTCCTAGTAACACATATACTCTTAGTAGAGGAGACTTAAATTACATTTAATAATTATTGTATATTTTTTATTTTCTCTCACATTTATGTTTAGTTTTTATATCTGATAGGGTTTTAAAGTTTTTTACTTTTATCTCACATTTATTTTTTATAATATAGATTCAATGTATCTTGCATTTGAAGAGGATGATCATGTATAATTGTTTTCAAAATACATCAAAGTTATAGAGGGAAAAGTGTATCCAAGAAGAAGGAAACTACATTGTAGAGATGTGGGAATAGGATTATTTGTTATTAGTGTTGACATAGTGTTAGATGGAAAAGTATAATTTCCTTATTCAGTTGATGGATTTAAAACCTTAGCAGATGGAAAAAAAAGATACTACATTTCATCGAAAGAGAGTGATTTGTTAAAGCATGTAGATCCATCCATTCCCATAGTTTGCAATGATTAAATTTTTAATAAATTAGAGGATTATAATTCCATGGAAGAGGGAGATTCCAATGATTATATTAAAAACACAATCAATTATATAGAACCTAAATATAGAATGAATTCTATCATAGCCAATGTCATTCTTAAACACAAATGATTTAGTAGAAATGATGACATAGGCTAAGGTTTTGTAACTTATGTTCTAGAATATCATAAAATTCATGAAGAGAGATTGGAAACCTTATTTTTTTGTGTAATGCTTAAAAATATCTTAAATATATGTTTTGATTTCTCAAATTTACTATAACCTAATAAATGAATAGCCTGGCCAATAAAATATTTAGTTTTCCATAAGACAAGAAGCACCCTTATGGTCAATAAAATTTGTGATCAATTGAATGGTCTATAAATTATATGTATCGGTGAACACAATTTAAATTCAAGGGGAGGTTTTTCCAACTTGATCCATTTTTGCTCATCTCCAATCAATTGTGTTGCATAGGGAATAATTATAAATGTAGTTGAAGTAGACATTGTAAAATTTAAAGGATTGGATGCCAACACCTTTGGTGTACATAACGATAGAGTATTAATCCCTCCTTAAAAAATATGCTCCCTATCTAAAGGATATCTCATAAAATTTCATGGTAGGAAGTCAATCAACATAAATGTTTATCCACTAGACATGAGATTAAAACAAGTACCAAATGAGATTAACATGAGCATGTGGGATGCATTAGAAGATAATCAACAAAAAATGGTATATCTAATTTATTTGTATGATACTAATTAAAATAATTATAAAAAATTAATCAGAAGACCCTACAATGCTCAAAAATCTAAAAAATTGAATTCTTATTTATCCAGTTCATCAAATCAAAATGTTGGTGAGCATAGAAAATAGTCAATTTTTTGGGATCAAGTGGATAATGTGAGAAATCATTGTTGTAAATTTGTGTGTCTCAAAAAATTACACCTATCTTTAATCAAAATTTTATGGCTCAAAAGTATAGCCATGAATAAAAGAGATAGAAAGAATTTTGTGCTAGATGCATTAACAATAAATGTCATCTTTAATGTGGGTGAAGAATCTATGAAATTGCATAAAATTATATTTTATGGGAAGGATGTTTTTTAGAAATCATGGTACAAATATTATTGTATACATAGTATGTTCAAACTTTATCAATAAATAATGTTTTTTAATCATATAGGAACCCATCGAGTCTTAATCTCTCTAAGTGAATGCCTTAAAATGTGGACTAGGAAAAGGGTGGGAAGACCATTGATGATTAATAGGATTGATAACCCTTTAATACCACTTTATATCTAAAAAAAACACCTCCTAAATGCACCCCCTAATCTTTGCCTCCTCTTTTTCATCTTCCTCTGGTCATTTTCCACCATCATTAACCCTTCCCTAAGCCTAAAACCCTTTGCAATAGTTTATGTTATATTGTTGGCCCCATCAAACATGTACTTTAATTGATAAAACTGATTTAGGGTCTATGTCATCCCTTAGATGGCGTAAAAAATACCTAATTTGTTTTTGTCAATAATGATATAAAGTTGATTGGGGTGACCCTATTGGCTAAACTTTTGGAAAAAAATAGGGCTAGATTCAGCTATATATACACATTCATTTCACCATTTCTTATAGAGAATAATATTTAATTATTCATTTACACTTATTTATAATCTACTCTTCCACCATTCTACTTTAGGAGTTATAGTTTAGCATTCATACTTGGAGAAGTATATTGTCTTTTGGAAGAGTCTTTGATGCTTTGTCCTTTCTTAGTGATCTTTACAGACAATAATAACCTCGTATGAAGCACCTTTGGCCAAGGGAGAGATTGAGTTTCGATGGGTTCATCTTCAAAGTAATTATATCTAACTTTAATCCTCTATTTTAGTATATATAAGTAGCATAAGTAATGGATTTTGAATGTATTGCTCTCTACATGAATTAGGGTTTTACCTATATATAGCTTAATTAGAATTATGTTATGCATGTTTAATTTTATGTTTACTAACACCCACTTTATACCAAAATATTTATTTATCACTAGATTAGACTTTACTTTGATTTTATCATTTATACTTAGTGAATATGAAAACATAAGACCTAGTTAGGGTTATTACATAGTTGTGCTTGGCTGGAGGCTTTGAAATCCTCCCTATTGATTTTATTATGGTAAGAGATCCCTTGGATAGGTCTAAATAATCCATCTTGGTCATGACCCAAAATATCTAATGTATTTAAAATTTAAAGTATAAGTAGTATTTATCTTATTCGAGCTAGGATTGACTAATAGATCAATTAAATTTCCCTTTGTATACATTCTGGTGAACTTGACATGAAACTATCCCTTATAGATTATCTTTTATGCCATCATTTTTTGTCATCATCTTATATTTTTAGTACTATATCAGACCATTTGGTATAGTTCTAACTTTCTATGTGTAGGTTTAACACAAAACCACTTCAAAATGACTATGTCCTATTTATGCATGTCTTCACCAAATATAGGTTAAAAACTCAATTAGTTTAGCATAATAATCTTATTTATCTCTATATTTTCATACATAGTTAAATTGGTCAAACTTGTCTACTAAATTATTCTATCAACATATAATTCTTCAAATATAGTCAAACAAGTTGACTTTTTTTACCATTTCATCTTCAACATACAAGGTTTTATAAACTTGGTCTAACCAGTTGACCCTGTTAGCATAATTTTGAACTAGCATTTGAACATCACACCATAAAAATTTTCAACCTAAAATGTCTTCAAGACCATCAAAGTTCTTTTATTTCTCTCTCAAACATTTCAATTCTTCTTTTATAACTATTTTTCACAATTTTGTAGTTTGTAAAACTGTAACCCTATAGATGACTTAGTCAACCTATTTGACATAGTTCTATAGTTAGTCTTCTGTCTATAATACATAGTTGACTGTTTAATTATGTTATTATAAACCTTGATTTTTTAGAATATCAGTGACCTAGTTGACTTTGTTTTGTACTATTTACATATTGTGACACCTAAACTGACTTTTTATTATTCTCAATCAAGGAATTAACATCTATTTACTAGTAGTTAATTCAACTTTCTTTTTTAGTTATTTTCATACTTAGAGTAACTCACATAGCTTAAATAGGTATTTTTTTAAATTAAACATTTTTCTTCCCAAGGTCTACCTACTTATATTTCAACCCAAGGAGGAAGCCAACTTGGTTTTATAACCAAGTATGAATATGTGGTTGATGATATATATTGGCAAAGCACCTGACACCCTTATCAATGTGGGATTGTGAAGTGATGGGGCAGGACCCAATACTGAGCTAGTACCATCACCAATACATATCCATTTCAGCCTAAACATCCTAAAACCAACCTTAGATTAATTTCTAGTTCAACCAACTTTACTATCACTTTAAAATAAAACTCTATTATCATCTAATAACACCTAGGATGACCAACTTGTTATCATTTTAGTTTCATTTTCTACTTACTCTTTGGTCATTTTTTATTGTATTTCAAAAGTTATATTGGCTAGCATTGGTGTAGGGTTTGTGTTGTGTGTTCTAATTATTTCAATCATATTGATCCAATCACTTATGTGTTTGATTTCATTGCTTTTTCAAATCATCTTGAAAAAATTTCCTTATTTTATAACACTATCATTTTGGTCGATACAGTCTCTTACAGACTATTTACCCTTCCTACCTGCAATACACAATCAACTTATCTGATTATATATCCCTATATTCTTATTTGGTTCCATATTCAATAGTACATTATTGACTCATAAAACTATGTATTCTTATTAGACTATTTTAAATTCATCCCTTCCATTACACATTCAAGAAACTTAATTGTGTTCCCTTCTCTTTCTTTTTTGTGAATCTTATTTATAGAAATTTGTTAACCTAGTTGATTATGTACCTATTGGCCAAATTGATTCTCTATCTAGATGAATTTTTCCTTATCTTTCCTAATATTAGTTCCTTTCATCTAGCATATTGAAATCCACACTAAAAATCTTCTTAGACAACCTAAATCCATTTAGACATTATATGTGGTGTTATTTTCTTCATTTCTTTACTTTCCAAGAGGATCCTCACTCTTCATGTAATTTTTCTCCTCCCTTATATTTAGGTTACAACATGGTTTGAATCACTTCACAAGATGAGATTGGTGGATTACATTCCTTTCATACCTATCAAGACAATTCCCATATTCAAACATCTGACCACAATATGGGGGCAATTGGCATAAGTTCATGAAATAACCCCATAAGAAATCCACCACCTAACAACCCTCCCCTTAATACAAATTTTGGGAGTCCTACAAATAATAATCCACCAATTGATACCACTTAGATTATTTCATAGATCATGCAATAAATGAACATAATGCAAACATCTGACACCTCTCAAATGATACAAATACAACATCATTTGATCAACATGGCTAATCAACCTCCTGTTCTTCCTCAAAACAACCAAAATTTTATTCCTCCTCCTCTTAGAGATGCTATGGGGAATTCTATCTCCCAACCTATCATGAACAATAAAATGTTATAACACATCTAAAAGAGCCTTTACCCACCTTCATTATTTATATTGGTATTGGTAATACATCTCCAGCTATTAAATATGATGGGACTAAAGACCTTACATCCTTCCTTAACACATTCAGTAATCTTTATAAAGAGTGGATCCAAACTAATACTTTATCCACAACTAAAATAATGGTTAAAATTTTCTCTATCAATGTCTTATAATGGTACAATCAACTTCCCAAACCCTCCATTTACAAACTAGAGGATCTAGTTATTCATCTAGTTAAATAGTTTCAACATAATGACCTTATAAAAAATTGCCTATTAACATTTTGGCCTCACAAGCCAATTGCTAACACCCATTATTCTAATATTTTATGACCATTACATTATTTTTCTCTTTTATGCCTCATAAGGTCCTTATTTAAGGAAATAATGACTAACACAGGCCTGAAGAAGCCAAACCATCATATACATGTCATACAATAATGAGTGAAACAAGTTTATCATATATTTATTAATTACACTTGAGGAGTCTACTAGAGCTAAGGAATACATGGGCATGAATTCCTTTGTCCCAAGACCATCCCTTACAAATTTTGTGCCTTGATGAGCCATCTATCTTAAGTTACAAACATTTAAAGTTGAAACTACCATTTAAAGTTGAATTTGTAGAATAAGATGTAAAAAAGGATGTCAAACTTAGGCCACGGGAACTAGCTATTTAGATTTAAATAATACTATGAATTATTGATCAACTAATAAGTGTCTAAATATTGAGATCTTGGATTAGATCTAATACTGAGTGGGTAACTTGATGATGTTAGTGGGTCCCAATATATAATAGTATGCATCCATTCATACCTTATAGATAAATGATGAGATTTGAGTCAAAAGGTTAGCATAACTAAGAATCTAAAAAATGGTAAGATATAAAGTACCCATTAGATAATCCAATGGTGAAAATTGATTGATAGATGTCAATGGGCCTAAAAATATCAACAACTCATGTGTAATCATGTAAAAAGATATAATGATGAGAAATGAGTCAACAAGTCAATGAATATTGAATCCAAATGAGAGGTTTCCAAGTGTCCCAACTGTGTTAGATTGATAGAAGATAAATGACTCATGTTTGTTCAAATACAAATAGATCTAAAATGCATATTAGGTCATGGAATAAAAGGATTTATAGCATGATCTTGTAGAATAAGTAAAGAGCTAACACTTAGCACAATATGAGAGGACCCAAATGAAGATTGATAGTCATAATTAAAATTTGAAAGATAATATAAAATGGAAGTGACTTAGGTCAAAAAGGAAGCAAGCTTTTTAAGTTTACTCATCACCATTAAAGCTTGATCAACAACCATCTATTAGGAAGATCTATCCTAAGATTTTTAAAAAGGGGTAGATGCATGATCTTGAAGGAATTCCTTAATAGTTATATGGTCATTTCCTCAGCATACAACCACTTAAAGTAGATAATCATAATTTGATCGAGTCCATGCATATGAAGACTTTGTCTTTATAGTAGAGGTAAGTAGAGATTTGGCATTAAGGTGTCTATCTCAGATTTTATGGAGTTTCCATGTTGCATATTTTCTCTTCACATGGAAATTTTCATGCACTTTTAGTCATTAAGTACTAGATCATGGAGGGGAAGGCTAAAGTAAAGTTAACCAGTCATCAAACACCAAATCATTCTCAGTTGAATGTGTAAATAATTTTTTTGTGCATCTTCCATAGACTTAATTAATGTAAACAAAAGAATTCAAACACTTCAAACATGGATTCAAGCTTGAGTTAATAATTGAGCGTGGGAAAAAAATTCATGCAAGGGTTTTCAAACTCAACAAGGGATCCCAACCTTCCTTTTGATTCCTAAATTTGAGATCATGCATGAATTTGAAGATTTTGAGGATATTTGATGACATTGTTTAATATTATAAAAATACTTTAGTCTTGAGTTAACTCAAGATAGACTAATCCTTATCTCCTCTTCACCACACTAGCTAGAGTCTTTCCTTTTGGATATATATGTTGGCTTTTGAAAGCAATTTTTAGAATCATCCTTGAAGATTGTATATAGAGAGATATATAAATTATAACTTACACCATAAATTAAATAAAGAGTTTGGGTTATAAATTATTTTATGGTTTTAGTGTGTAATTTTGATTGTGTATTTTCATATGAGTGTGATAGTTGTCATATTTTTCAAGTCCTTTCCTAACCTACTACTCTAATTTCATCCTCAACAGATCAATTGAAGAGATAAGAATAGAAATTTCATTGAAGATTATTTGTATGCAGTATCCTTAGAGACCTTCATGCACATACTTTTAATCTAAAAATCTTCTTTTAAGCCTTCCTTTGAAACACTAATGTTTAGGATTGGTCTACAGAGTTTCTTTTTGATCCATATGTGTGCCTTAGTTTTTAATATTTTAGAGGATAAACAACTATTTAGGTGCATCACCAAAGGTAAAATAGGTTTCATTTTTAGTTTCTTCTTCCCTTTTCACCCCAATATTCGAAATAGGTTTAGTAATTTTTCATCAATTCATATATTTAGAGGAGATAGCCTCATCAAAATATAGAGATATGATTTAGCTATAGGCATTCGACATCCTTATATCACTCCCATGTTAGTCTAGGTATGAGACTGACTTGAGAAATGTAATCTCTATTAGGTGCTATCTGTATAGCTAATATTTCTAACATGCCTAATGGTATCACTTATTCATATAAAGTGAATTACTTTTAGATTTGAATATTTTTTATGCCCCCAAGAATTGTCATAAAATCCTCTATAAAAAGGAAAGAAATAGTTTTCACTAAGTTACCCTTCCAATCAGTAAAGAAGAAGAGAGCCTCTCATTCAAATAAAAATCCTACACCACTTGTTCCCCCTATTGTTACACAAAATTCTCCTATTAAATCCAATATTGTTTAGCCAAACATCATTATAAATCCCATACATTAAATGGTTATTTCTAGAAGACAATCCTTTATGTCATTCAATGGTGGTAGTCCTCTAAATCTTACTCATGGGGATGATATTCTATCTTATGCTCTAAAGGATCTTCCTTAATTTATAGGATAAAATCTAGTTAATCTTATAGAACATATTGTAGATATTTCTAACCTTTGTTTAGTGCATCATGTGACTTAGGAAAATGTAGTAATGAGGTTGTTAGCAACTTATTTTAAAAGGAAAGAAACTCAATAGCATAGAGGTTGGGATCCTACATATTTCAATAACTAGGATGAATTTTGAGAGGTCTTATGCAAGCACTTTGAATATAAAAAGTGATAAGCTTTCACTAGTGGAGAAATTTACAACAATCAAGAGAATCGATCATGAATTTATGGTGGATCTCAATTATAAATTCCAAAATACATAGGATAAAATTCCTATAGTTATCAAACTTACACCCAACTATGATTTTTTGTATTATCTAAAGGCTCTCAATTTAGATGTAGCTATGATGATTCAATCCATGAGAGGGAACACTCTACTTGAGGCTTTTGAAGTGACAATCAAGGCTAAAAATTTCCTTATACAAGCAGACAAGTTGTCTTTAAGGCCACCAATGCCTCTCTTTTCAGAGATCCATCCTTCTGATCTAACTATTGTTCCTATTCTAGATTCAATAGAGTTTTATCAAATATAAGGTGATAAAAATGATAGATTGGGGGAGATAGAGAGTCTTCTTAAGACTCATAACAATAAGTTTATTGCATTATAAAGACAATAAGATCCACCATACCATCCATATCAGAATACTAATCAAAATTATCAGCATAAAAGGCCATCCTATTAGTGCAATCAATAAGGGTAAGGATATAATTCTCAATCAAAGTAATATAATCCCAATGCTCCAAGAAATTCTAGAGCTATAATATAAACTCAGATCAATTATGATCAAGGACAATGAGAAATCAATGGGATCATGTAAATAACATGGTAATGGCTCCAATCCTTCCTTCCTTAATGAGTAGGAGGAGTGGCAGCACGGGGAAAGAAACCCAATTATCAAAAAGCAAGGCCCTTAAGAGGGAGAAGCGGACCCTGAAATGCCATAAACAAATTCGATGTCCAAATCATTTTGATAGCAACAGGAACCAGGGTAACATCAATAGCAAACGGGATTCTAAGAAAATGAGCATGGCGCGGGAAAGAAAGGGTGAACCCCGTAAACAGGAACCCAAGAGTTGTGCAGACTAGAGAGAGAAACACCAAGTATGGAGAATCTTGCAGAAAGGAAATGTCATGAACTACATGGAAAGGCTTCATGGTTCTAAGCTACACATCACAATGGCCTTCTTTAAAAACTGGTCTGACGACAGGGTCACCCTACATGGCCTTACTGTCAATTTAACTGAGGATTTTCTTGCCGAGGTTACAGGGTTGTCTATGGAAGGAATCAAATTTTCAAAGCAAACCAGCATATCGAATGAAGCATTCTGCAAATTCCCCAAAACAGATGAGGAGGAGCAAAAAATAGTAAAAAATGGGGATTTTTATGATTTGGACCAGATAAAAGGGATTTGGAGGGACATCCTAAGCTGTATCAGGGAATATTTCATCCTAGATGGTAGAAGTAAACAAGTGCATAAGTTCCACTTTGTCTTCCTTAACCACTTCAGGCATAAGGTAAGAATATCTTTTCCTTTCTACCTTCGCTACTCCCTGATTCAAAGCCTTTATGCTCATAAGAAGAAAGACTTGTGCCCTATTCTTCACGAAGGTCTTATTCTGCTCATTGAAGGCTTTTGCAAGAATAGGGCATTGGTAAAGAACCCCAAACAAGGGAAAAACAAGTTGACAGGAAATAAAAAGAATGAAAATGAAAGCAGAAGAGGAAAAATTAAGACCCCTAGTCCCAATACACAGAATGCAGTAGGAGATAGGGGCTGGGAGAGAATTGGTGAACCCGTGGAGGAAAAACAGGTGGAAGAAGATGGAACAGAGAGCTGGGAAACCAACTCTAGTAATGACGAAGAAGGACCTGAGGATATGGAAAAAGATAAAGTCAATACTGAGGAGGACTCTGTTTCCAGAATAGAAGAGAAGGAGGAAGACCAGAAAGACGATAAGGATGACACTATCCAAGAAGATTCTGGTGAGGACCCAATGTCAAAGAACGAAAAGGAAATCCCAGTCCAGGAAAATATCCAAAACATGGAGATAGAAATTGAAGAAGGATTCAATGAGAGGGAATTAAAGAGCCAAGAAGACTTCTTTGAAGAAGCTAGAAATAGCCCAAACGAAAAGGCTGAGGACTGGAAAGGGAAGAAATAGAATGAAGAAAAACACACCCCTTTGATTTGGGTTAACAGTAAAGCTGAGTGTTCTTCCCAATTAGATGCCTGGCTGTGTAGGGAGACCATTGATCTAAAGAAAAAAGTGGAAACATTGGAAGAATCAATGAAAGTTGCTTGGAACAAAGTAAATGACATGGAGAATCAGTTAAGCCAGATCCCTGTGAAGCTAAAAGTTTATGAAAACAACCTTCGGGAGCTTATAAAGGAAAATAGAAAGAAAATGGATGAAGTAACATCCAACTTTCATTTAGCTGCTATCAGTATTGGGAAATGTGCCAATGAGGAGACGAAAGTAATAGAGGGCCCCTGCAAGAGGACAAGGCAAAGTTCCAGAAAGAAAGACACACAAAAAGGAGACTTGCTGGAGGCTGCCACCCGGTAAATTGCTTTGAAAGAAAAAGAAGCCATGAAGTTGATCCTAGAACTGGATGAATAATCCAGTCTTTTTTCGGTTAAGAAACTGGTACTGATCTCTGGTTTTATTTTGCTAGTTTTCAGTTAGTTGTTCTTTCAGACTTTTGATCTTTGGGTCCTGTTTGGCTGTATATCAATGGTTTCAGGACCATTCTTTTTCTATTTTTACTACTTCTATGTAGTGTTTTAAGGCGATGCTTGTGGACTTAGTTTGCTCTTTTTTGTTCTTTGTTAAAGGGTTTTGGGGCCCCTTCAAAACCTGCTTTAACCTCTAATCTAAAACATGGTAATGGCTCCAATTGGTGATATTTCACAACATTCTTACATGTAGTAAAGTTTAGTTCTTCCTTCACATGAAAACTAGCCACCTTCTCAAAATAAGGAAGCTTCTCTAGCACATGGATACATCCCTTCATTAAATCAAGCATAAGTGATAAATCATGAAGGATAAGGTAGTGTTAAAGCACCTATTAAAACTATATTTGTGAACTTTTGAAAAGGTGAGAATTATTTTGAACACATAACATCAAATCAAAGTCAAAATATGCATAATGTTAATAATTTAATTGCAGCCTATACTAGGTCCAAGAAAAGGGATATTGGTGAAGGTTTATGTCTTGATAAGGTAGCCCCTCTTCCTTCTCAACCACCAAAAAATAATAAAACTCATGAGCTACCTTAAAATTCATCAAATCAACAAACTCAAGATCCAAAGGGGAAAAATGTCAAAGGGCCTTACATTTCTAAATTCACAAAACATTTAAGATCCCCTTTTACTCCTAAATTTTAGATAAGGATAACCACTTCTCCACTTAGTATTATGGATCATATGAAGAAAACTTTAGTATCAGTATCTATGTGGGACACACTACTAATCCCAAGACAAAAAGAGTATCTGTAACAAGAGATTTCAAAACTCAATATTTTTGATAGACCACCCAAAAAAGAAAGAATAAGTGTTGTTATAAAAAACTCTAATCTAGTTGTTGACCCTCAAGATCCTAAAGTGACTACACCTCCTCCATTCTATCTTTTAATTTTCATAGGAGGTTGTATTATCCAAAATTGTATGATTGATAGTGGAGTTAGTACTTCTATCATTCCTAAACCCATAGTTGAAAAACTAGGACTAAAGTATGAACCTCATGAAAAATGATTGTTATATTTTGATGGTTATCCTACTAAGACTATATACATCCTCAAAGATCTTAATATTTTACTTGTTGTTTGTCCAAATTTCACCATTTCACAAGATATAGTGGTTATTGATTTACCCCCATATTTTGCACTATGCATATCTAGATATTTTACTACTAAAATAGAATGTTACCTTTATTTATATTGGTATTACATGGTTTTTATAACCAAATATTGAACCAAAGTCACTATAATATTAGAGCCTATTTATAGGTTTCACCTTGAACCATATATGCCAAATATGTCTAATATGAATTATGGTATTTTAGAAGAAGATGAAGATACTATTGATCAAGAACCTTCTAAGCCACTTAAAGGCATATCATATCTAATATTAGATGAGTGGGATGCTAATAACTATGGGTATGAAGAAGATGGTTTTGGCATCTACTACATCCATGAAGAAGGTCCATTACCTAGTCTCACCAGCTCAAAGTAGGATTAAGAAGGGTTATGGAATGTGTTCTTTGATGGATATAAATCAAAGAATGGGAGTGGGGCTGGTGTAATGTTGGTTTCACCTCAAAATCAAATGTATTATTCTTTATTTATATTTTAGTTTAATTATACATAAAATATAGTAGAGTACAAATCTCTTGTTCATGGCCTTCAATGGGATAGAAAGAGAGGTATTAAGCTTTTGCAGGTGAAAGGTGATAGTGATTTGTTATTGAAACAAGTAAAAGGTTTAAGTTCATTAAATATCACTCTCTTAAATTCCTAAAAACATATATTTTGAGACCTCATGGAATATTTCTTAGCATTTGATATCTACTCCATTCCTAGAGGAGCCAATCAATATGCTAATAGACTTGTATCCATAGGAGCACAATGTGATATAGTGGATCAAATCAAGGACAATAAGGATCAGACCCAAATAAAAAATTTATGCATGCCTTCAGTTCCAAAAAAATATGTAAGTTGGCAAGTCTTTTATAGCGATAAACATATAGCCTATTTCCTATAGAATGAGGTAGAATTTTTCTCAAAGAATCAAAATAAATTGCAACACCAATAGGAAGATCAGATTGTGAAATTGAGATCAAACAAGATGCATAAAGGTTTAGTAACTTTGGAAATCATTTTAAATGAAGATGATAAAATTAGAAAGGACAAGGTAAGCATCTCTTCAAACTAAGAACATTATGAACAAGTTAACATAGATGAAGGTAAGAAACCTAAGTGGGTAAAGTGAACACTAATTCTGAGAGAGTAGCTTTCATTTCATTATGTAAGGAATTCAAGGATGTTTTTAATTTTGAATAGCATGATTTGAGAGGTTTTGATACCAAGTTATCACAACATACTATTGAACTTGAACATGATGCAAAACCAGTAAGACAAAAGTAAAGGCCCATTAACCCCAAGGTTAAAACTCTCATGAAAAAGGTGCTTACAAAGTTGATTGAGTCAAATATAATATTTCCTATCAAACACTCAGCATGGGTTGTAAATCTTATACTAGTGAGAAAGAAGAATGGAGAGATAAGACTATGTGTGTATTTTAGAGATTTAAACAAAGTGTCACTAAAAGACCACTATATTATTCCTTCAATGGATAAAATCTTGTAGAGAGTATCAAGTTCACAAAGATTCTCCTTACTAGATGGGTAATTAGGTTACAAATAGATATTGGTGAAAGAGAAATATTAGTAAAAAAATATTTCACAACCAAATGGTGTACTTATGCCTATTAAAAGATGTGTTTTGTAATCTCTAATGAAGGAACCACTTTACAAAGGGTAATGGATGTTGCCTTTCATTATCTTTTGAGTGAAATGATCTTAGTTTATCTTGATGATGTTACTATATTTTTAGAGGATCCTAATGATCATCTAACATAGTTGAGGGTTATTTTTGATAGATGCAAATAATTTAGATTTTCATTTAATCTAAATAAGTGCATCTTTTCAGTACATGAGGGGAGACTTCTTCAGCATGTGGTGTCCAAAGATGGTCTCTCTATTTATCCAAAGAGAATATAATCAATCCTTACTCTATCATTTCCAAAACATAATAAAGGATTATAAATATTCTTAGGTAAGATCAATTTCATTATAAGATTCATTCTTGGATATGCAAAATGGGTAAGGCCACTCACTCAAATTTCGAAGACACATCAATAATTCAGTTAGAGTAAAGGGGGCAAGAGAATTTTTGAATCCATAAAACAAGCAATAAACCAATCTCCTACTTTGATTAATCCATATTTTATTATAGATTTATTTATGTTTTTTTTACATTTAATACTATTCCAACCATGCTTATGCAACTAAATAGTGAAGGTTTACATAAACCCATTACTTTTTTTAGTAAAGATTTCGAAGACTATGAGGAGAGGTATTATTTTACTAAAAATCATGTGCTTGATATTATAAAAGGTTTGAAAAAATTTAGAAATTTGGTTTCAAATAACAAGATTATACAAATAGTAGCTCATCCTAGTGTGAAGGATTTCATCCACAATAGAGACTTAAGTGAAAAGAGAGATGGATGGGTCATTAAGTAAATGGAATATTATATTGAAGTAAAGGTCAATTTTTTGTTTGAGGTAAAGGATTGTGTGAAAATCTTTTATAAAATGTGAAAGAAAAAAAAGAGATGGTTTTGACACTTCAAGGCATCCAATAGGAAGCTGAAACTACTTCTCCATCCAGTTGGACACAAGACATTACTCGATTCCTTTAAAGATGATAATGTCCAATGGGATTAGATGCATAAAGGACAATAAATTTTATGTTATTATTAGTACCATAAATTCTAATTGATGGATTAATTTTCAAAAGGGACATTAGAGATATACTTTTAAGGTGTGTTGAAATTAACTAATTTGACAAGATTTTTGAGCAATTTATTGATAGTCCTTTTGGAGGCCATTTTCTAGCCAAGACCAAAACTAAAAAAATAATTAAAGATGGTTTATTTTGGTATAATTTATTCAAGGATTCACACACATGGGTTATGAAGTTTACAAAGTGTGCAATGTTTAAAAGAAAATGGAGACTAGTTGTTATGCCAAAAAGGCCTATTCAAGTTGAGTAACATTTAATGAAATGGGATTTAGACTTCATTGGCTTGATACGTCCTCCATATAATACTGGTCATAAGTGGGTATTGATAGATACATATTATTTCACCAAATGGGTAGAATTAGTGCCTTTGAAAGAGGCAAATTAAAACTTTATGCTTGAGTTAAATGAATGTTTAGTCACCCATTTTGGAGCACCTTCCACTATAATATAAAAAAAATCTTTGGAATTAAGTAGTGAAAAGTTATGTGAATGTAATATTGATCAAGGTATTTATTTGAAATATTCATCAAATTAGTATCCATAAGGTAATGGAATAGTTGAGTCCACTAAAAATAACCTGATTCAGATCATCAAAAGAACACTAGAAGATAATCAAAGATCTTGGCATACAAAGTTGAAGACTACTTTATGGGATAATAAAATCACCCCTAAGAAGGCCATTGGTTATTCACCTTATCTCTTAGTTTATGTAAGAGAATCAAGGCTACCTATCTCATTAGATCTTCTAGATTTGGAGCTTTCACACTAGATAGAGCTTCTATAGAGTGATGCAATGGAGGTTAGGATGAATGAATTAAGATAATTAGGGGAGATAATAAATGATGTCATGTATACCAAGTGGTCAAACTAGAAATAAGTCAAGAAATATTTTGACAAAATATCTTCATCAAAGACATTCCAACAAGGAGACATAGTACTGAAATAGAATGAAGATCATGTAAAGCCAAGTAATCACTCCAAATTTGATAGCCTTTGGAGTGGACCTTATATTATTATTGATTATAAGGAAAGTAATGCTTTCTAATTATCTATATTAAGTGGAGAGGAACTTCCCATTAATTTCAATGGGAAGTTCCTCAAGTACTATTATTAAGAGAGACACTCTTTTGTACATAGTCATAGTGTCATTCCTTTAAGTGCATATGTGCACATGATTTTAGTATTTATTGTTCTCTTTTAGTTTTTTGTGGTTGTTTCCTCTAAGTACATAGGTGCATATATTGTTATTGTGTTAGTTTGTCTATTTTGTCTTTGTGTCTACAATTTTTCCCAATTTATATATATAATTTAGTCCTAATTTTACCAGAGTTTCTACATTCCCTTAAATAATAGGCTTGTCATCCCCTAAAAGTCACCAATAATGCTAAAATTTTGGCCTCACAAGCCAAATGTTAACCCCTATAATTCAAAACTTTAATGACCATTTAATTATCTTGATTTTCTATTCCTCATAGGGTCCTTATTTAAGAAAAAAATGACTAACACAGGCCTTGAGAATATAGACCATCATATGCACATCATGTAGGAATGAACAGATCAAGTTGATCATGTATTTATTAATTACACTTAATAAGTCTTCCAAAGCCAAGGAAATGCATGGACATGAATTACTTTGTCCTAATACTATCCCCTACAAATTTGGTGCCTTAATGAGCCCTCTATGTCAAATTAGAAGCATTAAAGTTGAACCTACAAAAAAAGGCATGCATGGGGACACCAAACTTAGGCCACATGAACTAACTATTTAGATTCAAATAATATTAGGACTGACTGAGTAGCTAAAAAATGTTCAGATCTCAGGATCTTAGATCATATCTAATGGTGAATAGATAACTTGAAAATGTCAATGGGTCCTAAGATCTAATGGTATATATTCATTCATACCTCAAATATCAATGGTAAGCATTGAGTCAAAATTTTAGCATAAGTGAGAAGCCAACAAGTGGAAATATTTTGGGTACTTATCAGATGATCCAATGGTGAGCACCAACTGACAGATGCCATTGGGCCTAAATATATCAATAGTGCATGTGTAATCATACACAAAGATATAATGGTGAGCAATGATTTAAAAAGTCAATGAATCTTGAACCCGAATGAGAGGCTTCCAAGTGTCTTAACTATGTTAGACTGATAGAAGATCAATGAATCATGTTCATTCATATAAAAATAGATATATGGTGCATATGAGGTTAAGGATTCAAAGTACTGACAATAGTATCTTATGTAATAAATAGATAAATGACACTTGCCTCAATATGAGAGGGTCTAGATCAAGATCAATGGTCAGAATTACAATTGGAAAGCCAATGGAAAATGGAAGTAATTTGGTTTGAACAAGAAGAAATCTCTAAAAGTTTACTCATTTCCATGAAATCTTGATTAAAAACCATCTATCAAGAACATCTATGCTTAGATTTTTAAAAATGGGTAGATGTGTGATCTCAGAGGAACATCTTAAAATTTGACATGGTCATTTCTTTGACATGCAACTGCTTAAAGTAGATAGTCATAGTTGGTTCATGTCCATGCATATGAAGAATTTATCTTTATAGTAGAGGCAAGTAGATATTTTAAATTGAGGTGTCTATCTAGGAGTTCATTGAGTTTCCACACTACATATATGCATTTTACATGGATATTTCCATACAATTTTAATCATTAAGCCCCAAATCATGTAGGGGAAGGCTAAAGTGAAGTTAACCAATCATCGAGCACTAAATCATTCTTAGTTGATTGTGTAACTAATTTTTCATGCATCTTCAATAGACATCATGAAAACAAAGGTATTCAAACACTTAAAACTTAGCTTCAAGATTGAGTTAACAATCGAGGATGGGTGTAGTTTTTCCTTCAAGGGTTTGCCAACTCATCAAAGGCTTGCAACCTTCTTTTATATGCCTAAATTAAACATCATGCATGAGTTTAAAGATTTAAAGGATATTTTAATGCTTTGTTTAATATTATTAAAAGGACTTTAGTCTTGAGTTAACTCAAGCAAGATTGATCTTTGTCTCCTCTTCACCACATTGGTTAGAGTCTTTCCTTTTGGCTATATATATTGGATTTTGAAATCCATTTTTAGAATCATCCCTAAAGATAGTATACAGAGACACACAAAAATTATATCTTGTACCATAAAATCAATAAAGAGTTTTGTTTTCAAATCAATTTATGGTTGTAGTGTGTAATTTTGATTGTGTATTTGCATATAAGTGTGATAGTTGTCATCTTTTCTAGGTCCTTTCCTCACCTACTACTATAATTTCATCCTCAACAAGTTTATTGAAGAGCTAAGAATAGAAATTATACTAAATATTGTTTGTATATAATTTCCTTAGAGACCTTCATACACATACCTTCAATCTTCAAATCTTCTTTCAAGCATTCATTTGAAATACTAATGTTTAGGACTTGTCTATAGAGTTTCCTTTTGATCCATATGTGTACCTTAGTTTCAAATATTTTAATGGATGAAAAACTATTCAAGTGCATCACCAAAGGTAAAGTAGGTTTCATTTTCAATTTATTCTTCCCTTGTCATCCTAGAATTGAAAATAGGTTTAATAATTATTCATTAATTCATATATTCAAAGGAGCTAGCCTCATCAAAATATAGAGGTGTGATATAGATATAGGCATCCCACATCCTTATATCATTCCCATGTTAGTATAGGTATGATTTAGACTTGAGAAATTTGATCTCTATTGGGTGATATTTGGATAGGTAACATTGCCTTAGCCATTTCATAAATGCTAAGTAATTTCCCACTAAATCAGCTCATGATTTTATCAAATGATATAAATGTTTAGCTCATAAGGTTGATCATAACATGACTAATGATAATTTGTTTAAACTCTTTATAATAACATTTAATCCTTCACTTTAATATAAGGTTTGGAATTTTAATCCTCAAACACTCAACAAAGCTCTTGACCAAGACAAGAGTCAAGACTTCTTAATTAAATAGTTTGAACTTAATACCAAACTCATTAAAATATATTTTTAACATTTAACTAATATGATAATTAAAAATCCTCCTCAATAAAAACTAGGAGTTTCCAAAATCAATCATCTACAATCCTATTATACACCATTAATTGTGTATAAAATGAAATAATTATTAGCACCCTCTATAGCATTCACTTATCCCAATAATCCTCTCAAATGGTATAAAACTATTCATTTTTTTGGTTCCATGTCAAAAAAATTCATTCCCATGAAACATGTAGTGGGACTACAAAATTTGATATCTCCTATACACTTGGTGATTAATTCAATCAAAGAGTTATGATCCAACGCTGTCATCAAGATTACATTAATGCTTCTCAAAAATGATAGGCTTCCAAAGCTTATTCTTCTAAAAGCCAAAAATATTTTTCCACATCTAACACTCAACAGACCAAAAAGGATATGTGTGTAATTATTTTTGACTATGATACAATATTATAATAATTAACATTATCTCAATGTAGCTAAGATACATTATCACCATAATCTAGATTAAAAATATCATATTACCAAACCTAGGAAACCATCTTTGGAAGAGTAGCTTCTCAAAGACACTACAACTACTCATTTAGCTTTAAGAAATAATGTCGAGCCATATACTCCTTCCTAACCCCCAACCATTTCTTTTCCTCCTAAAATTATTTTACCTTCTAAGCCTTATACTAGTTCTTCTTTTTAAACCCATTAGAATTTTTTAGAAGAGCTCAACTCCATGCCTTGAAAATCCCTTATATGGAGTTAGTGTTGACCAAATTTGATCCCATGTAAAATTTGGGTCACCCCCTATATTTTTAAACGTATTATTGGTGTATAATTTTTTTCATGGTCTTATCATGGTCCCAAGTGGTCGTAGATAGTCTCATATGGTCGTATGTGTCCTTATCTAGCATTATCCAAGTTACGGTCTTATGTTTATCTAGTCTTATGGTCAAGTACATCATAAAAAATGGTCAAAGGTATAATATGGTATAAATTAATTTAAAAAAATTATTTTGACATCATTTATGACATATTATCATGCACTAACCTTTGTTTGATTCTCAATTGCAAAAAATCACATTTTAGTCACTTTTTGGCCCATATGTAAGAGGTAGATGTACTATTTCATGAGGAAAATATTTAAAAAGGATTAAAAATGTCATTGATGTTATAGGTTGGTTAGATAATGTTTAGGGATAGTCAGAGTCTAACCAAATTTGTAGTTCAACTCCTAATCTTGTCAAAAGGACACTTTTCAAGCACTTACAAATAGTTTATAAGTGTCTCTTGGGATCTGTTAGATAATTTTATAGATATAGACAAAGTTTTCAATTAAAAATAGGTTATAAGTGTCTCTTGGGATCTAATAGATAATTTTATAGATCTGGACAAAGTTTTAGGTCAAATTGACACTCCAGACTACTTTTCTCCTCCATCACTACCTTTACAAGCTTAAGAAGGCAAATTTGATTTGAATGGTACAGCCAAGAGAGAGAGAGTTAAGAGTTAAAACTTTTGAAATTGTTATGGTTACAATTAATATTGAAATAATTATAATTTTTTTGTATATTTATGGCCTTTTATTTATGAATGGTCGTTAACAGTGACAACATGTCACTATGGCCTATCCATCCAAGAAGGGTCTATTCTTGCACCTATTTATCTAGTTCAAAAATAAATGGAGAGGAATGTTTTTGAAGATGATTTATATATTTATTTTATATACATTTCATGGTGTTTTCATTAGCAAACTCATATCCATGAGGTTCTTTAACTTGGAGGAATAATGCCTTAGTGTACAGGTTATTTCATTGAATTATGTTACAGGTCTTTGTTTTATATTCATGGTATTAATTCTCATATGTTTTACAATAATTAATAAATCATGTAATATCCATTATTTTCATGTATTTAATGTTTTTTTACCTTGAGTATGTGTTTCTTATCCATTATCTTCAAGTGTGCTTGCTCTTTTGGACATAGTTTGTGTTTGAATAGTCTGATGGAGGTTTGATCACCAAATTGGTTCAAATACTAGTGACATATCATTATGTGAATTAATGATATCAAATTTCACATGTTGAATCATTATAAAGCCAATAAGACATCCCAAATGCACACTTTCAAATAAAGAGTCATAGTTATTTCAGTTAAGTAGATTGTAAAGAAGTTTGAGGATGCTCAAAACTCTGAAAGGAGTTTGATACATATCCTAATACCTTCATGTATCCATTGGTATTTATTTTCAAACCACCAAGTTTTTTCCAATTGAATATAATTATTTAACTCAAAAATAATAGGCTTATGCATTAGAATGATTTTATGCAGTCTATACAAGACTGTAAGGTAAGTTGAGGGTGACTATGATGCTTGTCTTGAGTTTTGTGAACCATTGAGTAATGATATAAGGAGGGTTATTAATTTTAATAATGTTGAAAAGTTTAAGGACATAGGAAAGATAAATTTTATATACTATATATTTAAATGAGACCTAGAATCCTCAAGCCTATATGTACTCATTTTGAAGCCTGATCATTTCTCTCCAAACAAAGTGAAAATATGATAGGGAAGGTTTGACTATAATGCAAAGTAAAGACAGTGAAGGGCTCATGTTAAGTATATAAAGTCAAAAAAATATTAATGTTTGGATATTTTTTATAATAATTCAAGAGTTTAAGAAATATCAAAATCATTGGATGTTTATTAGTATGATGGTGAGGTTCTAACTTAAAGAATATAATCAATACCTAGAAGACACCTATATGTTACTCCAACTATCGATTGATTGTAGGTTTGAAGAAGACTAGGGTAGGTGTTTCAAAATGATTTTATTTAATTGAAAATCCATAAAAAAATATTAAAATATTTAATGGTTATTATTTTGAATAAGAAGTCTCAAAATCCTAAGCACACAGTCAAGTGGCTAAATAAGACACGTGTAGGATATTCAAGAACAGGCTGGTCTAAAAGCCTAATAGAGGAGACAAAGACCATATAAATAATATTAAGTTATACATAATATTTAAAAAAAATTAATAAAGGAGTTTTGAAACCAAAATGGAAATTGAACAAGATAGATTAATCTAGGTTTCACTTCTCTACACATAGTCAACCGGCATATACATGCCTACTTGCTCTTTTAGGTGAGTTTTTGATTGGATTGGAGAATGAGGGATGTGAATAGGTATGATAAGGATAAAATAAATTTTTAAAATTTATTAATTACCATTAATATCCTATATAATCTATAGATATGATGTAAATATGAGGAAAAAGACCAAAACTCATTCTAAGCCTAAAACCCTATAGTCACATTAATGGATCCTATAATCTAGTTATGAGGAAATTTGAGTGTTGAGGCCTCTAAATTCATGACCATGAATTAAAAACTATAATATATGTTTATTTTGACTTGAAAAATATTTTTATGTAAATTTTAAGGGTAAAAAAATAATGGAATTACTCAATGTTTTACCTCAGACCTTGCCCACTCCTTGGGTAAAGGGAAGTCTTGAGACTTAGGAGTCCACTTGATCTCAAAAGAATGAAACATGCTTCCAAAAATAATGGGAGGATATTAAGGAAACATAAAAACATTAAAAATGTTTCCATGCACCTACAAGAGCTACTTAAGCTTAGGTTTTTGTCTAAATTCCCTTGAGGGATGTCAAGAAGGTGATAAACTATAGACCTAAAGACTTTTGAGAAGTGTACCCTAAGCATATAGAGGGGTCTTGAACACTTAAAAATCATGTGTAATAATTTTAATGGATTTTATATAGGTTTATTAACTATTAAAAACATTTTTAATGAAATATTATACTTCAAACTCAAAGTAGACCTATCTCATGCTTGAGAAATACTAAGCAAGCCTTCATAAGGGCAACATTAGATACAAATTACATGGGAGTATGATCATTTTTAAATATTTATGGGGTATATAAAGTGGGTTTTAAATGTGTAAGTATTTCATTTAATTATATGTTCTTTATGAATAATCATTAGGACCCTAAATAGGCCTTAAACCTCTCTTAAACCCTAATAGTGACCAATCATGGAAAAAGACCTCAAAATCACATATAATTATATAGTTTGACCCTAAAACATTTTTTATTTATTTAATAATACAAGGAGATTTTGATCATGTACTTTTTTGTTGATGTCAATTGTATGCATTTCTATAAAAATACCTTTTTTACATGGTTTTGGTGTTTTTTAGGTGTTCTAAGAAAAGGAGAGATTATAAATCATGGGATGAGGTTATTTAGGAGTTTTGATATTAATTAAAGCTTAAAAAATTCACTAAAGACTCTGTAGATAATCAATCCAAGCCCACTTTTTAAGGCAGTCTCAGATAAGCTCAAAATAAAACTAGGTGGTCAGGCCATTTCTTGGTTTGCATAATTATATAGGGTATCATGACCAAAAAATTGGAATGGAGGTTGGTGATGTAAAATTTATAATTGATAACATGATTTTGGATGATTTGACAATTTTGGAAAAAATCTAGAGTAAGAAAATAGGGTCCAAAGTAAGGAAGCCTAATTTAAGAGAGAGAAAGATAGAAAAGATGGAATTACACTAAAAGTCTAAAGATGAAATTTAACATCAAGATAGAAGTAAATAATGGATCCTATAATATTCCATTATTTTTTTAATATCATTCATAATACTCCATACACAAAGAGGTTTATAGGTAAAAAGGGATATAAGGAAACTAGGCCTAGTGAAGTCTTAAGAAGCAAAACAAATTCTTGGGAGTTGGTCCAAGAATAAAAATAGTGTGTTTTAGGCATGATAACATATTTTAAGATCATTCATCTGGTTTTGATGATCTATATAATATTCACTTGATTTTTGGGCCACTTGGACAAACATAAGTGTGGGAAATGAAGAGTTATAAGACACCTATGCACTTGACTGTTAGAATGGTAGGCTAGAGGAGTTTATTAAGGAATTTTATACTTTAAATGAGTGGTTTAAAATAAATTAATGGTGATTTCATGGTTGGAAGGTCATTTTATTAGTCTTTTCATGTAATGAATGGTAGTTTTCAAGGAGTTAGTTAAGGTGTCAACCAAGTTTGTAACCCCTACACCACTTGGAAGGTTAAAACTAATTCAAGAGTGAGACACATTGACTTAGAGGTTTGTTTTAATATCTCATAACTCCTCTTCTTATGGAAACTATCACATACACTTGTTAATCTTATTCTACCACACCTCTCTCTCTCTCTCTCTCTCTCTCTCTCTCTCTCTCTCTCTCTCTCTCTCTCTCTCTCTCTCTCTCTCTCTCTCTCTCTCTCTCTCTCTCTCTCTCTCTTTCTCTCTGTCTCTCTCTCTCTCTCTCTCTCTCTCTCATCACCATTATCTATATCAGAAGCCACTTTTGGCTAAGTTTTTAAGATCCACACCTAGTATGGTGAAGATTTTATGGTTTTAATAATATATTTTCCTTTTAATAATTTTTTTTTGATTTTATAACTTCTTGTCTAAGTGTGTGAAGTAGTGCATAGTTAAATGACAAGTGATAATCATCTATCCTTATTTTCACTTTACTCTTCCATGTTGTATGCAAGTATTCTACTCTCTAATAGGTCACATCAAGTGTATTTATTGTCGTTATCTATCTATAAGTGTAAGTAATATGATTATTATCTATAATCAGACCTCTTGTTCATTCACCTTGAGAAGACCAATGTATATCACCTTCATGTTAGAAACACTTATGTTAGATCAATCTAAGATGTTGAAGATAGTCTTGTGAGTCACATTTCATAGTGAAAGCATATGGTAGTATTGTGGAGATACATTTTGTGTATAAACTCATTATAATAGGTTGCATTCATGTTCTTTCTATCTCTTTTCATCCTAGGAAAACTAGTAGTATGTGATAAAATATCAAAGACAAATCAAGGGAGTTAGCCCTTCAATTTAGAGGTTTAATTCTAATATTGGAAATCCATAGACCTAGAGGTAATCCAATGTTTCACTCAATTTGGGTAAGGATTTAACTACCTATCCAAGGGTGGAAAATTTAGTGACAAAAATTAGTTTGTAACTCTCCTTACCATTATAAATTCCTCATGTAACAACTTAAATAAATTGAAGATCTATCTCCTTAAGAATAAAAATCATCTTATCATGAGCCTCAATCAACCAAAGTTCATACCATTGAATACATTTACCCTTATTCAAAACCCTCCATATAATTCCTTGAAGAAGACATTATCAATGATGAGATCCTCTTTGGAGTCAATGATCCACCCCTCTTTAATAAAATATCCAATATTTCCACCCTCATTCACAAATTATTAGTAGATGAAGGGTCTAGTATTAATGGGGCATATCTATGGTTCATCCAAAAAATTGGATATAAAAAATATCATCTTAAAAAACTTGCTTGACATGTCATGGATTTGACAAAACTAATCAAAATCTAATTATTTGTATTTGGCTACCTCTTATAATTGAATTAAGACTATATGAACTAAGCTTATGGTCCTTGATTTACCCTTATCTTACATCATAATCCTAGAATGACTTTGGATTCATATAACTAGGGTTATTTCCTTTTTATGTAGCCAATGTATCAAGTCCCTTCATAATGGTAAAAGGTATAAACATGAGGCCAATCCTAAACCTTGGAGTATTTAGCTTCCAAATATCAAGTCTCAATATCAAATTCCCATAATTTAAAAGATTAATAGTGATCCTTTACCCTAATTAATTAACATGAATCCATATTTACATGTAACTCATGTTGGTTCTAATGACAATGATCCTAATTACTTGTAAAATTATTGAAATGCTACTAAGATGCCTCCTTACATCTTGGAATAACTACCTCACTCTTTATTGACTCATGATTTCACCATCCCTCTCATAAATGAGATCACTAATTTCCCCCTCCATGAAATGATTAGGAAGCCTCTTACATACAATATTATTTCATGCACAATGATTATGGATTGGCTAAATTATTCCAAGATCCTTTATCATATCTCCATGTAAATTTAGTGATTTAGGCATCTTCCCTTCTAAATTTCCTCCTAAATCACAATCATGTACAATTTATCCAAGTTATGATGGAAACTATATCATGGCCCAAGCTCAATCATGAGACTTGGATGTTTAACATTATCAAAAAACTCTATCTCAAATCATGCTTTTAATCATGATGTTTATACCATTTCCATAGATTTTAATTTAGTACCTGAAGGTCATGTCCCTCCTAATAATTCTCCACTTATTGATACTCTTTTGGTGGTAGAATAAATCTTACCTTTTGAACCTCTATAAATTATATCTTCTTTTATCCCTCATACCAAAATAATTATTCTTTCTAATCCTCTCCCCTTCAATAATACTAACAATAAATCAATAAAATTAGATCAATATTCTTCTTCTACTCGACCTACTTCTGATATTACACTCAATTCCAATGCCATAGATGTATTCCAAGTAAATTTTGAATATTAATTCCATGTTAATAAAATTATTGATCTCAAATTATATGTGGAGTATTATGGTCCTCTTTCCACTTTGCCTAGTGATGAAACCATTCATAAATTTCATCATGCTCGAGAACCTCAACTCTATCAGAAACATCATAAACGTGGGAATTTCAAACAAAAATCACCTCATTTTAATAACTTCATCACTAACATTTATCCTAAAATAAATCCCATTTCCTCTCTACCTAATTCACCATATAATTTCTAAGATGGAAATGTTATTCTTATTGAGAAAACCACACAAATCAAATATGACACCCCATCAAGCCCTCTGATGAGCCCCAAAAATATCATGTTTTTGTCTTCATCTATCACACTCATCCTTATTGTTTACCATAATTTTGAGTTACTTTCCCATAAATTTTATATCCTTGAATAACCATAATCCTTAAAATAACATTATGTTCTCATAATCTTTTGAATAGTTAGAACTGTGTCTTGAAATCAGATATATAATAGTTATCTTCTACTATAGGATGCTTTTTCTATAATGTGTTTTAAATATGTTTTGAATAAATAGGTATATATCAAAAAAAAATCAAAGGAATCTCATCATGAAGACACATCCTATAACCACTACATGAAAAAGCCATAGATGAATAGAATTTGATTCCCAGTTTAATTGACTCACAAAAATTATGATGACCTCTAGGTAGAAAAATAAGGATGTGATTAAATATTGGAACAAATTTTTTTATCCTATGTCAATATCATAGGATTCATATGAATGGTGACCTTAGAAAAAGGAGCCAATTTATGTTATCCTATAGACACATGTTGCTTATTTTAGAAAATATATATTTTTGTATAAAATAATCTCCCCTATTTTATATATATATATATATATATATATATATATAGGTAATAGCAAGGTTGAGAGAATAGTAGATATCAATTAGAGAAATATATCATAAGTACATTTTGTAAAGTAATTGTTATTGTAAATTCCATAGAAAAATTAATTATTATATTTTGATTAATATGAACAATAATTTTTTATTCCATTTAATTTGTGTAAGAGGAAGGGCCCCATTCATAATTATTAAAACAATAATCGAACCCATTAAATAGCTAAGCATGTTATTTAGTTTCTTTATGTGTTATGTGTTTTATTTCTCAATTATGTGATTTCTAATATTACATAGAATTGTTTTAAGGAAGATTCCAATATTTTAATAATTCAATTCATAGTTTTATGTTAATTTTCAATTCTAGCATTTCATTTCTTTCATAATTCTTAGCATCTTAGATTACAATTAGAAAAAGGTCAAATTAGAAGATAGAGTGTGCACATATAGTGACATCATCCTATCAAGTTTACATATTTATATTGACATTTAAATGAATTATAAGATATAGGTCTATGGTAACTCTCCTTATTCATTTTAATTAGAATAATTATATCTAATTATGAATCAACTACTAGTCATTGTTGGCATCATTGCTAGGGAAGGGTCTCACACAATTATAATCTTTAATCTTGATAGCAATTTTTTTTAGAAGGTAATTATTTTTCTTATTTCTAGAGTTTATTTTTATTAATATTAAAAAATTATTCATTTTATAGTTTAAATTTCCATTTTTTCAAGTAGGATAGTGGAAATTCTCAAAAAAACCCATCTAACTAACCTTGTGCAGGCAGGGAGGGAAAAAAAGAAAAAAATAAAAGTGGTTGATGTATATGCAAAGTGAAGGGGATTATATAATAATATTGTTTATTTAATCATAAATTTTTACTAAAATATCATAAATTCATCCTAGCATAGCTGAGGAGCATGAATAAATTCTTGAAGATCACTCATTGTTGTCAATAGAAGAGGTAGAATAGGAAAAAAATTTAGCTAGACTTGTAGCACAAGCTAGATACTTTGAAGAGGTTCATACCCATAAAGTAGATCCACATGTACCACCCTTGATAATTCCCACCTTATCATCTCATACTTAGGAATCTGAAGTTCACATCCCTCCATCACTCAAATTTCTTACTAAGGAGGCATTCAAGGTTATTCTTACTCCTAGAAGAAATACCAAGCCAATAGAATCTTGTAATTTAGAAAGACTCTTTGCTGAGACACAATATGAATCTTATTAAACCTATACACAATCCCCATTGTATATAAATCCATATATTACTAAAAAAGGATAAATTCTCAATCTTTTACACCTTAAGAAATAGAAGAATTGATAGGAATTTTGAGCAGTGGGTGGCAACAACTTCCAATCTACCAACATAAAGAGTATTCAAGGAGGATCCTCAGGAAGAAAACACTATAAATGAATCTACTATCTTCAAATTTATTATCCTTACTCCTAATGGAAATGCACCCATGAATAATATTCCTCACTCTACCCTCCCTACCTTTAGGGTAAAAGTATATGAGGATCTAGACAAGTTGATTTATGAGTTCAACATCTTATGCCACATCTATGATTGTAATAAAGATGATCAAAAACTCAAATTATTTCCATCAACACTCAAATATGAAACACTTAGATAGTTCATGGGACTTGAAAAGGAATCCATTTATACTTGGGAAGAAATGAAGGAGAGGTTTATGATGAAATACCAAGACTATTGAAGGGCATAATCTACAGGAGAGATGACATATTTTGAATGACACAATCTGATGATGAGTCATTAGAAGAATATATGGAAATATTTTTTTTTCATATTTCAAAATTCCAAACATACTATAATTTAAAAGTAATTGGTCAAGCTAATATTCTTGAAAGGAATTAGAGATGATTATTTGGAGGCACTATATTTAATGTCTGGTGGTGATGTTTCTACACTATCCTTTAATGAACTAATAGTTTTATGTACAAACTAATCTAGATCAATGATGAATAAAAGTAGGGGTAGACCCCTTCCTACATAATCTATAATAGGAATATCTAAAGGTTTTGTTAGCAACCTACTCTAGGACATGAAGCATGATATTATTAGCCACCTATATACTTAGCTTGATACATTACATACATGGAGGAAGCAAGAAGAAATTAAAAAAATATTTAGCCACCTATAGCCTTTAATGTAGAACAAAGAAGGTAGATTGTACATTCCATTCTATGAAAGCTCAGGTAGCTAGCATAACTAAGGAAAATCCTAAAATAGTGGATCTACATGCCATAAGAGAATATGAGAATCAAGAGTTTTTCATGGCTCAATAGAATCCATGGGTTTAAATATTAGGTATGCCATCAAACTCTATGTTTCTAAATTCTCAATTCTCAAATAATCCTCAATATGGTTCTTAGATGAATATACATAACCAAAATTGGTAGCTACCCTAGAATCAGTTATGGATGTAATAGAATAGACAACAACATCAACCTAGGTAATTTTAAAACTAGCAATGGATCTTTCCCTCTAATCTATGGAAACAATAGTAGAGATATAATCATTACTTTCCTTATTAAATTTGACAACCATAACAACATGCCTTAATACCAAACACTCAGCAACCTATTAAACCCATTTAATTACACACACAACCCATCCCCAACATTACTAATAAGTTGGTTCAACCAACATAATCTATTGAAATAATGCAATATCCAACATATACCTTAGTTATCAATAAAGTCCAACTTATCTCAAGATGCATTCTTCCACAACCCATCTCACCTATAATCATAGAATATTTTGAAAATCCACTCCACACTAATACACAAGCACCCATGGCCAATCCTAAGCCAAGTCCACCAGAAAACCAAAAATAATCTAACAATACTTCTTTTTTGGAGAGATTGAGCATATCACATCCTAAACCAGAGCCCAAATTTGATATCTTAAGACAACTCAAGAATGTTTGCATAAAAATCCCACTCTTTTAGGAAATAAAATATGTTCCTATCTATAATAAGGTTGTTAGAGAGATATGTCTAAAATAACTAGGAAGAAATAATAAAGATCCTAAAATAGTCTAAGTTATTGTCCAAATAGAAATTATTATGTTAGAAAATATAGTTCCCCAAAAATATTATCATCCTAGAAGTCCTATAGTTAATGTTAACATCCATGGCCAACCCATCTCCAATTATTTAATTGAATTGGGTTTAGCCATCAACATGATGACCATGGAGACCATGCAGTAATTGAAACTTACAACTCTCTATCTAACACCCACCATCCTCTAGTTGGCTAACAAGTCAACTATTAAGCCTAAATGGATTGTTGAAGACCTAGTTATACTATGGAGTCTTGACAATATCTATTAGAATTTATTGTCCTATAACTAAAAAACAACTTGGAAGGTTGTCCTATCATACTTGGATACCCATGGTTGGCCACCATTTATGCTTTAATTGGTTGTAGGTTAGGGAAAATGTTGATTTTCAATGGAAATGACACCAAGAAATTGCTTATTTATCTACCAGCCTAGCCTTCCCAGAATGACATCCTAACAACTTGGATTGATGACTTTGAAGAAGCTATCTCCTTGTAAACTCTCTACATAATTGACTAGAGTATAGCTTTGTATGCAAAAGAAGAAGACACTATCCTTATTGGTATCCTATAAAACACCTATTGATAGGATATTGTAAACACAAATATGTTGGAATGTACACCATGCCCCCTTCAGAATACTATTTCTAAGAATGATCTTATTGAATATACAAGAGACATTTAGACATTACATTAAGTGCTTCACCATCAATGTGGTTATGCTCTTTTAATCACTAATGTAAAAACCATGATTTCTTTAACAAAGAAAGTAGACATTCTACCAAATAATTCTCTCAATATTAACACCTCCTTAACACCCTGGTAAAAAATATGGTTACTTACAATGCTAAGAAATCACACAATATAATTTTCCTAGGATTATGATGACATGATAATAATACCCTAAAATTAATGCATGCATTATATTTATGTTAAAGAAGAATGCAAACCTATTTCCCAACCCTAGCAATGAATGAATCTTACAATTGAAGACATTGTCAAAATTGAGTTACAAAAACTCATGGATGTAGGAATTATTTATCCTATTTGGCTAGTCAATGGGTCTCTCCCCTTTTTATTGTCCCTAAGAAAGGGGGAAAATGGCATATTTGTGCTGAATATCAAGAGTTGAATGCTGCTAATAGAAAAGATCACTTTTCCCTTTCATTATTGATCAAGTATTGGTTACATTAGCAAAGAAATAGTATTTTTACTTTTTAGATGGCTATAGTGGTTATAATCAAATACAAATTGATCCATAAGACCAAGATAAAACCAATTTTACTTTCCCTTATGGAACCTATACATATGTCATCTTTCCATTTGGGCTTTGCAATGCCCCAACTACTTTTCAAAGGGTTATTTTGAGCATAGTTTCTAATCTATACCATGACTATGTCAAAATATACATGGATGATTTAAATATTTATGAAAAGACATTTGAAGAAATGCTTACCAACCTAGAGAAAGTTATTCAAAACTACTAAGACCACCAATTGTCTTTGAGCAATGAAAAGTGATATATGCTTATGAATGAACGGATTATGATGGGGCATCACATATCCCTTATTGGAATTCAATTTGACCCAACAAAGATAAGTATCATTAAGGATATACCCACACCAAAGAAGTATAAATATGTTAGAATATTTTTAGGACATGTTGGTTATTATATATGCTTCATCAAAGACTTTAGTAAAATTTCCACCCCATTATTCAAATTACTTACTAAGGATGCTGAATTTACTTGGACTAATGATTGTCAAACTATCTTTCAACAACTCAAAGACACTATGATAAAAACTATTGTTTTGAGAGGGCCTCACTGGAAGACACCTTTTCATATCCAC
Source organism: Torreya grandis (assembly GCA_037957365.1). NCBI lineage: Eukaryota > Viridiplantae > Streptophyta > Pinopsida > Cupressales > Taxaceae > Torreya > Torreya grandis. The sequence continues at coordinate 262,098 of JARHVA010008409.1, forward strand.
ATAAATGCATTTGACACCACTTTAGGAGATGTCCTTGGCCAAAAATATGAATCTTTGAGTTATGCAATCTATTTTATCAGTAAGAATACTCAAGAGGATTAACTCAACTACACTATAATAGATAATTAATTTATTTCCTTCATTTATTCCATCAACAAATTTCAATAATACATTATAATTTATCAAGTATTCATCCACACAAATCATGAAACAATGAGGTATTTAATGAACAAACTTACTGTAATAGGTAGAATGATTAGATGGTTGCTTTTGTTCTAGGAAATTGATATTACCATTTTGGATAGACTAGGTAAGGATAATGTAGTAGAATATTTTCTATCTTGATTGGAAAATGATAAGCATAGTACTATTTTTGATGATTATTTTCTTGATGAGCATTTTTCTATAGTAACTATTCAATCCCCTTGGTTTATAGATATTGCTAACTATCTTGCTACTAGATCACTACCACAACATTTTTCACCTAGAGAAAAAAAATCTAATCGAAAAGAGTAGATATTATTCCTAGATTACAAGATATCTCTTTATCACTAAACTAGATTCAGTTATGATAATATGTATCCAATAAAATGAAGCATATGACATTCTAAGAGTCTATCATGATTAACCCTATGGGGGGCATTTCTCTGCCAAATAGACTACTATGAAAGTACTTACTATGAGATATTATTTTCCTTATTTTTATAAGTATGCCATGATGTATAACATATATGTGATCAATTTCAATGTAATAGGAAACCCACTTGCTCTGATGAAATGCCATTATAACCACAACTAGTTTTGGAACCTTTTGACAAATAGGGACTAGCTTTTGTAAGTTCTATTGATCCTAAATCTAAAAGCAAGGAATATATACTGGTATGCACTGATTATGTCATAAAACAAGCTAATGTCAAGGCATTAACCCATTCCTAAGGTGAGAAATTAGTTGAGTTTTTGTATGAATAAATCTTCACTTGTTATGGAGTACCAAGAGAAATAGTCATAGACAAAGGACCATAGTTCACATTAGATCTCATAGTTGCCTTGGTAAAAGAATATGAAATCAAACACAAAAATTCTACCCCTTACTGTCCTCAATTAAATGGTCAAGTGGAAGTTAAAAATAGGGAATTATAAAATATCCTCACTAAGACTATCAGCCTGCATAGAAAAGATTGGTCAATTCATCTTTTGGAAGCAGTTTGGGATTACAGAATCACCTAGAAAACCATAATTGGTTTCACTCCATATGAAATATTTTATGATAAGAAGTTTTTTCTACCCATTTATTTTGAGCATAAAACATCAAGGAAAACACTTTATTTTGGCTTGGATCTTTTCCAAGATTAATAAGATAGGATCATGTAGCTGAATTCAATTGATAAACTAAGAAAGGAAGAACTTCATCACATTAAAATAGTGCAAATATAATTCATGGGTTATCATGATAGGAACTTCAAGACTAATAATTTCTAACCTAGTTACTGGGCACTCTATTTTGACTCTAAATATAAAGGATCATAAAGGAAAGTTGTAGTCCAGATGTCTTAGGCCTTATGGGAACAAGCAAGTTCTTTAAAAGGGAGTTGTAAATATCAATACCATTGACTCTATTTAGTTCTAATTTATTATTAATGGTCATACGCTCAAGCTATAAAAGAAACCATTTTCCAAGGAAAATCTCACTTACCAACTTATTGAAGAATAACATTTGTCTCTTCTTCATGAAGCAAATCAACCTATTCTTATAGCCAAAAGGTATTTTTGTTAACCCTTCTCTAATATTTTCCAAGAGCAATAAAGCTTCATGAAACCAAGAACAAGCCATTAACAATGGATTGGTTTAGGCTAAATAAAATACTACCTCTATACTTCTACAATTCTAGTTTAGTCTAGAACATAAAATATAAAAAAAATTAAAGAAGGGAGAACCTTCAACAATAAAAATTTTGTTTTCATCTGTTTTTGCTTACAACTTCATTCCCTTGGAATAAAAATACACTTTTCTTTTTTCTATAGGATGAAACTCTTGTTGTTATAGGATATTTACTAGTGTTGTAGCAAACATTTCTACTGTTGGATGTATTCTTACCACTCTTTCATACTTAATATTCTCACAAAACATTTTTGTTTTCAATCAAATAATAACACATGATAGTACACCTCACTCTGCCACTTTGACTCATCATTTATGTATTAATGAAAGGCATTCCTACAATTATCATGGTAATTATATAATATTTATTTCATGTCATAGGTTTTAATTATTACTAAGATGATAGATCTTAATGCTATTAAAATGCCACCATATCTTCTCTTTATCATGCCATATAGAGATATCTTCTCTTTTATTGATTGATGTGACTATTGAAGCACTATTACCACCACCCTTTTTTTATTTCCATGAGCAATTTGCACATGTAAGTTATGGCCCTTGAGGATAAGTGATATTTTATGTTTGGGTGGGGGATTTCTAATAATTCAAATGGATTGTATCATTCCCAAAGTAAAACTACAACCATTTTTGCCAAATCTACAAAACCCTTACTACAAGAGCATAAACCCTACAACTAAAATTCCATTCTAAAATATAAGAGTGGAATTACTTAAACATGATTTGTTTGATATATCTCCTCTAACCAATAAGCTTGACATCTTGGTCCTATTTCATAATGTAAGATGGGCCCAATATTTTGAAAGGATACATGCTCTGCATTAAGACATTATCGAATAATTCATTGACTCATTATATAACAGCCTAATAATAGTAAAAGGAATGGAAATAAAGATAATGGAAACCATCATCATTAGAGTATATGGATTAAAAAAAATAGGGTAATAATGGTAGTAAAAGTTTGATGTTAAGGTAGAGAGGAAGAAATTCATTAGAGGAAATAAAATCTTAGAGATTTCAAAATAAGACACTCCACAACTATCTTTATCAATAAGATAGACTAAAGTTACTAAGTTCATCTATAGATAATTTACCTATGAAAGGATATATTCCATGTTACATGGCTCTCACTTCAAATTCATGAATCAATTATAGCATGGTATTTAGATAAATATCCCCAAATTTTTGCTTAACATAATGATGGGTGTCGTTATTCCCTTGATTTAATCAACTCTCTGTTGATGTCATATTCAACCAGGGGTGTGTCTAAAGCTATATCAAAAAAATAATATTAGATATTTAGTAATTTATTTTAGGTATTTGTATTTTTTTTTATTTAGGGGATATTTAACATCTTAAATACTTCTTGGTTAAAACTTTATTGGAATCAAACTATGAAAATCTACTAGAAGTAAACACACATTATAGAAATGAATTGATGGAAATAAACACAATTTTATAGAATGAAATATATTTATAAATATTAATAAACTTTACAGAATTAAACATACAATTTAAAATGCTTGGAAAATGATTACAAAGAAATGAGAACTTAATCTAGAACACCTGCAGGGACAAATCTACAACAAATTTTAACTTAAGAAATTGAAAGCATTTATAAATTTAATATATCTACCTATTTGATTTTGAAAATAAAATATAAATACAAACAAACATGAAGATCTTGGTTCTTGGAGGAGTGGGCCCTTGCTCTGCCTAGAAACAAGATTGAACAACTTAATTCCCTCTCAAAATAGAAATGGCTATTTATTGATAAAATATTTTTCATTATAAAAATGTACTAGAATTGTATAGATCAATCTATATCTATTTTTATTCCTCTATTCTTCAATTATTACCATTATTCCTACATTCTTATAGGTCTGTATATATATTCTTCTTCTTGTGGTGTATTGATGGCCATAACTATTTAACGGATACGATGGAACTGAATCATGCCCAAAATAGATGCTGAATTAAAACATGGTTGGATGTACAAGTATGTGATAAGTGTCTTGGATCTACAAGTACGGAAATTGAAATTCTACTCTTGATTAATAGGATAATTGATTTGACAACTCACTGACCATTTTGAACAGATCTTTATCAGTTTTGTAACTTTAGAAGAGCTACGAAACTAAAAGAAATTGTTCCATGTCTAATCGTGAAAGTTTCAGAGCTTATCTGCAAGAGTTCTAGAAATAATTTTGATAATTCCAAAACTTAATATAGAGTTCCAGAACTAAGTCTAAAAATTTTAGAACTAAATTTGAAATTTCCAAAACTAGGTTTGAAAGTTCCAGAACTAAGTGACAGAACTTGTAATAGCGTGGTGGAGTTCTGAAACTAAGCTGTATTGATTCTAATGCTTCCAAAAACATGCAATCCACTTCATATTTGTTCTTTAACCTGATGATGATCTATTTTATTACAAAAATTAAATTTTACAAAACACTTTGTTAGGAATTATAGAGCTTTTAAATGTTAGAATCACAATCAACAAAAGATGGACAATTACATCTTAACTCATATCACATCAAATAAAAGTCAAAAAATGTAGTCAAACTTAATAGAAAGAGAGAGTAATATGAGGTCATTTATTTTACATTTAATAGGAATATCTTGGCCTCGTCATTTCCCCCATACTTACTTGTTTTTAAGTCCCTTTACAAACTTTACTCTTCTAATTTAGGATTGTATAATCTGCATTCCATTTGATTGCTTAGATCAAATGGCTGGAACTAAATATTTTAATGCTTTGATTCATAGGTACTATACCCTACTCTTGCTTCTAATTTTCTCTTCCATTCCTCAAATTGAGTGGGATCTTGAGGTTCTCTATTTTTCCAAGGAGATATGGGGGTAAGAAGTAGAGGTGGCCTTTTCTGTATTCCTTTCCATATGTGCCTGTGAGCTTTATTGATCCAAGGAATTATTGTGCATAAAGATTTTGCCATTTCTGGACTCTAGATCAAATTTAAAGGGGATGTTACCTTATTTTAAATGCCACTAGGAGAAATTCCCATCTTTTCAAACATGCATCATAAATATTATCAAAATTTTCCTTTTCATAAGAGGAGAAGGCATTAATGCTTTTCTATAAATTGGCAAGATAAGGTTTGTTGAACCTTCTATAAAATGCATGGAATATAAAATGTGCAGCAAAGGTGGATGGGTTGCCATAATGAATTATCATATAGATACTAGATGAAATAGCATTTAATAGATGCTCTGACTCCCTCTCTTTCCATACAATCTAATTTTGAAGAACATAAACAAATGCATTAAGCTGGCTTTCCCCTACATACAAATTGATCATAAAACCTAAATTCTTTTCCAGCATGAAATTGTAGAGGTAAAATTTATAGAGAAGATTTTTCTATTCTACATTGGCTAAGGAATAGGCTACCAAGAAATTAGCTTCATCTTTCATTTCATGTGGAAGGCCACATGCTATCCTTGCCAACTGCCAACTACCAATGAATGAATTATTCCTCTAAAAACATACTATATGCAGGAGAAGGTCTTTTGCATGCAAGCAGTTTCTCACTCATCATGCAAACAATTTATATTTTCATAATATATTTATATTTATCTTTTTCTTCCTTGTAAAATTTTTCTTCCCATTCTTTCCTTGCTTTCTTTTCTTCCTCCATTTTTCTTTGTAAGTCCTTATTGGATGTCTTAACTACACTGAGTTCTATGCATGTATCATCCCATAACTTCTTGAGTGGTAGATAAGTCCATTTAATTTGTGTAAAGACTATTGACATAATAGTCTATCTTCTAGAAATTTTACATTCCTCCTCTTTCTCCATCAGCTGCCTTTTAATCTCTACTAATTCCTCAGTCTTGGCTGTGAACTAGTTTATTAATTCTTTAAGGAGCATTTCTATCTATTCTAATTTGAGTTTGAAGAAATCTAATTCCTCATCTTTTTCCTTGATAATGATCTCTACTCTAGACAAAAATAGAGCCTATTTAACCAGCTAATTTTCTTTTTTTTCTAAAATTTCTTAGGGAGATAAGCATTCTTCTTCCATCAGAGGGGATTTCCCCTTCCTTTTCCAAGATGCCTGTTCATCTTCTTCATGTGATGGTGCTGCTGACTCAACCATTTATTGGAAAAATTTCTCCTCAAATCTTTCATCTTATTTTTTATTTTTCTATTTGGCTTGGTCCAAGAGAAATCATGACTATGCTACCCAAAATATATGTAAATTTAGTTTCCAGCCTTTCTTGTTCTTCCATCTCCTCTGGAATTTCTTTAGACATTTTATGACTTCTCCTTCTTTAAGAAGCCTCAAAATGTGTATAAATGGGTCTCCTCTTAGAGATTCTTTTAATTTTCACCTCTTTCTCAAGCCTAGGTGAACCGTCACTGTTAGAGACAGATATCAGTTCTCTTGTAGCTTCTATAGAAGAAATAATTTCTTGAGAAGACATGGTATGGTCTAAAGTTTTAGCTCTTCTTCCAGATATTCTTTTTGGTATTTCCTCTCCTCATAGTTCTTTATTTTCCTCAGAAGTGGTATCAATTTCTAAATGAATTAAAGGGGTAGGAGGAGTTGTTATTACCCTTCTGAAAACACTAGGGTTCTGCCTAAACTGCCAATAAATTTTCCCACATTTCTTCCCCATTTTTCCTTTAAAGGAAATGGTGTTGGCATACTAAATGCACTAATCCATGATGTCGAATTGTTCCTACACCCCAAGAATACCTATGGGCCATTGTATGGATGGAGTAAACGAGAAACCCTAGAAGGTTTACTATATATTCTAGTTTTTTAGTTCCATATCTAAGGTCTATGAGGATTTTTAGGAATTTTCTTCCCATTGACCCAAATTTCCCATCATAGGTTAAATACTTAACTATACAAAATGCTACTCTATCAAAGGGTTTTGGCAAGCTATCCCTTCTGACTCATTTGATGGTTTTCTTTATGTTGTAAATATACTGGGGTTCAGCTTCCCCCTCTTTCAGTAGGGTGTCAACCAAGTCTTACTCCAGATATCTCAATTATTACATTCACAAAAAAAGGAATGAAAAATTTCCTAATCTTTGTCCTTGTTTGCTATAAATTGATAAAAAATTCTCTTACCAATTCATCATTATATTTGGGGAATTTCCTCAGAATTGATGACTTAGGTTGTGGAACTAGAAAAATCGTTTGCAAAACTGACAAATTTAATTGACTATATCTCTCTTGAAGTTTCTCTATAGCTAGATTTTACTTTGTCAATTCAATAATAATAATGACTCTTTATAACTATGCCACCAATTTATTCCATCAATATCCTTCTCATGATTTCTCACTTTTAAACATGATGTATAATAGATGACTCATCATACTAATCTTTTAAATCAAGTCTAATCACACATGCAAACTTTCAATCTAACCTTTAACAATTTAAAAACATAATTACCATTCTTAATGATGTAATCCCTCCATCATGATGACTTAACATTCCTAAAAAAAGTGAAACAAAAAGGAAAATGGTTAGAATTCTAAAGAAGTTTTTATTTTGAATTAGCCATTTATATGAGAAGATCAATCACCATTGCTAGTTTTTAATCGATCTTTGAGATACCTTTTTTTGGGGGGAAGAGAATGCCATTTACTAGTTTTCATTCTCTTCCCTTTATTCTAGATCTATTCATCTGATTTTTTTAGAAGAACTAGGTTCTTCCATATGATCAAATTCTTTATCTACTTCAATCTGATTCAATAATTCATCCTTAGTAGGAGGCTTCCTATAAAGTTTTATCTTGTGTCTATTGACCAAGAGTATTCCTCTACTACCATCAATGGGAATTTAACTAGATATAACCATTGTCAAATATTTGTTCAATCTGATAAGGTCCCAACCATCTAGTTCTCAATTTGCCTTTGAATTGTTGGTACTTAGAATCAAACAACAATGCCCAGTCTCCTACTTTGAATTGCCTTTCCTTGATATGTGAATCATGCCACTATTTCCTTTGATCTTAGATTATCTATATTTGGTGAAGTGCTTCCATTATTAATTCATCCAACTCATTGAGTTGAAGGATTCTCTCCTTTTGAGCTACATCCAATTCAATTCCTACCTTAGCTACTATTCTTAATGTCTGTAGTTCAAACTCAATAGGCAACAAGGGATTTTTCCCTTAGACTAACTCATATGGTGAAAACCCTATTGTGGTTTTCTAAGTTGTATTGTAAGCCCAGATAGATTTAGGTAGCCTCTTTACCCAATCTCTTCTTCCTGCTTCAACTTTTTTAGTGAGGATGTTTTCCAATTCTCTATTTGTTACTTCAACTTGTCCATTTGCTTGTGGGTGATAGGGATATGACTTCCTATTATTGATATGATAATACATTGTGAAATCTTGGATCATATTAGACATAAATTGTGGTCCTTGGTCTGAAACTAAGCTTCTTGGTGCTCCAAACTTTACCATAATTCTGTGCTAAAAGAAATCAACAACTACTTCTTTAGTGGCATTTGTTAAATACTGCACTTCTACCCACTTTCTCACATAATACGTACACACAATAATGTGCTCTTTCCCTGTGAAGGAGGATTAAAGGGTCTAAAAAAATCCAATCCCAATCTCTTAAATGGTTCAATCACTACTTGAGTTTGCAGAGGCATTTCATTGGTAAAGGTTGGCTGTCGTATCCTTTGACAAGGATCACATCGACTGATATTTCTTCACATATTTGTACAGAGATGGCCAATAGTAACCAGTGCCAAGTATATTTTGAGCTATTATTTTCACTAAATAGTGTCGTCCACTTGGTTCATCATGACATGCCTGGAGGATTTCAAAGATTTCATCTTCTCTTACACACTTGCATAAAACCAAATTAGGACCACATTTAAATAACATTTTATTTAACCATTTGAACTGTGCACTAGTTTTGATTAACTTCTTTATTTATTTTTTAGTGAAAGGAGGAAAATTCTCCATTGCAAGATAATTTTCCATGTTAGCAAACCATGGTATATCAGCTAAAAAAACAAATAATTATTCATTTGGAAAGTTGTTCTTGACTAGATCTTGCTCCCCTATAGTGGTCGGTCTTGACAAGAAATTAGCTACCACATTAGATTTACCTAGATTATCCATAATGGTAATATCAAATTCTTACAAAAGTAATAACCATCTAATTATTCTACCTCCAACCACTGGTTTGTTCATTAAATATTTAATTGTTGAGTGATTTTTATGTACAAATATTTTGTACCCTATAATGTAATGTCTAAATTTATTAATTACATAGATCAAAACTATAAATTCTTTTTCAGTGGTAGTGTAATTTATTTTAGTGGGAGTAAGATTTTTACTAAGATAGTAAATAGCATACATTTTCCTTCTTCATCTTTCTATCCCAAAACTACACCAATTGAGTTATTTGAGGCATTAGTTTGGATGTGAGAAGGTTTCTCCAAATTAGGTCCTCTCAATATTGGGGAAATTACTAATTTCTCTTTAATTTCTTCAAAATCATGTTGACACTTTTCATCCCAGAGAAATTCATAGTCCTTAGTAAGCAACTTGAACATGGGGGCAAAAATTTTACTAAAATCCTTGATAAAGCGCCTATAGTATCTAGCATGCCCTAAAAATGACTTGATATTTGTGGGGGTTTGAGGAATAGGCAATTCTAAAATAATCTTGATTTTGTTTTGGTCAACCTGAATTCCTCTTTTTGAAATATGGTGTCCTAATACAATCCCTTCATCAACCATCATCAAACATTTCTCGTGACTAAGAGACAAGTGATGTTGTTCACATCTTGTTAATACTCTGTCCAAAATTTTCAAGGCATCATCAAATGTATCTCCATGCATAGTAAAGTCATCCATGTATACCTCTACACAATCATTTGTTAGGTTTATAAAAATTGCTAATACAACTCTTTAAAAGGTTGTTGGAGCATTACATAGTCTAAATGGAAATACCCTGTAAGCAAAGGTACCCCATGGACAAGTAAATGTAGTTTTGTCCTAATCCTCAGCAACAACTCTGATTTTATTGTATCCACTAAAGTCATCCAAGAAGGAAAACCACTGTTTACCTAAAAGGTTGTCTAAGACTTGTTATATGAATGGTAAGGGAAAATAATCTCTCAAGGTGGCTTTGTTCAGTTCCCTATAGTCAACATGAATTCTCCATGTTCCATTATTTTTAGGGAAAATTACAAGAGGAAACACCCACCGATTATCTGAGATAGGGTAGATAAAACCTACTTGTAATAGTTTTTCAATTTCTTGTTTGACTATATCCCTTAAGGCTGGATTAATCCTTCTCTGAGGTTTCCTAACTATTCTAATGTTTTCAGTATAAATGTGATGAGTGCAGATACTTAGATGAATTCCCTTCATGTCTCTATAATATGGTGTTATTAGGTTATATGCTTGTTAATGGTAATATTTTTAAAGTGTCCACTTTCATTACATTGATAGTTATTCCCAAATCAATCAAAACATTATTTATATCTTTATTCCTTATAGAAATAGAAATAACAGGGCTTCTAAGATCTCCATATTTGGGAAGTAGGAGTTTTCCTGCTAATAAATCAACATGTTTTCCATCTACCTTAATAGTCTTGGGGTATTGCTTCTTTCTTCTAGGTTTTTTAAAACATAATAGTTTGATTAACTTGTTCAACTCTGGAATATCCTTGATTGCTTATAACAATGGTTTTTCAACATTCAATCTTTTGAATTCCTACACCAATTTAGATTTCTTAATTTCTATGGCTTCTTTAAATATTTTTGTAAATGGAATCTTAGTAGAGTTTCTTTCTGGTTCCTTATCTTTTTCTTTTTCTTCTTTCATAAGTGCAACCAGACTAGGGGTTTCAGCTTCTTCTATCATCTCAGTGGTTATAATAGGTGGATTGCTAACTATTTTTCTAGATCTTTTTTGAATGTCTTTACAATCCATTGCATTTTGATCAACTAATTTTTTTGGTTCTATTTCATATACAAGAGATGTTTGTTTATTTCTTGGGTTTCCTACTGGTTGTGCTAGCATTTGTGTTTGGACTACATTGTTAGCCTATGTATTTCATGTTGAAGATACCATTATGGCTTGTTGGTTCTAATTTGGATATGTTTTCCCTTGAACATAATTACTAGGGCCCCATCTAGGTTGTGGCTAAGCATAAAGATTTCCTTGACCAGCCCAAGGTTGTTGATATCCCTGAGTATACCAAGATTGACTTACCCAATCCTAAGGATGCCATGTTGGTTGAGGGTCCCAAGGTGGCTTTACCCAACTTTTTGGTACTGTTTAAGCTACCCATGGCATCATCCAAGGATTAGGAGCTAGTCTTGGCACAAACTGCCTTGGCTAGGTTGTCTCTAAACAAAATTCAATTCTTCTATGGTGGATGATGTACTGGTTTGTTTGAGCTAATTTTTTATGAGTGGAAAAAGAGAAAAAGCGTGAGAATCATGTTATTTATATTCAAAGACAAGACATACTTCTATTTTATCTAAAGGACATTCCCTTATTTCATGTTTCTTCCTACATTTAGGACAATACATGGCTAATGGTTCAGTTTTGGCATTTGCTTTAGCTTGCAATCCATCCATGGTGGAGGTTAATTGAATTAGTATGTATATTTAAAAATTTTCCAATTCATACGTCAATTTGTTCATATCTAGATTGGAAATTTTAACCATTTTTCCCTTTCTAGGTTCACCCCTTGTCCTTGAATAGCTTCTACAAATTTCTATGATTTCATTCATTCTTAATTGAGCAATGTTTCCACCACCAATTAAATCAAGGGTTTCCCTAGATTCATCATCTAGACCTTTGAGAAAGATGGTTTTATTTAACTCTTCTTGAAGTAAAAATACACATCTTTTACTTATAAAGAGGAATCTATCCAAATAATCTTCCATATTTTCATCCTCTTCCTATTTGATTTTGAAAAATTCTTCCTTTTGATTTCTTCCTCTATAATAATCTTGATATTTGTCTAGGAAGATAGTTTCCATTTTTTCCCAATTGGAAATAGAATTAGATGCTAATCCCATAAGCCACCTCATTACTGCATCCTTTAGAGTAGATGGAAACAACTTGAGTTTTTAATTATTTGACTTGTAATCATAAGTCTGACATAGTACTTTAAACTCAAGCAAAAATTGGTCAGGATATTTAGATGAAATTCCTCTAAATGCGGGAAAGTGTGTGGGTGAAAGGTTCTTCATAGTGGTTTCGTCATCCTCCAACTGAATGGGATAGGTAAAGGTTCTCTCAGGTTCTCTTCCAGCTTCTCATGCCATCTCTCTAGTATTTTCTAGTCCCTTCTCCCAATCAATGTGGTATGTGATCTACGTTGGGGATGGTAAAAATTCAAGAGTAGGAGGTTGAATAATCAATTGAGAATCAAAACTTTCCCTCAATGGATCTTGAGAAATAATCCTCCTCCCTAAATTTTTACTTGCTTTTGGTGACTGATCTAGAAATTATAAAGATGGCAACTCTATTTTTTGTCTTGTAAGAGATAATGATGCCTCCAATTCTTGGTCAACTTCCTTATTTAAACTAGAGGATGATGGAAATTCTTATTTAGATATTTTAGGGAGAAATCTATCCTTGGAGTCTCTTGGTCTACTCATAAATTTTGTGATAGCTTAGGGAAGATTTCTTCAATTACTAAATGTATGATTATTGCTCTTGTTGACACCTAATTAGATATTTCCAACTAGTGGTCCTCAGCAATGGTGCCAAAAATGATGGGTGTCATTATTCCCTTCATTTAATCAACTCTCTATTGATGTCATATTCAACTAGGGGTGTGTCTAAAGATATATGCAACAAGAAGAATCTTAGTGATTTAGTAATTGAATGTAGGTATTTGTATTTTTTTTTTGTTTTAGGGGATCTTTAATGTCTTAAAGACTTCTTGGTTAAAAATTTATTAGAATCAAGCTATGAAAAGTTTTTGGAAGTAAACACACATTATAAAAATGAATTGCTAGAAATAAACACACTTTTTTAGAATGAAATAGATTGCCAAAAATGAACAAACTTTACAAAATTAAGCATACAATTTAGAATGCTTGGAAAATTATTACAAAGAAATGATAACTTAATCTAGAACACTTGCAAGGACAAATATAAAATGAATTTTAACTTAAGGAAATGAAATCATTTATAAATTTATCAGATCTACCTATTTGCTTTTGAAAATAAAATATAAATACCAACAAACATGAAGATCCTGGTTCTTGGAGGAGTGGGCCCTTGCTCCACTTAGAAATAGGATTGAACAACTTAATTATCTCTTAAAATAGAAATGGATATTTTATTGATAAAATGTTCTACATTACAAAAATGTACTAGATATGTATAGATCAATCTATGTCTATCCTTATTCTTCTATTCTTCAATTATTACCATTATTCATATATTCTTTTAGGTATATTATACATATATATATATATATATATATATATATATATATATATTCTTCTTGTGGTGAATTGATGGTTGTAACTATTTCATGGATAAGATGGAACTGAATCATGCCCAAAATAGATGCTGAATTAAAATGTGGCTAGATGTACAGTTGTGTGATAAGTGCCTTGGATTTGCAAGTATGGAAATCAAAAGTCTACTCCTGATTAATAGGATCATTGATTTGATAGATCGTCAGCCATTTCGAATAGATCTTTATCAGTTATAGAACTTTAGAAGAATTCCAAAACTAAAGGAAATTGTTCCATGTCTAACTACAAAAGTTTCAGAGCTTATCTGGAGGAGTTATTGAACTAATTTTGATAATTCTAGAACTAAATATAGAGTTCCAGAACTAAGTCTAAAAATTTTAGAACTAAATCTAAAAAGTTTAGAACTAAGTTTGAATGTTTTGGAACTAAGTGACATAACTTGTAATAGCATGGTGGAGTTTCAAAACTAAGTTGTATTGATTCCAATGCTTCCAAAAACATGCAATCTAGTTCATAATTGTTCTTCAGCCTGATGATGACCTATTTTATTACAAAACTTGAATTTTACAAAACATTTTGTTAGGAATTATAGAGTTTTTAAATGTTAGAATCACAATCAACAAAATATGGACAATTACATCCAAACTCATATTAGATCAAATAAAAGTCACAAAATATAGTCAAACTTAATAGAAAGAGAGAGTAAGATGAGGTCATTTATTGTACATTTAACGCACATATCTTGGCCTCATCACATAATCACAAAAATGATAGAGGTATTTCAAAAAGGTAATCCCAAATCTCTTTCTATTCATTTTTTTAATTTAGTTGATTATTCAAGACTACTTACAAAGGACTAGACCCAATATAAGTTGAGAAGATTTTCTCCAAATACATAGAAATGCAAATATTAATAGTTATTGAAATAAAGGAAAAAAGGAAATGGAGGTAGAATAATAGATGATAGAAGACCTTCATATAGCTCCACAATAAATTGTAGAAGAAGACCTTCTTACATATCCATAAGAACCTATAGAAGAAGACCTTCTTATAGCCACATAAGAACCTATAGAAGAAGATATTCTTACATCCACACAAAAACCTATAGCAAGAATAAATATTGAAGAAAGGGATTCTATAAGTAAGAAATCCATAAGAAGAAAGAGGAAACTAATTCTATAGCCTAACTTTGATGTATCTGTAGAAGATCTTCCACCTACCCCTAAAAAGGCTAAGGTCACATCTCCTCCTCATGAATACCATAGATTAAGAGGAAATATGAAAGGTAAACCAAGAACTAATCCTTCTTCTATTATATAAATTAATGAGGAATCTAAAGAAAAACAAACTTCCAGTAGTCACAAATCACTAGAGGCATTTAGTTTTGAGACTAACAAGGAAGAATGTTCTCAAGAAGGAAATAAGGATGTAGAGAAAGTAGAACATAGTCTTGAATAATTTCAAGAAGAACCAATATATAAAGAGGTAAAACAAATGGAGAAACCTACCATACAAGTGGAATTTTTTACTTTAGAGAAATCCCTACAAGAAATAGAGTGATTAAGTAAAAATATATAGGATCAATCAAGAGGAGGAGGCGATGTATTTTCTGTAACATCTTCTCATCTATAAACATTTACCAAAAACCATCCTTTAGTTGTTATTTCACAACATTTTGTAATAGAAACTCAATAGGAAAAACTTGCAACTACCCAAGCTGTCAGGTATAATTCCTCATTTGTGGTGCCTTCTAAATTAATTAAATGGATATTGTTGTCACTTGGAATTAAACCCTTTGAGGAGATGTCTCAGCTCTGCTCATCTAAGTGGCATAATTGAAACACCTCTAGATTGTGGTTGAACCTAAGAATGAGGTGAATATCCAAATAGGGCTAGCTCCCTTGATGTACCACTTGTAAATCACTACTATACCTAAACTTTGTGAGGGAAAAGGGAGAGAAAACTTGAAATTAAACAATCCTAAGGGAGGTGATACACTAAATTAATTGATGACTACCAACCAGATGCATGTTACACATGATAACAAGGGACTAACCAAACATACACTTCTCCAATCTACATCTTCTCACATCAATATTTAATTATGAAGTTATGATGAATGTTTAGGTGATAAGGAATAAAAAGAGGCCTAAGATGGAAATATTTGAATATAATAACTCACTCAACCTTGAAACATCAATAAAACACTTCACATGACCTATAAGAAGAATCTTTCCAACTACAAATAGGTGAGATAATGAAACAATAATGCTAAGGAAATAATAAGTCATCACTAAGAAAAATCAATCATCCAAGTGAAAACAATATGAACAATCATGGAATAGGTAAAAATTAGTAATATTTATTGATCCATGGTATGCGAATGAGAATGTACTAACCATAATTATTTGGAGCATGATTTACAAGGGCCAAAATGGCTAGTTCTTATAGAACTTAAGAGAGAGATGAAAAGATAGAAGTCCAAAGGTCATAAGGAAACTTGTCAAGATGATAAAATGAGATAATTTTCCATGAGAAGAGGGTGTGAAATGTTCCATGTTATTTCAAAGAGACAAGTAGCTTTTCAAGTCATGAAATTCATGAAAAGTGGCATGAAATTTCCTTTACTGGCTCAAAAAACTATCTTCATGATTTAGCCCTATTTGAACATCACAAAACTAGTTAGGGATAATTATAATGGTTTTAATGATAGGGAAAGATAGTATACATGCCTCTCCATGCATTTTTTGTAGTCTTGATCTCTTAGATTCCTCAAAAAGTGAGTCATCACCATCTATAGTCAAAGAAAATCCTCTATTCCACACCTTGCATGATTCACCTCAAATTTGGCTTCAGTTTCCCATTAAAATTAGTATAAGGGAGTGGATGACACTTTTTAATAACATACATCTCCTTAGAGGCATCATTCACACCTTTAAAGTAACCCGCTTAAAGCTTTTTACCCTTCTTACTGCCATGTTCACTATGTTAGTTTTATCTTGCTAAGATGAAAGATATTATTGGAACACTTAGGATTATTTATAAATCATTAAATAGAAATTAGGATTCATATTAAGTCTCAAACTTCCTTCCAAATTTTATTTCATCTCTTCAAACCTCCTAGAATGTACATAATACATAAAATAGTCAAAAATAACTTGTTTTGTACCCCATCCATACAATTATGTATAACTAATCCTAATGGTATGGAATACAATATTGTCTTTTATAACCTATAATCACTTTCATGGTCAAACTAATCTTTTAGAGTAGCTTTCTATCTCCATTTCCTTAAACTGGTCAATAGCAAGGGTTTTGGTGAGTCTAGGTCTAATTTACCCTCTTAAGATTCATTTATAAAGATGGGATGTTGAATTTCAAAAAAATAATCACAAGATCAAATTTTAGGACCTCCATAAACCTCCCTAAACTCCTTATATCTCCATGCAATGTGCCAAGGGAGATATGAGAATTCAAATTTACCCTATCAAGTTCTTTCTTTTCATCTACATAGGCTTAATGTTGCCTTTGGATAAAAATATATTCCTTTTCATTTATCATTCACTCCAAAACCTTCAAAACCTCTATTATGATACAAAAAATATATCCTATCCCATTGTAATCCACTCCTAAAACTATAATTGGAGTTGACCCCCCATTTGGATTTTAGGCCTAATTATGCCTAATAGGCCTACCTACAACTTTTAGGGTATATATATCCAAGATGGGATTCCTAATTATATGGGATATTTCTCATGATTCCATATATTTTTTCCAATTACCAATTCACCCTAAAACTTTCCAAGTACTCCTTCTAGAATCTTCTTCTCATTCACCAACTAGGCCTAGTGGGAGCTTGTTTGGTTGAGTTGTGTGAAATATATTTTTGACCATTTTGAGAGGTTAATACTTATTTTAGTTTTTCCCATCACCCATTAACCTTTCATACACATAAAAATATGTTCCTTGATGTCTCCAAAGCCTCCTATTAGGCCTTTTACTCATTTTGGCATCATTTGCTTGTCTTGCTAAAGCTCTAATTTTCTTAACTAGTTGACCTCAGAGACAATACCTCTTATCCAAGGAAAAAATAAGGTTTGAGAAGTTATACTAGGTATTAATGAATTATTTACCAAATTACTAACTTGTATTCATCCATTAGGCACTTAACCATCTCAATATCTCCAAAAAACCTCTAAAATAGGACTATTTTTTGCACTCTCTCACTTTCATCTAAGAATTAATTCTCAAAGCTAAATCCAATGTGTTTAGGTTCCTTAAAAATGTTACTAAACTAATTATAAATAAGATTAACATTCATAAAAAAACCATACTTCCTTTATATTCTTCATTCTTACCAATTAAGAAACATAGGTCTCTTGATGCAATTGTACAGACTGTCACCCTATGACATTCAAGTTTGAGGTACCAATTAAACATTTGATATTATCTTAGAGTGAGTGAGCACTCTAAAAAATTTCATGAAAAATTTAAAAACTATTATCAATCCTCTTTGGAATATTACTAAGCATATTCATCTCTTTACCTTCATCAAGACTGAACACTTAGTTGTAGATGCATATAGGGCCTTAAGAGGTATATGTAAGCTTGTTTCACATTAACAAGAGATTATGGGGATCAAAATGGTCCTAATTAAAGTTATCATAGGTATATTTCATCACTCAATCCTCCCTTAACCTTTTACATGCACCTTAAGCTCACAAAATTGAATACTCTCTCTCTCTCTCTCTCTCTCTCTCTCTCTCTCTCTCTCTCTCTCTCTCTCTCTCTCTCTCTCTCTCTCTCTCTCTCTCTCTCTCTCTCTCTCTCTCTACTGTGATACACTACCTATTTGATTCTTATAGGTGCATATAAACCTAATTGGAATTTGATCATGATATTTAAAGTCCCTCATTTAAAACTGAAGGTTACATAGAATTTATCATACTTATGTTCACTTTTTATAATTTAAAGCATCACTAAAACACCATGCCTAGGTCATTATCTGCATACTTAGCTATAGGTGCATGTTTTTAGATGAAGGGACACTTATAGGTGTGTTTGGGAACCAAAACATGAAATATCATCCCTTTAAATGACCCTTGGGTCATGAAATATATTTTAAACCATATAATACTTATTCAATCATGAAACATGGTTTGTATTACAAATTTGAGGTCTAAATTCTCTTTAGATCTCCAAACTATAGATGTCACTCCTTGAAAATAGTGCATAATAGTGCATATTTAGGCCTCATAACAACAATATTCCCTTAGCCATATTGACTTCAGATTTGGCATAGCTCTTATCCATGCTAGATGTTATAAGGTTTACATATCTATATGCTACATAACTCATTACAAACTTATTATAGGATATCTGCAAAATGGGTTGGACCTCTATTTTCAATTTTTAGAGATAATATCCTTGAAGTCAGTCATCACCTTATTATAAGGTGATATTCAACCTTGTTTATCAAAATATCACTTCAAAAGGGTTTGCATGATCTTTCAAACTATTAAGACTCAAAATAAAGTTTCACCATATGCCTCAACACTCTATATGAGTACCTTAGACCTCTATAGTACCACCTATAGGTGGCCATTTTCAAGGTACATGTAGTAAGTATGAATATGTATAGTGTATATACATTTTCCATTCAATTTAATTTATCTTACCTCGTGGTTATGAAATTAAACATCATGATGTAGTAAATCTCTAAACAAGATCATACTTTTCATTTCCATGTCTTATTTTCTTGTAGGCATCTATAGATGAACATTTTAATGTTCAAAAAATTACCTCATGTTGCTATAGGATATACCATAGCTTTCAAACATTTCATTTCTCTTTTATAATATGGTCAAATCTCAACCATCATGGCTAATTGTGTATGACAATCATAGAGTAGACTGAATGTATGGTGTCCTATGACTGCACCCATGGAAAGTTGTTTGGAGAATGAGATTTGGAATTAAAATGGAAATAATATGGCATTTAAAATGTATAAATAAACCTATCACAACTCTCTAAATCTATTGTTAAAGAATGAAGATCTAAAAATGGTGAAAAACTACCTATAACATAGAATGGTGCATTCTCTGATAATGTGAGATGATTTTCATATCCACACACCTTGAAACACTAATAAAAGAATGAGGATCATTTTATAACATATATAAAATCCTCTAGAGTCAACATCACCAATTGGATTATACAAACTTATCTAAAATGGACCAAAACCTATAGGGTATAGGAAATAGTGAGTAGAAAAATAGAGTTGACTTGTTAGAGATGGTTTTTAAATCATGGTTGACCAATAATTTAATATTATTATGTAAATTTATCTCTCTGAGTTTAATACCACCTCCTAAATTCATTTTACCTAAAACATCTTCAACTGTCCATACCAAGCGTAAACATGTTGACCATTTTTGTGTGTCTTGAAAGGCAAAGAAGGAACATAATGGTTTTAGATTTAAAATGACACTTATATATTATTTCAAGCATGTAAATGAGTTTTATAAAGATGAAGAGTCATATATTGACATTCTCCCACGTGTCACACTCCCTTATGGGTTGTACAAGTGCCAATCTCCCTCTTTTTTAGTTGGTTTTTTGGTTTTTAGTTAGATAACCTATAAGATTCAAATGAGAATAACATTATTGATATGTAATATGACCTATTATATGTTTTATAGGAAATAAGTACACTTGGATACCTTAAAAACCATTCCATTTGCATTTATGACCCCTAAATGACTTTTAAATGACATATTGACTAATTAGACCAAGACCAAGGCTAATATAGAATTAAATGACATCAAAAGACCTATGATATACCCCATGAAAAAATATTATACCCCTATGACATATAAAATTTCAAGTTTTTACCTATATAGATTCCAATTTGATGTACAATTTCAAATTTGGTCAACAAATTGGTCACTCATAGGGGTAGTATGCTCACTATACTAACTAGACCAGTAGCTTTATCAATCCATTGGGATTATGGAGTCATCTGGAGTGTAAAACAAAACAAGAGGAATTTACACTTGAAAATAATCTTTGATCAACATAAGACCAATGACTACCTCAAATATAGAAATAAAAGACACACACAAAGCAAAAGCAAACACACATATGCTTCATTAGCACTTATGGAACATAGACACCAAACTAAAAAAACTAACTGAAACACTTACTAACCTAAGATGAAAACTCCTTCCTAGATCAAATGGTAATTTTTAATTCCTTATTGCTTTAAGACATAAAGGAATGAATGAGACACATAATCTTTTTATCCTTAACATTGATGTCTCCAACTTTTTCATGATGTTTGCCAACTTCTTTTTCATGATGTTCAATGAGAACCAAGTAGTTCCAAATAGGTTGGCTATGTAAATTAACTATTATTTCATCTAAGCAAAATCAAATTTCTCATATGGATCCTCAATTATAACCTCTGATGGTGGTTCAACAAGGCATACCTTCTTGATTTTCATAGTGTTCTTAATAAGATTGGATTTATTCTTACTTGCAAGTTATTCTAGATCATCAAGGAGCTTTGCATATTCTACCCAATCTTGGTAATTTTTCTCCATGAAGACTCTTTCTTCACCTTATTATGTATTTAACCCTCAACTTGGTAAACCTCTTCAAGCTCTTGAAAGAACTTTTTTTACAGTTATTAATCATCTTTGTCCTCTTTATCATATAGAACCACTACCTCTTAAATCTTCTCTCTTTGATGTATAAGTTCATCAAGATGGTTTTATTCAAGATCAAATGCATGTGAGGGTAATCCAAAATTAGGCTGAGGTACTGGGTCATCTTCAAAAACAACAACTTCCACCTTGGTCTCAAGATATTTTTCTAGGACTACAATCTCTTTGGGGATGACTTGAGATTGTTCTCCATCCTTAATAGCACATTCATCTTCATTATTTAGATGATTATATATAACCTTTTCTTATAAAATGTATAGTATTATTCAATTACTTCCCTCTTCAAGTGTTTATCACATTCCTCATACACAGTTGTAAAAGAGTCTTAAGTATGTTTATTTTCATACAAGAAGGTAGAATTACACTTGTGATCACCAAAGGAATTCCCTATAATGATTTAATATTCTTCAACATTAAAAACCTATTAAGGGATATCAAGTTGTAATTCAACCATTTTAACCTAACTTTAATTCTTAATAACTAAAAAATCCTAAATATCTTTCTCCTTCTTAGTGATGCCAAGACTAGGCATCTTGTAATCAGATGACCTAGCCCAATGAGGGTGCCAAGGAGTTATGTTTTATTCAAGAAAATGTTATGAATTATTATCAACCAAGTGATATTATTTATATTAACATACCATATTTACATCAAGGTAAAGAATGATAGGTTGAGGACAAGATGACCTAGTTGGTGGAGGTGGAACATCGAACTCAAAATCAGATTTTGAGTTTAATGTAGGGGATTCCTTTGGAAGCTCTTGAGAAAGAGGAGACAAACCTTGGGTTATAATATCTTGATTGTATTCCTTAAATTTGAAAATCAATTCATTAAAATCTGATTTATATTTATCAATCTCTTAAGAAAGGTTATATGGGGTGTGTTTAGGCATAAGATCTTCTTTGGGCTCTAAACATTCCATCACACCTTAACTTAGAAATTTCATCCTTGACTCTAACTCTTCAAATTTATTGGCTAGGTTCTCTTGGAAAAGTCTTTTTTTAATTTCATATGGATATTAATGAGGATGAATAGTACAATATGGTTGATATGGATAGAAAATGGTATCTTGAAGAAGGGTGGGAAGGACTTACATAGGATCAAACTCTTTGTAAACCTTGCACTCTTTATCTAGGCTTTTATCCTCTTTCTTTCCCCATGATTCCACTATCTTATTCCAGCTTAGCATGTTAGGATTAGGAGCCTCTTATTGATTTGGTGATGCAATGATGCAATTTTATTAGTGGAATAAGTGTTTTAAAAACTTATAATCTCCTTAGGCTTGGATTCTCCACCTTGTCTCCAACTTTGGATTTCATATCTAAAGGTCACTTCTTGAGGTGTGGATGCAATTGGAGATGGTATTGAGGGATTATATTCCACTTAATTTGTTGATGATATGGAATAATACATCTTATGATTATATAAATCAATCTACCTATCAATATTTTCTTCAAAAATAAGGTTTATCTTTCCAACTCTTACTTCCAATTGATTGGGTAAAGGATGACTTTGATAAGCTTGATTGGGCTCATTAGTAGGAATCATGTAGGACTAATAAAAATCTTGGGGAGGTGGATATGAGGGATGATATACTGGGTGAGGTTCCTCCTCATGAATTCTTAGCTTATCTTCCAAGGATGCAATCAAGCCACCCATATCTAGCATCTCACTTGTGAGGCTTTGCTAATTGGCTCTATCAATAGGTGCCCAATCTCTTTTAACCATCTATAATGTGTCTCTCACATTATGAATGAAATGAATAGGAACATATTGAATATGTACCCTTAGTATATAAATATATATAATGTACTTCTCATATCCCAAGATATTTTACTTGAAAGTGGAAATGGACTAATTTGAGAAGTGACTAGATTGACTACGAGGAGAACTATATTGAGAAGGTTGGTTATAGGACTGATACAACTCATGACTAGGATGGAAAGGATCATATTGGAGTTGGTAAAGATAATATTGGTGTTATTAAGGATCATGATAATGTTGATAGGTAGTGTCATAATCTTGCTAAACCTCATCAACCTATGTAAAAAAATACTCAACACCAAAGTCAACCATGGAACTTCATTAGGAAGCAAGAACGTAAGGAATGATTATCAACAATATTTAAAAGGAATAACTTTTATCACTCTAAAGAGAATCCTATTTAAATATGTGAAAATCACATCCTCACTCCAACTAATACAATTGCAACTTATTAGAGTGTGGGTGATTCTATATTGAAAAGAACCTCTAGAGAGGGCTGGTCCCCTTAAGATTTATCTCTAAAAACTAAACTATTTTGATTTTTTGGGATGAAAAGGGAGAAGGAAAATAAAATGGAAAATATTGTCTAAATGGGGTGATAAACCTAAATGATTTATATTCTTTGAAATCTTTTTTGAAATTGAGTAAGACACACATATGAATCTGAAAGAAAACTCTGCATTCAATCCTGAACATCAGTGTTCCAAAATAAGCCCTGATAGAATTTTGTAATGCAAATTCAAATCCTAGCTCTTCCAATGACCTGTAGAGGATGAAATTTTTGTATTAGGTGTGGAAATGACCTAAAAAGGATAATATATGACACTTTTATGCTGGTACATATCCAAATTACACTCTATTTTGATCCAAAAAAACATATGCAAAAAATCTTCTTTATTGGATAAATGGTGTCAATTACAATTTTTTTCTCTGCTTCAAGAATTATAAATAAATGGATTGATTAACCCAATATATATGTCTCAAACCCTAATTATAGCCAATGTGGAATTGAATAAGGGGATCGATTAGTCATAGTTAACTAACTCAAGACTAACTCATTTACAATGATTAAACAATTCATAAAATGCTTCAACTCCATAAAATTTACATGCTTTTCAAACTTTGGCATAGGATAAAAGGTGATGGGCCCATTTTAAAAATTAAAATTATTTGAATGCAATGTTATGCCAATCCTTGGAATGAGAACTCCATTTGATTCAAACTCGAAGCTGAGTTGGAACATTGAATGCATGAAAAATAAGGAGAAAAGCATGACTTGTCAACTAGTCAACCAAAGTGTAAGACCAATCAACTCCAAATATAATTATTTTTCATGAAAATGGGAATTTAAGAGTGAAAATAACATTAAATATCCATGTAATATAATAAAGTTTGTGTTTAAACTCATTCCAAACTCTTTGATGACCAATTCAACACCAAACTCCAACTTGACCTTTTGAACAATTAGGCCAGCTCGATAATTAGGCCAAATTTTGCACTTGGACACCATGAAACCTGAAAAAATAAGACATAAAACATGAAGAAATGAATAATTATACTTGGAAAAATATTCCTCATCATTATAAATGTGATTTTGATGAGAAAACCTTTGCCCTTTAGCCACCAGGGTTGACTAGGCCTATTTTATGCCATTTTCCAAGAGGCTAGCCATTTTTATTGAGTTGATTGAGAGAATTTTGGGATTATTTATGACTAAATAAAGGTTTTAGGATTAATAACAAGTTCTATTATTCAATATCCAGTAATTATATTCTTTTAAACTACCTATATTTCATTTTACATGATTTTTTCTCCAAAAAACATGGTTTCTAACCTCATTTGTATAGTTACATGCATTAAATTTACATTTTTTTAATATTATCTAAGTTTAATTTATGTTTTAAAAGGTTTAATGTTGATCCATGCCTATTTGATGGCAAGAAATTTGACTTTTCTCAAAACTAGTTTTTTAATTTTTTAGGAGGGTTTTAAAGATGAACCTTCAAACTAATGATTCATGAGCTAAATAACTCTAAATATTGAACCTTTTATACTTATATTAATAAAATTTACACCCATAAAATCTATAAAAATATTGGGTTCTCATGCAGAAGATACAAAAAGTTGCCATGTAAATGAAAATTACCTGTGGGGAAATGACTATATGCTGGGCTACCTACGCTCTTAAACTTTGTTCATAAATATCAGCCCATAAACTAATCTAAAATTATCATGAATTATAATTTTTTATGTTACTAAAACATACTAATATTGTTCATCCAAACTCCACACGTGGTGAACAAAATGAGCATCTGAATAGGTGGCTTGAAAGGGTGCCTAGAACTGCAAAAAGTGAAAAAACTCCACTATGATTAAAATATTTCATTCCAAGATTAAAAAATCATAAAAAAATCATTATGAGACATATACCATGCTATAAAAACACTCTAATTATCCTTTTTCCATGAGAATTCAAAAAATACCTTTTTGGCCTAAGTTACTGCAAAACACTATGTGAGCATGGTTTGCTTAAAATTTTGAGTTTTAAAATTGTTTAAATTTATCATTATGATGTAACAACATCATCCCATGATTTTAAAACTTTTACCTAGTTTTATAAGATTTTGAGGCACTCCAAAATGAAGCATGCTCCAATGGTGACCTTAAATGAACAACTCGAGGTCTAAGACAAAACATAAAATATGTACACTTGTCCAATGGCCATGAAATGTTATTATATGGTTCTAAAAATCATGAATATCCTATTTACAAAATTTCAAGTCCTGAATCCACCTATATCTCCTAGAATATTTATTTTTTTCTCAATTTTGACCTCTAGATAGCGTAACAACTCCAAATTTTATGCAAACCATGCTCACATAGTGTTTTGCAGGAAAATAGGCAATTAGGCCAAAAAGGCATTTTTTGACTGATTTTTCATGTTTTAAAGGCAAATTTCATTTATTTTATATGTTTCAAGGTCAATAACATCTTCATTTAGCTCAATAGTCTCTTTAGGATTTTGAAAAGAACCTCTACCCCTATTTTCAAGCATACCTTCACCTTTAACAAGGAATTTCTAGGCTTCAAACTTGAAAATGTCCATTTAATGGGCCTATATTCTTACCCCCTTGAGGTTGTCAATTCTACCTATTTATTAATTTCATTCATTATTGTACTCACTTATTACTATCTTGATGTTTCCATTGGATTGGATATCTCTAAAGAAACCACTAACTCACAAACTACATGAACCAGTCATGGAAGATGAATATATATGCTTGGCTGAAAGTGTTTAAAGTTAGGTGATATTAACTATATTCATGATCTTGATAAATCCCTCATTCTTTCCTAGTTTTTGAAAATCATCACTATCATCCATTTGAGATAATGTCTTGAGACATAAAAACTTCTCACTAGGTCACTATGCTTTCTTCATTATTGGCTATGAAACTTTATCTTACTCAGGTGTATGACTACTTGATCTCTTGAAAAATTCACTTTTCCCTTTGATGATGGCCTCAAAACCCTATTTTTTCTTCATATATATATTTTTTATCATAGAAACTAAAAGTATAATATGAAATACATTAAAATTGTCAACTTAGAAATAAGACTATGTTGAACAACTGTGATGTGAGCCTTAAGAGTGTATATTATAGCATATGATTGAAAATTCCTCATGATATCCATAAATCATGGTTTTCATTGACATCCCTTTTAACATGTTATTTATTAAAAACTCTATCTCTCTTCTTTAAATAAATCACTTCATCGATACCCCTGCTTGACTATGCTTGTCCTTTTCAATATTAGTACAGATTGAGTATTAATATTTAGAATTTGAGAAGGTCAAAAGGAAAGTATTACGAACATCTAATAATTTAAGAATATTAAAATATGTCTCATATCTCTTTTAATAACCTCACACCCTATCTTGTTACCCATTTTTTACTCAAGCTCAGTATAGGTGAATTATGCTTAATGTGGATTGTAGGTTGCTTCTTGTAGATACCTAGCTGTGATAGATAAGATTTTCCTTCCTTGAGAATTTGGAGTCACATAAGGCTTTATACTGAGCTTGGATTTAAGGTTTATATTCAACTAGTACACTAATCATATTTATCACCTTGCAAAATAGAAAAAGTTTATGTAAACTGAGATCCTAGTCATTGTAGGTTTTGGTAGTGTTTAGGTTTGTAGGTCTCATGTTACCTTATAATGTTTATAGCTAATCATTTTTCCTTGAAACCACATTAGCCTCATTAATTATTATATGCTTATCCCTTCTCTTTCCAATCAAATATATTCAACATCAATACTTCCTTGATTCCTCAAAACCCCTAATTCATTCTTAAGCACCAAACATCCTTGATTGTTCTTTAAGGTAACTTGCCCTTGATGGACAATGAACTATAGGTTTATGTCTAGTTTATTCATGACCATAAAAAATGATTTTTAGACTTGCATAATATTTAATCCCAATATGTTTTTAACTATACCTTGCTTAGGATGCTCTATATGCATTTTAGGTTTTCAAAATCCCAAAACCCTTCATTTAGGCAAATGTTTACGAGAGCTCATTGTAAGTAGTACCACTAAGATTTATTTTGATTCTTTAAATTCTTATGATGACCTTACTAGCCTTATTATATAAGGGGTACCTTCAAACATGAAAACTTAACTACATAAGGACCCTAACTCCATGGATTCAATTATACCTTGAATAAAATCATATTTCTTGACTATAAGATACCTCTACATGCTTGTATGTATTATATAGGGTTGTAAGTCACCATCTTTCCTTTATTAATCTCCTCAAAGCTATATCATCCTTTTTATTATATATCTACATATAATCCAAATAAACTTATGCCTTCCAACAGTCAATGATAATTAAAAAGGCTTAAAATCTTAGTAGAGTGCTCAAACCTATCAGGTAAACCCTTTTATGAGAAAAGACATGCCTGTAAGTTATCATAGGGATACCTATATGTGTATTTAGTCTTTAAAAACCCCTAAAATGCTTATCAAGGCAAAAAATCCAAAGAAAACTCATGATCAATCATATAATGACAATATCTCCAATTTTCTCTTTGGAAAATGAAACCCTTTTTGAAACATTACCTCCTAATTTTGCATTTGACTATGTATTACCCTATGTATGTACTAAGGATTGAAGGTGAGTTTCTAGAGAGTCCATTTAAAGTGAGAATAACATGAGGATGTCACCATTAAGAAGTAAATTTCATAATATTTTGAAAAAATCCATGTAAAAAACCACTACCCCTACCTTGACTATAGGGTTACAATTAGTGTTGGATGTAGATTTTCATCTAACCATCATTTAGCCTTTGATCTTAAGTTTATAATCCTTCCCTTCCCTCAATCCAAGATTCATAAAAATTGCTTAATTCAAAAGTCTTATGTTCTTTAATGGTTATCTAGTACCTTCTCTCAATAGTCTATCCCTTTATCAAATAGACTTCTTGGCCATGAAATATACTTTCATATGATAGTGTATGTCATACTTGTATGAATTATGACCTGTTCATGACCTTAAGGAAGGTTCAAGAACAAATTTGATTTTCATTCCTTTTCATGATTGTTTAATAAGGTCACCTCCATGAATATCACCTATGTGTATCTTAACCTATCAATCATCGATTTATATCCTTTATAAAATATGACATTGTAAACAATTTAAGGTCACTTTTCATGATTTTAGTTAATGCTTTGATATCTTATATACCTTTGTCTATACTTTTGATAACCCCAAACATCTCTTAGCTCTCCTTATGATGGAAAAATGGAAATGGTGGTGGGTATGGGATGAAAATATGGTGGAAATATGGGGGATAACATGAAATAAGGGTGAAATTGAAGTGAAAACTTAGTGAAAAGGTAGATTATGACAGTGGAATGAGGTGAAATGGGTGGAGGTGGGAAAAGAGCATAATAGAGCATGGGAAGATCAAGACAAGGAACAATATATAATCACAATATATGAAACATAATAAAATTACCATTTAAAATACATTTGAGGAATTTAGAGACTAAAAATGTTCCTTAGTTTTCTAAAAAAACATTAAAATCAGTTAAGAAACCTTAATTTATGTAAAACTAGCCCATTGAGATACCCTAAAGCATGGAGATGGCTTTCTAAGCCATGAAACTTGGAAAAAATATGAGAGTTATGCATTAAAGTCATGAAATTTTTGTTTAAACCTTGAAAAACACAATTTATTGAAGATTTAAAGCTAAATTCTTCTCTTTGGACCATGCAAATTCTCCTCTGGAAGCTTGTCAATAGTGATTGACTAGTTGACACTGAGACCTCTATTTGACCCTCAATGGATGAATAACTCCTAAAGGAGACCATGTAATTGTAGATAAAGTCCTCAATATTATATATCAAATTGAATTTTTTTAAAACTCTACCCAAGTGAGGAGAAATTAGAGAAAAATAGTGACCTTTCTAGTTGTTAGGCAACAAATTTTGACCTAACTTCAACTAGATGGTTCATGAGATTAGAAAATCCAATTGAGTAACTTCTTATAAAATCAAGAATATTTATAATTATAATTTATTCACCCCAAAATTGAGAGTTTTAACCTCCTTCAATAGTCCACACCAGCAAAAAACCTACAGGTAGCTCCCTTTGTGCCAAGAAGAAAGAAACCGAAAGAAGATTATTTTTGGGCCTACATGAATATGAATCCTCATTAATCTCTTTTTTAAGCTTGGTAATGACCTATAAACTACTTCCCATACCTTAGATGTGTAAATTCCATATAGATTCTATATAATTGCTTGTAAAAGAGAGAAAATAAGCCTTTAATTGCCTTTTTAAAGCCAATTTTACACTTACACCACTTAAAAAATAAGTATTTAGAAGAATCACGTGGTATTTCATGAAAAAATAAAAAAATTATCCCTTTTGTATGTTTTAAACTTGCCAAATTGGCACGTGGGAGGGGTTTTTTTGGCCCTTTTAGCTAATAAGACATCAAATGAACATTGTATGATTTAAAACATAGGAATTAGGCTATTTTGATATCTTTGAACATATTAAAAACTATTTTTTCATTATTTAGTGACTTTTGAAATAATTTTGATGCCTTTTAACCCTATTTTTGGTAGTTTTGATGAAAAATTATATTTGAAGACCATAATTCATTAGTTTGACCAACTGCAATGGGATAAAGACTATTTTTGGGAAATTTTAGGATAATATGGGTATTAATTTGGCCTTGAAAAGACACATTACTAAAAATTTTGGTGACTTTTATGGGTTGACTACCCTTCCAATCAAAATAACTCAAAACCTCTATAATAGATAGACTAAGACAACACTAAAACTAGGAAATCTTGCAGACCAATACACAATAGGAGAAAATGACATAAATAGTAATGAAAATGTGCATTTATGCACTTAGTGGAAATGATAAAAACATTAAAAAGGAAAAAAATGCTAAAAGCATGTATGGAAAATAACTTAGAGGAATGAAACTATGACTATTTGCAAAGGAGTGACTCTCCTAATAGCAGTATTTAAGTAACATCCCATTCATAAGAATTATAATCTCCTCTCCAATAAAATTGGATGATTGAAAATCATTATTCTTATTAAAATCAATGATAATATAAGGTCCACTCTAAAGGCTTTCAAATTTGGAGTGCTTACTATGTCTCCTACTAAATGTTTTTGATGAAGCTCTTTGTAAAATTTATTCATTACTTGATTTTTATTTGACCACATGGTATGCATAACATCATCTCTTATCTCCTCCAATTCTCTCAGTTCATTCATTTTTACTTCCATTGCATCATTTTCTAGAAGCTCTAACTGGTGTGCAAGCTCAAAATCTAGAAGCTCCAATGAGATATGAAGCTTTTATTCTCTTCCATAAACTATGAGATAATGTGAATGATCAATGGCCTTCTTGGGGGTGATCCTATTATCCCATGAAGTAGTTTTCAACTTTGTATGCCAAGATCTCTGATTATCTTCCATTGTTCTTTTGATTATCTAAATTAGGTTCTTATTAGTGGACTTAGCTAGTCCATTACCCTATGGATAGTAATTAGATGAAAATGTCAAATAAATACCATGTTCAAGATCCCATTCACATATATTTTTATTATTGAATGCCAAAGCATTATCTGATATGAAAGTAGAGAGTGCTCCAAAATGAGTGACTAGGCTCTCATAAAATTCAAGCATAGAGTTCTCATTTGCCTATTTCAAAGGTACTACTTCCACCCACCTAGTGAAATAATCTATAGCTAACAAGACCCACTTATGACCAGAATTATATGTATGATTAATCATGCTAATGAAGTCTAAACCACATTGCATAAAAGGTTACTCAACTTGAATTGGTTTTAGTGGCATAGTAATTAGTCTCTGTATTCCTACAAACATTACACACTTTGTACATTTACTAACCCATGCATGTTTATATTTGATAAAATATGCCAAAAATAACCATATCTAATAATTTTTCAGCTATGTTCTTGGCTTCAAAATTATCTCTAGAAGGACTATCATAAAATTGCTCAAAAAGCTTGTCAAATTGACTAGTTTCAACACACCTTAAAATCATTCCTCTAATGTCTTTTTTTAAAATCACTCCATCAATAAAAATGTATGGTAATGATAGTATCCTGAAGTTTATTCTTTTTTATGCATTCAAACCCTTCTTACATTTTCCATTTTGAAGAAATCTAGCAATGTTCTATGTCTAACTTGTACGAGGAATATTTTTAGCTTCATGCTGAGTGTCTTGAATTGTCAAAATTATTATTTTTTTTTATTTTACATATTATAAAAGATGTTAAAATAATCATTTACATTATAATATATTTTAATCCTTGACTTCAATTTCGTATTCCATGCATTTAGTGACCCATCAAGCTCTCTTTTTGCTCAAGTCTTTGTTGAGAATGAAGACCTTCACACTTGGATTAACAGCGATTAGTATAATCTTATTATTTGAAACCAAATGTTTGAATATTTTTAGACCTATTATAAAATTAAGAATATTATTTTATAAAAAATAATATCTCTCTTCATAACCCTTTAAATCTTGACTAAAGAAATTAATGGGCTGCTCTAAACCTTCATCATTTTGCTACATAAGCATGGCTGAAATAGTGTT
The DNA here is from genome assembly GCA_037957365.1 of Torreya grandis. NCBI lineage: Eukaryota > Viridiplantae > Streptophyta > Pinopsida > Cupressales > Taxaceae > Torreya > Torreya grandis. Next base: position 294,111 of record JARHVA010008409.1, read on the forward strand.
AAAAGAAGAGAAAGCATACAAGAAGAAATCCTTACTGAAATATGGATTGATCAAAGTATGATATTAGATGATTTCTTCTTTTATATCTTAAAAATAATTTTTACCTTCTTTATTCCAAGTGAAATATTGATATTCCCTTAGCATTTGAGTAATTTGCTTTATTAGTTCTGCAAAACTAGGAATGAATCTTCTAATAATGTTTATCTTACCCAATAAGATTTAAAATTATTTCTTGTTTTTATAAAATTATATAGAATGGATTGACTCTATTCTCTCTATATCAATGGAATACTAGCTTTGGACACCACATGCCCAAGAAGTCTCCCCTCATGCACTGAAAAAATGCATTTCTTTGGATCCAATGAAACTCTAAATTGTCTACATCTATCAAAAATAATTCTCAAGTGTGTTAGATGATCATTAGGATTTTTTAAAAATATTTTAATCTCATATAGATATAATAAAACCATTTCACTCAAACTACCATGAAAATCAACATCCATTACCCTTTGGAAGGTAACTCCATCATTAGAGAGTCCAAAAGGCATCTTCTTGTAAGTAAAAGTACTCCATTTGGTGGTGAAATCTATTTTATACTGATCTTGATCTTTCACCAATATCTATTTGTATCTTTAGTGCCCATCCAATAAAGAAAACCTCTATGAATTTGATACTTTTTTAAAGTTTTAATCCATAGAAGGAATGGATAGTGGTCTTTCAATGATACTCTCCTTAGATATCTAAAATCTACATATAACCTTATATCTCAATTCTTTTTCCTTACTAGAACAAGATTTTATACCCATTTTAATTCTTTATAGGAAAAATAATACCTGATTCAATTAGATTTTTAAGTTATTTCCTCATGAAAATCTCAACCTTGGGGTTGATAGGCCTTTGATTTTGTCTTATCAATTTTGCATCATGTTCCAATTCAATAGTATGTTGTGCTAATTTGGGGTCAAAACCTTTCAAATCATGGTATTACCTAATAAATAAATCCATGAACTCTTGACACAATGAAATTAAATCTACTCTCTCAAAATTAGTATTCACTTTACCCAACATGAGTTGCTTACCTTTAGCTATGATAATTGCCTCATAATACTCTTTCTAGGAAGAAATGCTCACCTTGTCTTTCCTTAGATGATCATCTTCATTGAAAATGCTTTATAAGTTTATAAAAACTTTATTCATCTTATTATATTTATAATATGGTGTAAATATGAGGGAAAACATGAAATGAGGGTGAAAATAAAGTGAAAACTTGGGGAAAAGGTAGATTATGATAGTGGAATGAGGTGAAAGGGGTAGATGTGGGAAAAGAGCATAATGGACCATGGAAAGATCAAGATAAGGAGAAACATAAAATAATAATATATGAACCATCATCAAATTACCATTTTGAAGGCATTGGAGGATATTTAGAGACTAAAAATGATCCTTAGCTTTTTAAAAGAACCTTAAAATTAGCAAAGAAACCTTAACTTATGCAAAACTAGCCCATTGAGATACCCTGAAACATGGATATGACTTTCTTAGCCATGAAACATGGAAAAAAAATATAAGATTTATTCATGTAAGTCATGAAAACTTTTTTTAAACCCTAAAAAACATAATTTCTTGAAGATTTTAAGCTAAATTCTTCTCCTTAGACTATACAAATTTTCCTCTGCAAGCTTGCCAATAGTGAAGATTAATTGGATAAATTTGAGACCTCTATTTGACACTAAATGGATGAAAAAAACCTGAAGGAAACCATTGAAGGATAGAGAAAGTACTCAATATTTTGTAATAGGTTCTATTTTTACTCTACCCAGGTGAGGAGAAATTGGAGAAAAATAATGACCTTTCTGGTTGTTAGGAAGTAGAATTTGACCTGACTTCAACTAGATGGTTCATTATCCTAGAGAATCTAATTGATAAACCACTTATAACATCAATAATTCCTCTAAGTCTACTTTTTTCACCCAAAACTTTAGAGTTGTACCTTCCTCTAGCAGTTTGTAGTAGTAGAAAAACTACAGGTAGGTCCTTCTATTCTAAGAATCAAAAAACCAAAAGAAGACTAGTTGTAGGCCTATATGACCATGAATCCTCATAAATATCCTATGGAAGCTTGGTAATTCCCTGGAAATGACTTCCCCTATTGTGGATGTATGGATTCCATATATATTCCATATAATTACTTTGAAATGAAAGAAAATAAGCCTTTCCTTACATTTTTAAAGCCAATTTTACACTTAAACCACTTAAAATACAAGTCTTTAGAAGAATTACATGTTATTTCATGAAAAAATACAAATTTTAACCCTTTTCCATGTTTTAAACTTGCCAAATTGGTACGTTGGAGGGTTTTTTCAGCCCTTTTGGCTAATAAGACATCAAATGAACTTTTTATGATTTGAAACTTAGGACTTAGGATATTTTAATATATTTTAACATATTTAAAAATATTTTGGCATGATTTATTGACTTTTTAAATCATTTTTGATGTTTTTAAACCCTATTTTTGGTGTTTTTGACCAAAATTTACATTTTAAAACCATAATTCACTAGCTTGACCAATTGCAATGGGATAAACACTATTTTTGGAAATGCTTCAAATAATATGGGTAGTAATTTATCATTTATAGGCCAAATTACTAAAAATATTGGTGACTTATAGGGGTTGACTAGCTTGCTAGTCACAAGAACTCAAAACCTTTATTACAAATAAACCATGATAACACTAATACTAAGAAAGCTTGCAGACTAATACAAAATAGGATAACTAACACTAATAACAAAAAAATGTGCTTATATTAACTTATATGAAATGAGAATAACATTAGAAAGAAAAAACAATACTAGAAACATGTGTGGAAAAGCACTTAAAGAAATGAAACTATAACTATGTATAAATGAGTGGCTCTCCTAATAGTAGTATTTAAGAAACATTCCATTCACAGGAATGAAAATCTCCTCTCCTCTAACAATATATAATTTAATATAATTTTTCTACTTATAATTAGTGATAATATAAGGTCTACTCCAAAGGTTATCAAATTTGGATTACTTACCTAGCTTTGCATGCTCTTCATCCCATTTGAGTATTATGTCTCCTTGATAAAATGATTTTAATGAAGATATTTTGTCAAATATCTTCATGAATTTCTAGATATTTGACCACATGGTATGTATAAAATCATATCTTATCTCCTCCAATTCTCTCATTTCATTCATTCTAACTTCCATTACATCAATTTCCAGAAGCTCTAGCGAGTGTGCAAGCTCCAAAGTTTGAAGCTACAATGAGATAGGAACCTTGATTCTCTTCAATAAACTAGGAAATAAGTTAAATGAATAATGGAATTATTAGGGGTGATCTTATTATCCCATAAATTAGTCTTTAACTTTGTATGCCAAGATTTCTTATTATCTTTCATTATTCTTTTGATGATCTGGATCAAGTTCTTGTTAGTGAACTCAGCTTGTCCTTTACCCTATGGATAGTAATTGGATGAATATGTTAAATAAATACCATGTTTAATATCCCATTCACATACCTTTATAATATTTAATGCCAAAGCATTATCTGATATGATAATAGAAGGTGCTCCAAAATGAGTGACTAGGATCTCATAGAATTCAAGCACAAAGTTCTCATTTGCCTATCTCAAAGGTGCTGCTTCCACCCACCTAGTGAAATAATATATAAATATCAACACCATTTTATGACCAAAAATATATGGAGGATGAATCATGCCAATTAAGTCTAAACCCCATTGGATTAAAGGTTGTTTAACCTAAATTAGCGTTAGTGGTATAACAACTAATCGCTATTTTCCTACAAACATTACACACTTTGTACATTTATTAACCCATGCATGTGCATATTTAAATAAATTAGGACAAAAAAAAACATATATAATAATTTTTTCAATTGTGGTCTTGGCTAAAAAATGACCTCCAGAAGGACTGTCATAAACTTGCTCAAAAAGCTTGTCAAATTGACTAGTTTCAACACACCTTAAAAACATGCCTCCAATGTATTTTTTGTAAAACACTACATCAATTAGAATGTATGGTACTGATTTTTTCATAAAGTGTCTTATTTATGATGAATTATAACCCTTTAGACACTCTATAGTTTAAATAAATCTAGTAATGTTCTATGTCTAGCTTGTAGGAGGTGTATTTTCAGCGTCATGTTGAGTGTCTTGAATTGTCAAAATTGTTTCTTTTTCGTATTTTAAATATTATAAAAGATGTTCACATAATCCTTTTCCTTTGAATATATTTTTAATATTGACTTCAATTTCATATTCCATTCACTTATTGACCCATTTATCTCTCTTTTCGCTCATGTCTCTATTAAGAATGAAGTCCTTCACACTTGGATGAGCAACCATTAGTATAATCTTATTATTTGAAACCAAATGTTTGAATTTTTTTTATACCTATTATAAAATAAATAAATGTGTTTTCTAAAAAATAATATCTCTATTCACAACCCTATAAAACTTGACTAAATAAATTAATGTGTTGTTCCAAACCTTAATCATTTTATTGAATAAGCATGGCTAAAATAGTACCAGAATTAGAGAAAGTATACAAGAATAAATCCTTGCTAAAATATAAATAAAGAAAATTAGGATCTCAAATAATTGGTTCTTTGATATCTTAAAAACTCTTTTACCTTCTTTATTCTAAGTGATTTCTTCATGTTTCCTTAGCATTTGAGTAATTAGCTTTACTAGTTCTAAAAAACCAGGAATGAATATTCTAATAAAGTTTATCCTACCCAAAAATCTCCACAATAATTTCTTATGTTTAGGAAATGGTAGAGAAATTATTTCCTCTATTCTCTTTGGATCAATGGAAAGACTATATTTGGACACCACATGCCCAAGAAGTCTCCCCTCATTCATTGGAAAAATGCATTTATTTGGATTGAATGAAACTCTAAATTATCTACATCTATCAAAAACAATTCTCAAATATGGTATATGATCATTAGGATTATTTTAAAATAATATAATGTCATCAAGATAGAATAAAACTAATTCACTCAAAAGATCATGAAAAATAACATCCATTATCCTTTAGAAGGTAGCTCCAGTAATGGAGAGTCCAAAAGGCATCTTCTTGTAAGTAAAAACACCCCATTTTATGGTGAAAGCTATTCTATATTGATCTATATATTTCACAAATATATGGTTGTATCCTAAGTACCCATCTAGTAAAGAAAACCTTTGTAACCTGATATTTTTTGCAAGGATTGATCCATGGAAGGAAGTAAATAGTGGTGTTTTAGTGATACTCTATTTAGATCTCTAAAATCTAAACATAGCCTTATCTCTCCATTATTTTTCCTTACTAGAACAAGATTTGACACCCATGTTGAATGTTTTATAGGAAAAATAATAGTTTATTCAATCAACTTTGTAAGTTATTTCCTCAAGAGAATCTTAACCTTGGGTTTTATAGGACTTTGATTTTGTCTTATCAATTTTGCTTCCTATTCCAATTCAATAGTATGATGTGCTAATCTGGGGTCAAAAAATTTCAAATCATGGTATTCCAAAATAAATACATCAATGAATTCTTGACATAATTAAATGAAATATACTCTCTCAGAATCAATATTCAGTTTACCCAGCTTGAGTTTCTTATCGTTAGCTATGTTAATTTGCTCATAATGCTCTCTCTTGGAATAAAGTATCACCTTATCCATCATTAGCTATTAATTTTCATTAAAAATGTTTTCTAAGGTCACAAAACCTTTAGGTATCTCTTTTTATTTCAATTACACAATCTAATTTCCATATTGATCTAACAATTTATCATGATTTCCTTGGCAAAATTCTACCTCATTCTATATAAAATATGCTATTTTCTTATTGGAGTCAAAAACATGACAAATTACATCATTATTTGGGAATAGAGGCCTAAATACAACCTAAATTTTAGTATGATATTTATTTTCATTAATCTAATTTGGAATATCATATTATGCTCCTATGGCAACAAGTCTATTAGCATGCTAATTTGCTCCTCTAGGAATGGAACAAATGTCAAATGCAAGGAAATATACCATGAGATCCAAAACTCTATGTTTTTAGGCATTTAAATGATAATATTTTTATACACTTAAACCTATGACTTTATGGACTACCAACTCGCTCTCACCTTTCACCTACAAGAGCTTAATATCCCTCTTTCTAGCCCATTGAAGACTATAAATAAGAGCTTTATACTCTATGGTATTGGAAGTAAAACTGAACTAAAATATAACAGAAGAATAATACATTTGATTTTTCGGTAAAACAAGCATAACATCAGCCTCAATTCTGTTCTTTACTCTAGATCCATCAAATAATGGACTCTAAACTCTTCTTGATCCTGCATTGAGTTAGTGAGACTAGGCAATAAATCACCTTCTTCATGCATATAGTAAACTCCAAAACCAACATATTCAATACTTTTTTATGGGTCATGTCATTATTATCAACATAACACTCATCCAATAGAACATATGGTATGCCTTCAAGAGGCTTATAAGGCTCTTGCTCAATGATGTTATCATCTTCTTCTGAAATGCTTCAATTCACATTTGACATATTTGGCATATATGGCTCAAGGTGAAACTTAGAAATAAAAACTAATCTCATAGTAACTTTGGTACCTTACCTAGTTCTAAAAACCATGTATTACAAATTAGAGGAAAGGTAATGTCTTATTTTGGTTGTGAAATATCTGGATAGGCATAGTGTAAAATATGGTGATAAATTGGCATCTTGTAAAATGGAGAAATTTGGACAAGCAGTAAGTATGATTTTTAGATCTTTCAACACACCTAAAGTCTTAGTAATAGACCCATATAATTTAAATAAACCTTTCTCATGGGGTTAATAATTCAATCCTAACTTATTATATATTTATTTGGAATGATAAAAGTACTAGCCCCACTATCAATCATACAGTTATGAACTAGACAATCTACAATGGTAACAAAAATACAAAATAAAGGAGGTTTAGTCACCTTAAGAGGTTAGGATTTAATATTTGGATTATAATTAGTTATTAAAACAATTAATCTTTCCTTTTTAGGTTGTCTCTTAGATATATGGAGCTTTGAAAGTTCCTCTTGCAAGTACTTTTGTCTTGGAATTAGTAGAGTATCCCACATTGATATTGATACTAAAGTCTTTTTCATATGATCCAAAATACTGAGTGGAATAGTGGTTTCCCTTGAATAAAATTTAGGAGTAGAATAATCCCCTAAATTTTGTGTGAATTGTGGTATGTAAGGCCCTTTTACATTCTTATCTTTTGAATCTTCAGCTTGCTGATTTAAATTTTTCTGAGGCAGCTCATGTGTTTTGGTTGAGAGGAAGAAGGGGCTGCCCATTTAAGACCTAAACCTTCACAAATTTCTCTTTTATTGGATCTATTATGGGATGAAACTAAATTATCAAAATTATATAAATCTTGACTTTAATTTTCAGCCAAGTGGTTAAAAGAATTCTCACCTTCCTAGAAGTTCACAAATGTAGTTTTAGTAGGTGTCTTACCACTTCCTTCTCCTTTATGATTTGGCACTTTTTATTTAGTGCATGAAGGAATGTATCCATGAGAAATATAAGATTCCTTATTCTAAGAATGTGGTTTGTTTTAAAATGAAGGAAGAACTAAACTTTGTTGCATAAAATATTGATGAGAACTATCACTAGTTAGAGCCATTGCCATGTTATTTGCTTGATCTCATTGACTATTCCATTGTCATTATTGAGAATAATTTATTTTATTTAGAATAAAAACTCTTAAATTTCTTGTATCTTTAGGATTATATTGTATTGATTGAGAATTTTTCCCTTGACCTTTATAATTGGATTGATAGGATGGCCTATTAGGCTAATAATTCTAATTAGTATTCTGATATGCCTATATCATGGAGATTGTTGTTTCCATTACAACTAAATTGTTAATTTGAGCTTTGATAAGACTCTATATCTTCCCCAATCTATAATTTTTATCACATTCTATTTGATGGAACTTTGATGACTCTATAATTGAAGCAATAGTTGGAGTAGGAGGATGGATCTCTAGAAAAAGAGACATTGGTGGCCTTGGAGATAACTTAACTACTTGCATAAGGCAAATTTCATCCTTGATACTACTTCAAAATATTAAAGTAAATTATTACCTTCCATGGATTGGATAATGATAGCCACATCTAAATTAAGAACCTTTATATAGTATAAATAACATAGCTAGGTGTAGGGTTGATCACTGTAGGAATTCTCTCCAAAGTCTTCTAGAATCTATAGTTGAAATACACCATGAATTCATGATTGAATATCTTAATTATTGTAATTTTTTCCATAATTGAAAGATGATCACTTTTTTCTTCAAAATGTTACCACATAAGTTGATCAAAAATTGGGTTTTGAAAAAGGTTTCAAGTTAGAGTTTCAATGATGGCACACTATAGAGCTCATAGAGAGCTTTCCAGAACTTTTTGCGGTTCACAAAATGGAGTCCAAATGCTCAAGATATGGTCATTTGAAGATTTCTAAAAAAATGTCACTTACAACATTTGGCACATGTTTAGAGAATGTATCGACATTTGGACCTATCAGAGGTCGACACATGGAACTGTTGAAATGCCAAGTGGGCCAATAGCCATTTGACACATGGCAAAAAAAATCAATGCAAAAAAATTGGCTTAGGTCTATTTTATTCACATGTCATTATATATTTTCAAAGTCCAAGGTGGCAAAAAGGAGGGAAAGAAGTCAAAGCATTCAAACTACATGTTTGGTGCCTAGGGAGGAGAGCCTGAGCTTGCCCAACAAGGAGAGGCTGATTCATACTTAGTCAAGGCACCTAGAAGGGGGGAAGTGGTTTGAACCCCTGACCTGCCACCAAAAATTGAATTGCCTTGACCGCTTGTGCTATAGGCTTACAACTGAGTATAAAGGCATGAATTTGTATTTGAATAGGGGAGGTTTTGGACTATGTTTTTTAATTTTTTGAGGTAGATACTTTGTAAAAGCTTTGGGAAAGCTTATTTAATGGATTTTAATCCATTTTCTGACCATAATACATAGTCTTAAAACTCTTTTTATCCAATTTTCATATTGGAGGAGTATTTTTAAGCCCATAGAGGAGATTCTTAGGACTTTTGAAGAAACTTTGCAGGTGTGAAGACTCATGGAATTTGAAGGTGCCAGGCTTGATTATCAGTCATGGTGAAGGTGAATTTTTGCATAGAGAGATCAACTTGCAGGAAAGTTATTTATTATTTCCATGTTTTTGAAACCCTTAATGGAAACAATCCACTCCTTTGGAGAACCCAGAGATGTAGGCATCAATTGTTGAGCCAAACTCCATTATCACATTTCATGTTTTTGGTAAATGTCATTTTGATGCATGATTTTGTTTTAGTTTTGCTGATTTGGTTTATTTAGTAAATGAACTCATGCAATTAATTTTCATTTTGATAATTATAACACAATGTTATTAAAAAATTGGTTCAATAACCGAGAACATTTTATGCCAAAACATTTTGCAAGTTCTTTTGAGTTTTTTGAGAATTTGATAAGTTTTGAGAAATTTAGTATTCATATTTTAAACTTCACTTTGAGTTTATCGATGGAGTTTATGGATCAAGTTGGTATCAGAGTAGTTAGAATGCAGGTATTGCTTCTAGTTGTTTATTGACAATTGCTTCCAAAATAGTTGGATTATGGTTTGCAGATTGATTATATTACAGTGTCCAGTGTGGAATTAGTTATTTTTAGGAAACCATGGGCAAGTTTTCATAGATGGAGGTCATCAAAGATGAAAACACAATCTTGAGATGCCAACAATTTGCACTTGAATTGCATGTAGCAAAGTTAAAATCAGAGCTTGAATCCAAGGATGAGCTCTTGATTAGATTGCAATGTGGTGAGTGTGAAAAGGTAAAGCCTTTAACTTCAGATGTAGAAACTATGACTGAGTGTAGTGTAAGTTTTTCACCATAGGAATCTTCATCTTCTACCTTTTCAAATTCATATTCTAGTAATATTTTTTTTGGTGATTTTCAAAGATACACTAAGGGCATAGGATCTAAATTATTGTTTAAAATGGGTTATAGTGGAGGAGGACTTGATATAGATAGCCAAGGTATATCTAACCCAATTCAAGTTGAGCATAGACCTCTTCATGTAGGTTTGGGTTGTATTAGTGTGTAGGTGGATGATGGAGAAGTTTCTTCCATGGCTAAATGAAGATGAGCTTCCAATAGCAAAGGTTCTAGGCCACTAGTTCAAAGGTGTAAAGGTAAAAGAGGTATTGAGATTCCACCTCCTGATTATTACACTAAATCTTTTGATCTAATTGATACTTTTAAGAAGTTTGGATACAATGTATAGAAGATAATGCAATCATTTCCATGCACTTTTTGTGGGATGAATAACCATAGTGCTAAGACTTGTTGGAAACAAAAATCTTTGTTTAAGTAGATTGCATGTTTCAAAGACCATTCTCATGTTAAGTTGAAAATTGGTAAAAGGGAGACCTCACCTAAGAAGGTTTTTTGTACTCATTGTAAATTGAGTGGACATAGGATTGATAGATGTTTTAAGCTTCATGCATCTTCACATTCAAGTAATGTTAGAACTAAGATGATTTACAAACCTATCACTAAGGTTAATGAAACTAATTCAATCCATAATTCAGTTGAAAATACAACCCAAGATAAGGTAAAACCTACAAGTGAAAATCCATTTAAGAGGTTAAGTCAACAATATGCAATTGATAAGAAATCCACTAAGACAATTAATTTCACTAGGAAGAAAGAAATGGTTAAGTGGATTATCACTACATTATTTTTGCAAAGCATGGTTAAGAATTCACCTAAGGGAATGAACAAGCTTTGATAGATGTAGATTAGAGTTGGTGGGAACACTTCAAGATAGGTTTACCATATGAAGTTTTTCAATTCTCACTTTTTGATAACTCTAAGTTTTTGAATCTCCTATTTATGCTATGTGAGTTGTCTAGAGGACTTGAACTCATTTGATCAGTTGGAGATAATAGCAGAAAGCATGTTTTAGGTTGAGTTGATTCCCTAAAACACTTATTTGACTACCATTTTGAATGTGTCTCTGGCACATGGATGTATAGATGCATTGTTAAGACCCTATGGGAATATTTAGATGTTAGGCAACATACACTTTAGGTTGTTTGCATTTGCTTAACATATAAGTCCCATACTAGGGAATTGTATTGAAACATCTCCAAAAAATTTATTATATGTTTTTGGCATTATAAACTTGTCTTGTAGTTACATTGGGAGTTGTTTCAATTTTGGCAATTGACCACTTTACAGGATGTGACATTTGGGTAGGCAGTTTTGGTATGTTGTAATCACTTTGGCAGTTGCAGATTCACTTACTCATGCCTTTGGATTAGGCATTTTTTTAGTTTTATTGTGAATCATGTTAATGCAATTGTTTATACCTCTTGCTATGATTGGGTTCTATTTTTATTGATGCAATAGACTAATTATAAGATTTTAGGGGATATTGGACTTTTGGAGAACAAAATCCTTCCATTGGGGAGGTGTGATCAGAAATTGGGTTCTAAAAAAGGCTTCAAGTCAGAGTTTCAATGGTGGGACATTGTAGAGCTCATCGAGAGCTTTTTGACACTTTTCATGGTTCACAAAATGGAGTCTGGATGCTCAAGATATGGTCATTTGAAGATTTCTTAAAAAATGTCACGACATTTGGCACGTGTTTCAAGAATATATCGACATTTGGACCTATCAGAGGTCAAAAAATGGCACTACTGAAATTCCATGTAGGCCAATATCCATTTGACACATGGCAAAAAAAAATCAATGCAAAAAAATTAGCTTAGGTGTTTTTTATTCACATGTCCTTTGATATTTTCAAAGTCCAAGGTGCCAAAAAGGAGGGAAAGAAGAAGTCAAAGCATTCAAATTGCATACTTGGCACCTAGGGAGGAAAGCCTGAGCACACCCAACAAGGAGAGGCTAATTCATACTCAGTCAAGGTGCCTAGAAAGCTGGGAAGTGGTTTGAACCCCTGACCTACTACCCAAAATTGAATAGCCTTGATCGCTTGTGCTACAGGCTTGCAACTGAGTATAAAGGCATGGATTTGTATTTGAATAGGGGAGGTTTGGACTATGTTTTTTTTATTTTAAGAGGCTGAGACTTTGTAAAAGCTTTGGAAAAGCTTATGTAACATATTTTAATCCATTTTTTGACCATAATACACAGTCTTATAACTCTTTTTATCTAATTTCCATATTGGAGGAGTATTTTTAAGCCCATAGAGGAGATTCTTAGGACTTTTGAAGCAACTTTGTAGGTGTGAAGACTCATGAAATTTGAAGGTGCCAGGCCTGATTATCAGTCGTGGTGAAGGTGAATTTTTGCATAAAGAGATCAACTTGTAGGAAATTTGTTTATTGTTTCTAGGTTTTTGAAATTCCCTTAATGGAAATGGTCCACTCCTTTGGAGAACCCAGAGATGTAGGCATCAATTGTTGAGCCAAACTCTGTTATCACATTTCATGTTTTTGGTAAATGTCATTTTGATGCATGATTTTGTTTTAGTTTGCTGATTTGGTTTATTCAGTAAATGAACACATGTAAGTAATTTTCATTTTGAAAATTATAACACGTTATTAAAAAAATGGTTCAATAACTGAGAACATTTTATGCCAAACCATTTTGCAAGTTCTTTTGAGTTTTTCTAGAATTTGATAAGTTTTGAGAAATTTAGTATTCATATTTTAAACTTCACTTTGATTTTATCAGTGGAGTTTACAGATCATAAGCTCTCCAAATTCATCATAGTTGTTGACTGATGTAGGAGTTAAACCTCTATACAACTAAAGTGTTTTTCCTTTGAAAGAAATTTCCAACAACCTCATTGCTACATTTTCCTATGTCACATGATGTATTAAAAAAGATTAGCAATATATAAAATATGTTATATAGGATTTGTTAGATTTTATCCTATAAAATAAGGAAGAGACTTCAAAGTAGAAGTTGGAATATCATCCCATTGATTGAGATTTAGAGGACTACCACCATTGAATACAACAAAATCATGTCTTCTAGGAATAACCATCTGAGGTATAGGATTTAAAAAAATATTTTGTTGAATAATATTGGCTTAAACAAGAGGATTTTGTGTAATAACAAGATTAATAGAAGGTGTAGGATTTAGATTTGACTGAGAGGCTTTCTTCTTCTTTACTGATTGGAAAGATAGCTAAGAGAAATATATTTATATCCCTCTTATATATGATATTGTGACAAATCTTGGTGGCATGAAAAGTATATATATTTCAAAATAAAAAATTTATAAATTAATAATATACTTAGATACATAGATAATAATTCAAAAGTGTGAATAAGTGGTCCCACTAAGTGTGCCAAAAATTATTATCACTTTGGAGAACACCCTATTTGAAGATGTGCAAAGAGCACCCTAACACTAAATAATAAAATTGGAACTCATCAAAGTGTGGGTGACTCTATATTGAGAATATCCTCTAGAGAGGGATGGTTCCCTTAAGATTTATCTTGAAAAATTAAACTATTTTCAATTTTTGGGATGAAAAGGGAGAAGGAAATTGAAATAGAAAATCATGTCTAAATTGGGTGATGTACCTATATGATTGATATTCTCTAAAATATTTTTTGAAATTGAGTAAAACACACATATAAATATAAAATAAAAATCTGTATTCAATCCTAAACATCAATGTTTCAAAATAAGGCCTAAAAGAATTTTGTAATGTAATTTTAAATCCTAGCTATTGCAATGACCTTTAGAGGATGAGATTTTCCTAGTAGGTGTGGAAAGGACCTAAAAGCAGAGAAAGTATATACCACTTATATGTTGGTACACATTCTAATTACACTCTATTTTAATCTTAAAAACATATGTAAAAAATCTTTTTTATTTGATAAATGGTGTCAATTACAATTCTTTCTCTACTTCAGGAATTATCAAAAATTGGCTTGATTAAGCCAATATATATGTCTCAAACCATAATTATAGCAAATATGGCATTGAAAAATTGGAATGGTTAGTATTGGTTGACTAACTCAACACCAATTCCTTTACAATGATTAAATAATTTATAAAATTTACATGCTTTCCAATCTTTGGCATAGGATAAAAGGTGGTGGGCCCATTTGAAAAGTCAAACTTTTTTTGCATGCAATGCTATGCCAATACTTGGAATGATAACTCCATTTAATTAAAACTTGAATCTTATTTGGAACATTTAATGCATGAAAAACAAGGAGAAATGTATGACTTGTCAATTAGTCAATCAAACTGCAAAACCAATCAACTCCAAATAGCCTTCTTTTCCATTAAAATGGACATCAAAGAGTGAAAATAACATGAAATTTATGTGGAACATCAACAAATTGGTGTTGAAACTCATTTAAAACTCTTTGATGACCAATTAAACACCAAATTCCAACTTATTATTTTGAACAATTAGCTCAACTAGATAAATTAAGCCAACTTGTGCACTTGGACACCATGAAACCTGAAAAATAAAGAATTATATCTAGAACAACACTCCTCATCACCAAAAATGTGATTTTAATGAGAAAACCTTTGCCCTTTAGCCAACAGGGTTGACTAGGCCTATTTTGTGCTATGCTCTAGTAGACTATCCATTATATTGAGTTGGCTGGGATAGTTCTAGGATTATTTATGACCAAATAAATATTTAGGGATGAATAAAAAGTTCTAGGCTATGATATCTAATGATTAGATTAGTTTAAAATGCCATGTACTTCATTTTACATACTTTTTTACCTAAGAAACATGGTTTCTAACCTCATATGTACAACTACATGAATTAAATTTACATTTATGGAATCCTATCTAAGTTTAATTTATGTTTGAAAAGGTTTTAGTTGATCATAGTGAATTTATGGCAATAAAATCCACTTTTCTCAAAACTAGTTTTATAGGCATTTAGGAGGAGTTTAAAGCTCAATATTCAAAACTAATGATTCATAAGGTATAGAGCTCCATATAATAAAATATTTAAATTTATATGTATCCCATTGATCCCCTTGACATCCTTAAAAAAATTGGGCTCCAATGTAGAAGATATGAAAAGTTACCTCATAAATGAAATTTTTCTATGGGAAAATGACTATATTTTTGGTTTACTACACTCTTATGATTTTTAATAAAACTAAACCCCTCAACTGATCTCAAATATTTATTAATTATAATTTTACATTATTCCTAAAAACATACTAATATCATTCAACCAAACTCCATACGTGGTGAACAAAATAAGCATCTGAACAGGTGGTTTGGAAGGGTGCCTAGAACTGTAAAAAGTGAAAAAAATCCACTATGATGAAAATATTCCCTTAAAATCTTCAAAAAACCTACAAAAAATAATTATTTTACCTGTACCATGCTATAAAAACACTCTAAAATTCATTTTGCAATGAAAATTCAAAAAATGCCTTTTTGGCCTAAGTGCTTATTTGCTTGTAAAAACTGTGTGAGCATGGTTTGCATAAAATTTGAAGTTATGACACTTTTAAAGGTATTATTATAATTTAAAAACATCATCTCATTATTTTCAAAAATTTACCTAGTTTTAGAAGCTTTTGAGGCAATCCAAAATGAAGCATGCTCCAATGGTGACCTCAAACAAATAGGCTGAGGTCTGAGACAAAAAATCAAATATGTGAACTTATCCAATGGCAATTAAAATTTTTAAAATATTTAAAAAACTCATTAGGATCTTGTTTTAAAAATTTAATATCCTAAATCCACATTTATCTCCCAAAATCTTTAAATTTCTCTCAAGTTTGACCTCTATAGAGTGTAACAACTCCAAATTTTATGCAAACCACGCTCACATTGTGTTTTGTAGGTAAATAGGCACTTAGGCCAAAAATGAAAATTTTGACTAATTTTTCATGTTTTTAAGGCGAATTTAAATGATTTTATAGGTTTCAAGGTCAATAAAATCTTCAATTATCTCAATAGTTTCTTTAGGAGTTTTAAAAGAACCTCTACCCCTATTTTCAAGCATACCTTGACCTCCAACAAGGCATTTATAGGCTTCAAACTTTAAATTTACATAAAATGGTCATACACCCTTACCACCTTGAGGTTTTAAATTATCCCTATTCATTAATTAAACTCATGATTATATGCACTTATCACTGTCTTGATGTTTCTATTACATTGGATATCCCTAAAGAAACCACTAACTCCTAAGCTACATGAACTAGTCAGGAAGATGATTATATATAATTGGTTAAAAGTATTCAAATTTTGGTGCTCTTAGTTGTATTCATGTTCTTTATAAATCCCTCATCCTTTCCTAGTGTTTTAAAATCATCATTTTACATTTGAGATAATGTCCTGAGACAAAAACTTCTCACTAGCTCACTATGTTTTCTTCACTGATGGCTATGAAACACTGTGCTTTCTTCATTTATGGCTATGAAAATTTATCTTACTTAGGTGTATGACTGATTTTTATTTTAAAAAATTCACTTTTCCCTTTGATGATATCCTAAAAACCCTTTTTTTCATATTTCATTTTGAGCATACAAACTAAAAGTACAATATGAACTCCATTAAATTATCAACTTAGAAATAAGAGTATGCTACATAGCTATGATGTAATCCTTAAGATCCTATATTGTAGCATATTATTGATGGTTCCTCATGATATACATTCATCATTTTTCTCATGGAAATCCTATTTATCATGTTATTTATTAGAAACTTTATCTCTCCTCTAGAAACAAATCACTTCATCAGTATCCTTTCTTGACTATGCTTGTCCTTGTCAATACTAGTACAAATTGAGTACTAATCTTTAGAATTTTATAAGGAAAAAATTAAAGTCTTATGAACATTTTATGAATAAATAATATTTATATATGTCTCATAGTTATTTTAGGAACCTCACACCCTATCTTCCTAACCATTCTTCAATCAAGCTTATTATAGGTGAATTGTGCTTAAGGTGGATTGTAGGTTGCTTCTTGTAGTTACCTGAATGTGATAGGTAAGAGCTTCCTTATTTGATACTTTTAAGTCACCTAAGGCTTTAAAATAAGATTGGATTTGATTTTTGTAGCCAATTATTACACTAATCATATTTATCACCTTCAAAAATAGAACAAGTTTATGTAAATGGAGATCCTAGCCAATGTAGGTTTTGGTAGTATTTAGGTTTGTAGGTCTCATGTTACCTTATAGTGGCTATAGGTAAAGTTTTTCCTTGAAACCACATTATCCTCATCAATTCTTATATTCTTATCCCTTCTCTTTCTAATGAAATATAATGAACATCAATACCTCATTGACTCCTCAAAACCCTAATGCATTCTTAAGCACCAAACATCCTTGACTATTCTTTAAGGTTACTTGCCCTTGACAGACAAGGGACTGTAGGTGTATGACTAGTTTAGTCATGACCATACAATTTTTTTTTGTACTTACATCATATTTACTTCCAATATGTTTTTAACTATACCTCTCTTGGAATGCTTCATATGAATTCTAGGTTTTTAAAAGCCTAAACCTTTCATGTATGCAAATGCCTATGAGAGCTAGTCATGCTAAAATTTATTTTTCTTCTTTAAAATATTTTGATGAGATTAATAGCCTTATTATTTATTCTTTTCATTCAAAAATGAGTCCTTAACTACATAAGGACCCTAACACCATAGATGCACTTATACCTTGAAGAGAAGCATATTTTCTAAGTGTAGGATACCTCTACATGCTTGTATGGATTATATAGGGTTGTAAGTCACCATATCGTCTCTCTTAAGCTCCTCAAATTTGTATCCTCCTCGATATTATATCTCTACATATAATACAAATAAACCTTATGCCTTCCAATAGTCAAAGATAATAAAAAATGTTTAAAATCTTAGTAGAGTGCTTAAACCTATTAGGTAAACCCTTCCATGAGAAAATAAATGTATATAAGTTATCATAGGGATACCTATAGGTGTCTTTAGTTTTTTAAAACCCCTCAAAATCTTCTCAAGATAAATGGGCCCATGAAAACTCATGATCAATCATATACTAACAATCTCTCCAATTTTTTCTTTGGAAAACAAAACCCTTTTTGAAACATTGACTCCTAATTTGGTATTTGACTATGTAGTACCTTGTGTACAGACTAAGGCCAAAATATGAGTGTTTATAGAGTCCATTTAAACTAATAATAGCTTGACGATGTCACCATTAAGAAATATATCTTATACTATTTTAAAAAAAATCATGTAAAGAACCACTACCCCTACTTTGATTGTAGGGTTACAATTAGTGTTGGTTGTAGTTTTTCATCTAACCCTCATTTAGCCTTTGAGCTTAAGTTCATATTCCTTCCCTTCCATTAATCCAAGATTCATAAATATTACTTAATTCAAAATTATTATGTCCCTTTTTTGGTTATCTATTAGTTTTTATCAACGATATGTCCCTTTATCAAATAGACCTTCTTGGCTATGAAACAAGCCTATATATGATAGTTTATGTCATACTTGTATGGATTATGAACTATTCATGACCTTAAGAAAGGTTCAAAAATAAGTTTGATCTTCATTAATTTTCATGATTACTTGATGAGGTCACCTCCATGAACATCACCAATGGGTATCCTAACCTATCAATCATTGATTGATATCATTTATAACATATGACTTTGTAAACTATTGAATGTCCCTTTTCATGACTGTAGTTGATGCTTTGATAGCTTATATACCTTTGTATATACTTCTAATAACCCCAAACATCTCTTGGATCTCCTTATGATGGAAAAATGGAAATGGAAATGGGATGAAAATATGGTGGGAAAAATGAGGGAAAACATGAAATGAGGGTGAAAATAAAGTGAAAACTAAGTGAAAAGGTAGATTATGATACTGAAATGAGGTGAAAGTGGTGGAGGTGGGAAAAGAGCATAATGGAGTATGGGAAGATCAAGACAAGGAGCATCATACAATCACAATATTTTAACCATCATAACATTACCATTTGGAAGACATTGGAGGATATTTAGAGGCTAAAAATGATCCTTAGTTTTCTAAAAAAACTTAAAATTAGCAAAGAAACTTTAATTTATGCAAAACTAGCCCATTGAGACACCCTAAATCATGGAAATGGATTTATTAGACATGAAACTTGGAAAACAAATCTAAGAATTATGTATGGAAGTCATGAAAACTTTGTGTAAACTCTAGAAAAAATAATTTCTTGAAGATTTGAAGCTAAATTCCTTTCCTTAGATTGTACAAATTCTCCTCTACAAGCTTACCAATGGTATAGATCAACTGGTTAACTTTGAGACCTCTGTTTGATCCTAAATAGATGAGAAAAACCTAAAGGAGACCATGGAATGGTATATCATGTCCTCAAGAATTTGGAACATGTTCTATTTTTCTAAAACTCTACCCAAGTGAGGAGAAATTGGAGAAAACAGTGACTTTTTTGGTTGTTAGGCAACATAATTTGACCTAACTTCAACTAGATGGTTCACGATCTTAGAGAATCCAATTGAGAAAATTATTAAACCATGAATAATCCATTTAAGTGTACTTTCCTCACCCCAAAATTGAGATCTATACCCTCCTTCAATAGTCCATACTAGAAAAACAACTACAAGTAGGTCCCTCTATTCTAAGAAGCAAGAAACCAAAAGAAGACTAATTTTGGGCCTATATGACCCTAAATCCTCATGAAGATCTTGTGAAAGCTTGGTAATGCCTTGGAAATGACTTCCCTTGGTAAGCACCATACAATTTCTTGTAAATGAGAGAAAATAAGCCTTTCCTTGCCTTTTTAAAGCCAAATTTACACTTCCACCACTTAAAAAAGAAGTATTTAGAAGAATCACATGGTATTCATGCAAAAATACAAATTTTAACCCTTTTTCATGTTTCAAACTTGCCAAATTAGCATGTGGGAGGGTTTTTTTTAGCCCTTTTAGCTAATGAGAAATCACATAAAGTTTTTATGTTTTGAAACTTAGGAATTAGGATATTTTGATATCTTTGAACCTATTTAAATACTTTTGAAATCATTTTTGATGATTTTAAACCCTATGTTTGTTGTTTTTGACCCAAATTTACATTTTAAGACCATAATTCACTAGTTTGACCAGTTGCAATGGGATAAGGACTATTTTTGGAAATTTTTTGAATAATAGGGGTAGTAATTTGGCCTTGATAGGCCAAATTTCTAACAAATTTGTTAACTTTCAAGGGTTGACCAGCCTACTCATCAAAAGAACTTAGAACCTCTATTACAGATAGACTAAGACAACACTAAACTTAGGAAAGCATGCAAACTAATACACAATAGCAAAAACTGACACAATTAACAATAAACATGTTCATGTATACACTTATAGGAAACGAGAAAAACACTAAAAAGGAAAAACAATACTGAAAACATGTGCAAAAAATCACTTAAAGGAATGAAACTATGGTTATGTACAAAGGAGTGACTCTCCTAGTAGTAGTATTTAAGAAACATCCAATTCATAGGAATGTGAAGCTCCTTTCCACTTAAACTAGATAAATGAAAATCATTGTTCTTCTTAAAATTAGTGATAATATAAGGTCTACTCTAAAGGATATCAAATTTGGAGTCCTTACCTGGCTTTGCACACTCTTCATCCCATTTGAGTACTATGTCTCCTTTTTGAAATGTTTTTAATGAAGCTATTTTATCAAATGTCTTCTTGACTTGATGATAATTTGACCATATTTTATTAATAACATCATCTCTTATCTACTCTAATTCTCTCACTTTATTTATTTTGACTTATATTGCATCATTTTCCAAAATCTATAACTAGTGTGCAAGATCCAAAGTTGGAGGCTCCAATGAGATAGGTAGCCTTGATTATCCTACATAAAATAATAGATAATTTTAATGACTAATGGCCTTCTTAGGGGTGATCTTATCATCTCATACAATATTCTTCAAATTTGTATGCCAAGATCTCTGAATATCTTCCATTATTCTTTTGATGATCCGAATCAGGTTCTTGTTAGTGGACTTAGCCAGTCCTTTACCATATGGATAGTAATTAGATGAAGATTTAAAATAAATACCATGTTCAATATCCCATTCACATAAATTTTTATGGTTGAATTTTAAATCATTATCTTATATGATAGTATAAAGTGCTCCAAAATGAGTGTCTAGGATGTCATCAAATTCAATCACAAAGTTCTCATTTGCCTATTTCAAAGGTACTACTTCCACCCATATGGTGAAATTATATATATATATATATATATATATATATATATATATATATATATATATATCAAGTCCCACTTATTACCAACACTATATGGAGGATTAATCATGCTAATAAAAATTAAACCCCATTGCATAAAAGGGTACTCAACATGAATTGGCTTTAGTGGTATAGCAACTAGCCTATATTTTCCTACAAATGTCACACTTCGTACATTTACTAACCCATGCATGTGAATCTATAAATAAATTAGAAAAAAATAACCATCTCTAATTATTTTTTCATATTTTTTCTTGGCTACAAAATGACCTCTAGAAGGACTATCATGAAATTGCTCAAAAAGCTTATCAAATTGACTAATTTTAACACACCTTAAAATCATAACTCAAATGCCTTTTTTGAAAATCAATCCATAAATAAAAATATATGGTAATAATTTCAGCCTAAATTTTCTTATTTGTGATACATTCAAACCATTTTGACACTCTCCAATTTAAATAAATCTAGCAATGTTCTATGTCTAGCTTGTAGGAGGTATGTTTTCAGCTTCATGTTGAGTGTCCTAAATTATTAAAAAAAAATCTTTTTCTTCTTTTACATCTTCTAAAAAAATTTCACATAACCATTTACCTCTAAATATATTTGTAATATTGACTTCAATTTCATATTCCATGCATTTAGTGGCCCATCCAGCTCTCTTTTCACTCAAGTCCTTGTTGAGAGTGAAGTCCTTCACATTTGGATGAGAAACCATTAGTATAATCTTATTATTTGAAACCAAAAATATGAATTTGTTTAGAATTATTATAACATAAATAACATTATTTTATAAAATATAATATCTCTCTTCATAACCCTCTAAATCTTGAATAAATAAAGTAATGGGATGTTCCAAACCTTCATCATTTTGTTACATAAGCATGGTTGAAATAATACTAAAAGTAGAGAAAGCATACAAGAAGAAATTATTATTGAAATATAGATTGATAAAAGTAAGAGCTTGGCTAATTGATTCTTTTATATTTTAAAAACTGTTATTACCTTGTTTACTCAAAGTGAACTCTTGATATTTCCTTATCATTTGAGTAAGTGGCTTTACTAGTTCTACAAAACTAGGATTGAATCTTCTGATAAAATTTATCTTACCCAATAATCTCTATAATACTTTCTTGTGTTTATGAAAACATAGAGAAATTATTACCTATATTCTCTTTGGATCAATGGAAATACCAGATTTAGACACCACATGCCCAAGAAGTCTACCCTCATGCATTGAAAAAATGCATTTCTTTGGATTTAATGAAACTCCAAATTCTCTAAATCTATCAAAAACAATTCTCAAGTGTGTTAGATGATCAGTAGGATTATTTGATAATATTGTAATGTCATCAAGATAGACTAAAATCATTTTAATCAAAACACCATGTAAATCAACATCTATTGCCTTTTGGAATGTAGCTCTAGCATTGGAGAGTCTAAAAGGCATCTTTTTGTAAGCAAGCGTACCCCATTTTATGGTAAAAGCTATTGTATACTGATCTTGCTCTTTCACCAACATCTAGTTTTATCTTGTGTACCCATATAGTAAATAAAACCTTTGTGAACCTGATACTTTCTATAAGATTTGATCCATGAAAGGAAGTGGCTAGTGGTCTTTCAGTGATACTATGTTCAGAGCTCTAAAATCTACACAACCTTATCTCACCATTCATTTTCCTTACTACAAAAATATTTTCTACCCATGTTGAATTCTTTATCAAAAAAATAATAGCTGATTCAATCAGATTTTTAAGTTTTTTCCTCATGAGAATCTCAACCTTGGGGTTTATAGGCCTTTCCTTTTGTCTTATCAATTTTTCATCCTATTCCAATTTAATAGTATGTTGTGCTAATATGGTGTCAAAAAATTTCAAATAATTGTATTTAAAAACAAATGCATCAATGAATTCATGACATAAGGAAATGAAATCCACTCTCTCAGAATCAATA
The DNA here is from genome assembly GCA_037957365.1 of Torreya grandis. Lineage (NCBI taxonomy): Eukaryota > Viridiplantae > Streptophyta > Pinopsida > Cupressales > Taxaceae > Torreya > Torreya grandis. The sequence continues at coordinate 317,418 of JARHVA010008409.1, forward strand.
TTCCCTTTACCCAGCTTGAGGTGCTTACCTTCAGCTATGCTAATTGGCTCATAATTCTCTTTCTTGGAAGAAATGCTCACCTTGTCTTTCCTTAGCTAATAATATTCATTGAAATTACTTTATATGGTCACCAAACTTTTAGGTATCTTATTTGATTTCAATTGCACAATATGATTTCCATATTGATCCTACAATTTATCACGATTAATTTAGCAAAATTTTGTATCATTCTATATAAAATATGCTATTTTTTTATCAGAGTCAAAAACTTTCCAAATTACATCATTATTTTTAATTTAAGACCTACATAAAACCTTAATTTGAGTCTAATTTTTATTGTCATTTATCTGATCTAGAATATCCTATTATGCTCCTATGGCAACAAGTCTATCAACATGCTGATTTACTCCTCTAAGAATGGAGTTAATGTCAAATGCAAGGAAATATTCCATGAGATCCTAAAATATATATTTGTATGGTTTTAAAAGATATTTTTTTTTGCACTTAAACCTATGACTTTTTATACTTCCAATTCATTATCACCTTTCACCTACAAGAGCTTAATATCCCTCTTTCTAGCCCACTAAAGACCATAAATAAGAGCTTCATACTCTACATTATTGGAAGTGAAACTGAAATGAAATATAAAAAAATAATAATACCTTTGATTTTGTGGTGAAACCAACATAACACCAGCTTCACTTCAATTCTTTATTATGGATCCATCAAAGAATAGATTCCAAACTCCTTGATCCTACATTGAGTTTGTGAGACTAGGAAATAAATCACCTCCTTTGTGCATACAATAAACTCCAAAAACAACATCTTCAATACTTTTTTAGGGGTCATGTCCATGATTATGAGTAACCTACTCATCCAAGAGAAGATCGGGTATGCCTTCAAGAGGCTTAGAAGCCTCTTGATCAATGATGTTATCATCTTCTTATGAAATACTATAATTCACATTTCACATATTTGGCATATATGGCTCAAGGTAAAACCCAAAAATAGGCTCTAATATAATAGTAAACTTTGCACCATACCTAGTTTTAATTACCATGTATGACCAATCTGAGGAAAGGTAACCTATTATGGCAGAGAAATCTTTGGATATGCATGGTGAAAAATATGAATGTAAATCAATAACATCTTGTAAAATGGTGAAATTTAGATAAGCAATAAGTATGATTTTCAGAGCTTTCAACACACCTACAATATTGGTAGGAGATCCATATAATTGAAAGAAACCTTTCTCATGGTGTTCATACTATAATCCTAACTTAGTAGTTATTGATTTGTGATGATAGAAGTACTAGCCCCACTATCAATCATATAGTTATGAAATATATAATCTATAATGATAAAAAAGATAAAATAGAGGAAGTTTAGTCACCTTAAGAGGTTGGGATTCAATAGGTTGATTAGGATTAGTTAGGACAACACTTACTCTTTCCTTTTTAGGTGGTCTCTTAGAGATATTGAGCTTTGAAAGTTCCTCTTTTAAGTACTCCTTTTGTCCTAAAATTAGTAGAGTATCCCATGTTGAAATTGATATTGAAGTCTTCTTCATGTGATCCACAATACTAAGTATAGAAGTGGCTACCCTTGACGGTAATTTAAGATTAGAAGAAGCCCCCAAATTTTGGAAAAAGAGGCATTGGTAGCCTTGGAGATAACTTGGCTACTTGTATAAGACAATTTTCAACCTTGATTACTACTTCAAAATCTCCAAGTAACTTATTACCTCCCATGGATTAGATCATGACAACCACATATGAATTAAGAGCCTTTAGATAGTACAAAAAAACATAGTTGGGTGTAAGCTTGATCACTATAGGAATTCTCTCCCAAGTCTTCTATAATCCATAGTTGAAATCCACCATGAATTCATGATTGAATCTCTTAATTATTTTAAGTTTCTCCACAAGTGAAATATTATCACTTTTGTCTTCAAAATGTTTATATAGAAGTTCTCCAAATTCATCCTAGTTGTTGATTGATGCAGGAGTTAAACCTCTATACCACTGAAGTACATTTCCCTTAAAAGAAGTTAATAACAACCTCATTTTTAAATTTCCCTATGTCACATGATGTACTAAACAAAGATTAGAAATATATGCAATATGTTCTATAAGATTTGTTGGATTTTCTTCTATAAAATAAGGAAGAACCTTCAGAAGAGAAACTAGAATATCATCCTATTGATTGATATTTAGAGGACTACCACCGTTGAATACAAAAAAATCATGTCTTCATGGAATAGCCATCTAGGGTATAGGATTTAAAAAAATATTTGGTTAAAAAATATTGGCTTGAATAGGAGGATTATGTTCAATAATAGGGTCAATTGAAGGTGTAGGATTTGGATTTGACTAAGAGGTTTTCTTCTTATTTTCTAATTTGAAAGATAGCTCAGAGAAATATTTTTCCTTACCTTTTAGAGATGATATTCTAACAAATCTTGGTGGCATGAAAAATATATAGATATGGAAAAAAAAATCCAGAAATGAATAATATACTTAGATACATAGATAATAATTCAAAAGTATGAATAAGTGGTCCCACCAAGCATGCTAGAAAACTGTTATAACTCTAGAGATCACCCTATTTGAAGATGTGAAAAACACACCCTCACTCCAGTAGATATAATTATAAATTTATAGAGTGTTGGTGACTTTGTATTGAGAATAACCTCTAGAGAGTGTTTTTTCTCTTTATATTTATCTCTAAAAACTAAACTATTTTCATTTTTTGGGATGAAAAGGGAGAAGGAAAGTAAAATAGAAAATCCTATCTAAATGGGATGATGCACCTCGATGATTGATATTATATTAAAATAAGTAAGAAATGAATATGAATCTTAAAGAAAACTCTCCATTCACTCCTAAACATCAATGTTTCGAAAGAAGGCATAAAAGAATCTTGCAATGTAAATTCAAATCCTAGCTCTTGTAATGACCTATAGAGGATGAGATTTTCATAGTAGATGTGGAAAGGACCTAAAAAAATGGAAAGTATTATTCCACTTGTATTATAGTACATATTCAATTACACTCTATTTTGATCCAAAAAAACATATGTAAAAAATTTTCTTTATTTGATAAATGGTGCCAATTACAATTTTTTCTTTGCTTTAAGAATTATCAAAAATTGGCTTGATTAAGCCAATATATATATCTCAAACCCTAATTATATCCATTGTGGAATTTAAAAATGGGAAGGGTTATTCTTGGTTGACAAACACAAGACCAATTCCTTTACAATGATTAAACAATTCATAAAATGTTTTAACTCCCCAATATTTACATGCTTTCCAAACTTTGGCATAGGATAAAAGGTGGTAGACCCATTTGAAAATTCAAACATCTTTGCATTTAATGATAAACCAATACTCAGAATGATAACTCCATTTTATTCAAACATGTAGCTGATTTGGAGCATTGAATGCATTAGAAACAAGGGAAAAAGCATGACATATCAACTAGTGAACCAAAATGCAAGACCAATCAACTCCAAGTAGCCTTATTTTACATGAAAATGGAAATTTAATAGTGAAAATAACATGAAATTTCCATGTAACATTAGAAAAGTGGTGATAAAACTCATTTCAAACTCTTTGATGACCAATTCAATGCCAAACTCCAATTTGACCTTTTGAATAATTAGGCCAACTATATAAACTAGTCCAAATTGTGCACTTGGACACCATGAAACCTTAAAAAGGAATCCATGAAACATAGGAAAACCAAAAATTATACCCAAAAATACATTCCTCATCATGAAAAATGTTATTTTGACAAGACCTTCTCCCTTCAACCAACAAGGTTAAGTAGGCCTATTTTGTGCCATTTTCTAGTAGACTTGCCATTTTTATTGAGCTATTTAGGAAAATTATAGGATGATTTATGACCAAAAAAAGATTTTAAGATGAATAAAAAGTTCTAGGATTTGATCTTTAATGATTAGATTCCTTTGAACTACCATGTACTTCATTTTACATGTTTTTCCCCCTAAAAACATGGTTTTTGCTCTCATTTGTACAGATAAATGCATTAAATTTACATTTTTGGAATCCTCTCTAATTTTATTTTATGTTTTAAATTTTTTTAGGTTGATAAATGGTGATTTGATGGAAATAAAATCCACCTTTCCAAAAACTAGTTTTATAGGCATTTAGGAGGGTTTTAAAGCTGAATCTTCAAACTGATGATTCATGATGTATAGACCTCCAAATCCAAAAACATTAAAATTTATATGTATCACATTTACCTCCATGTAATACTTAAAAATATTGGGTTCCTACACTGAAGATACAAAACATTACCATGTAAATGAAATTTGCCTGTGGGAAAATGACTATAATTTGGGTTGCCTATGCTCTTAGTAATTGTTCATAAATATCATCCCTTTAAATGATCTCAATTCTTCATGAATTATAATTTTATATGGTTCCTAATAAAATACTAATATCATTCGTCCAAACTCCACACGTGGTGAACAAAATGAGCATATGAATAGGTGGCTTGGAAGGGTACTTAAAACTGCAAAAAGTGAAAAAACTTAACTATGATGAAAATATTTAATTAAAATATTCATAAATCCCTAAAAAATCATTATTTTACCTTTAAAATTCTGTAAAAACACTTTTAAAGTCCTTTTTCCATGAAAAATAAAAAAATGCCTTTTTAACCTAAGTGCCTATTTGCCTGCAAAACACTGTGTGAGCATGGTTTACTTAAAATTTGGAGTTATGACACTATTTAAATGTCTTTTTATGATTTAAAAACATCATCCCATTATTTTAAAACTTTTACATAGTTTTATAAGCTTTTGAGGCACTCTAAAATGAATCATGCTCCAATGGTGGCATCAAACAAATAGGCTGAGGTCTAAGATTAAACAATAAATATGTGAAACTATCCAATGGATACAAAAAAAATTCATATGGTTTTAAAACTCATGAGGATCCTTTGTAAAATATTTCCTATCCTGAATCCACATGTATCTCCTAGAATCTTTAAATTTATATCAATTTTGACCTCTAGAGAGTGTAACAACTCCAAATTTTATGCAAACCATGCTCACACATTATTTTGTAGGAAAATAGGCACTTAGGCCAAAAAGGCATTTTTAACTGATTTTTCATGTTTTAAAGGAAATTTTCATGTATTTTATAGGTTTAAAGTTTAATAACATCTTCATTTAGGTCAATAGTCTCTTTTGGAGTTTGAAAAGAATCTCTACCCCTATTTTCAAGCATACCATAACCTCCAACAAGGCATTTCTAGGCTTCAAACTTGAAAATATACATAAAATGTGCCTGTACCCTTACCCACTTGAGGTTTTAAATCCTCCATATTCATTAATTAAATTCATGATTGTACTCACCTATCACTATCTTGATGTTTCCATTGCATTGGATATCCCTAAAGAAACCATTAACTCCCAAGCTACATGAACCAGTCAGGAAGATGATTGTATATGCTTGGCTAAAAGTGTTAAAATTTAGGTGATATTAACTCTATTCATTTTCTTGATAAATAATTCATCATTCCCTAGTGTTTGAAAATCATCATCATCCATTTGAGATAATGTCTTGAGACATAAAAACTTCTCACTAGGTCATTGTTCTTTCTTCATTGATAGCTATGAAAATTTATCTTACTCATGTATATGACTTCTTGGTCTTTTAAAAAATTCACTTTTACCTTTTATTATGGCATAAAAACCCTATTTTTTTTATATATCTTTTTGATCATAGAATTTAAAACTCTAATATGGAATACATTAAAATTATCAACTTAGAAATAAGACTATGCTACATAGTTGTCATGTAAGAGTTAAGAGGGTATACTATATCATATGATTAAAAATTCCTCATGATATCCATTCATCATGGTTCTCATGGGTATCTCTTTGAGCATGCTATTTATTATAAACTCTATGTCTACTTTGGAAACAAATCACTTCATCAATACCCTTGCTTGATTATGCTTGTCCTTTTCAATACTAGCATAGATTAAGTACTAATCTTTAGAGTATGAGAAGGTTAAAAGGAAATTATTAGTAACATATAATGATTCATGAAGACTTATATAGGTCTCATAGCTATTTTAGGAACCTCACACCCTATCTTCCTAACCATTCTTCACTCAATCTCATTATAGGTGAACTATGATTAAGGTGGATTGTAGGTTACTTCTTGTAGATACCTAACTGTGATAGGTAAGATCTTCCGTAATCCTTTGGATTCACATAAGTCTTTATAATAATATTATATTTAAGTTCTATAGTCAATTAGTACACAAATCATATTTATCACCTTGAAAAATAGAACAAGTTTATGTAAACTGAGTTCCTAACCACTGTAGGTTCTGGTAGCATTTAGGTTTGTAGGTCTCACATTACCTTATAGTGGCTATAGGTAAAAATTTTACCTTGAAACCAAATTATCCTCATAAATTCTTATATTATTATCCCTTATCTTTATAATTAAATATAATCAACATCAATACCTCCTTGATTCATCAAAACCCAAATAAATTCTTAAGCACCAAACATCCTTGACTGTGTTTTAAGGTAACTTGCCTTTGATAGACAAGGGACTGCATGTGTATGTCTATTTTATTCATGACCATAAAAAGTGATTTTTTAAATTACATCATATTGACTCCCAATATATTTTAAACAATACCTTGCTTAGAATACTTCATATACATTCTAGGTTTTTAAAAGCCCAAAACCCCCCATATATGAAAATGTTTATGAGAGATGGTTGTAGGTAGTCCTGCTACAATTAATTTTTCTTCTTTAAAATATTATGATGAGCTTACTATCCATGTTATATATAGGTACCTTAAAACATTAATCCTTAATTTGATAAGGACCCTAACTCCATGGATGCACTTATACCTTGAAGAAAATCATATTTTTTGACTATAGGATACCTCTACAGGTTTGTATGGATTAAATAGGGTTGTAAGTCACCGTGTTGTCTCTCTTAAGCTCCTAAAAGTTGTATCCTCCTTGAATTAATACAAACAAACATTATGCCTTCCAATAATCAATGATAATCAAAAAGGCTTAAAAGCTTAGTAGAGTGCTTAAACCTATTAGGTAAACCCTTCCATGAGAAAAGACATGTTTGTAAGTTAACATAGGGTTACCTGTAGGTGTATTTAGTCTTTTTAAACCCCTCAAATTCTTCTCAAGCTAAAATATCCGAAGAAAAATCATGACCAGTCATATACTGGCAATCTCTCCAATTTTATCTTTTCAAAACAAAACCCATTTTGAAACATTACCTCCTAATTTTACATTAAACTATCTAATACCTTGTGTATGAACTAAGGTATGAAGGTGAGTTTATAGAGAGTCCATTTAAAGTTAAAATATCATGAGGATGTCACAATTAAGAAGTTTGTTTCATACTATTTAGAAACAATCCATGTAAGGAACCACTACCCCTACCTTGATTGTAGGGTTACAATTAGTGTTTGTTGTAGGTTTCATCTAACCCTCATTTAGCCTTTGAGATTAAGTTTATACTCCTTCCTTTCCCTTAATCCAAGATTCATAAAAACATCTTAATTAAAAATTCTTATGTCATTTAATGGTTAGTTAGTAATTGCTATCAATAGTTTATCCCTTTATCAAATAGACCTTGGCTATGAAAAATGCCTGTATATGATAGTATGTGTAATACTTGTATGAATTATGACCAATGAATGACCTTAAGGAAGGTTAAAAACCAAGTTTTATCCTCATTCCTTTTCATTATTTATTTATGAGGTCACTTCCATGAGCATCACCTATGGGTATCTTAACCTATCAATCATTGATTGATATCCTTTATAACATATGGCTTTTTAAACTATTAAATGGCCCTTTTAATGATTTTAGTTGATGATTTGATATCTTATATACCTTTGTTTATACTTTTGATAGCACCAAATATCTCTTGGCTCTCCTCATGATGCATAAATGGAAATGAAGGTGGGCATGGTATGAAAAGATGGTGGAAAAATGAAGGAAAACATGAAATGAGGGTGAAAATGAAGTGAAAATTCAATGAAATGGTATATTATGATAGTGGAATGAGGTGAAAGGGGTGGAGGTGGGAAAAGAGCATAATGGAGCATGGGAAGATCAAGACAAGGAGTAGCATAAAATAAAAATATATGAATAATCATAATGTTACCATTTAGAAGCCGTTGGAGTAGATTTAGAGACTAAAAATGATCCTTAGTTTTCTCAAAAACCCTTAAAATGATCAAATAAACCTTAATTTATGTAACTAGCCCATTGAGACACCCTAAATCATGTATATGTATTTATTAGCCATGAAACTTGGAAAAAATATGATATTTATGCATGGAAGTCATGAAAACTTTGTGTAAACCTAAAAAACACAATTTATTAAACATTTGAAGCTAAATTCTTCTCTTTGGACCATACAAATTCTCCTCTACTATCTTGCCAATAGTGCCGATTAACTAGTTGAATTTGAGACCTTTGTTTTCCCATAAATGGATGAAAAAAACCTGAAGAAGAACATGGAATGGTAGATCAAGTCCTCGAGATTCTTGAACTGGTTCTATTTTTTTGAAACTCTACCCAGGTGAGGAGAAATTGGAGAAAAACAATGACCTTTTTGGTTGCTACGCAACATAATTTAACCTAACTAAAATTGGATGGTTCATGAGCTTAGAGAAACTAGGTTTAGAAAAAATTTAGACCATCAAGAATATATCTAAGTCTAAATTCTTCACCCAAAAGTTGAGAGTTGTACCCTCCTCTAGCAATCCATACCAGTAAAAAAATTATAGGTAGGCCCCTTTACTCCAAGAAGCAAGAAACCAAAAGAAGACTAGTTCTAAGCCTATATGATCATGAATCCTCATGAAGCTCCTGTGGAAGCTTGGTAATTCCATAGAAATTAATTCCCCTACCTTGGATGTATGGATTTTGTATGGATACCTTGGATGTATGGATTCCATACAATTGCTTGCAAATGAGAGAAAATAAGCCTTTCCTTACCTTTCTAAAGCCCATTTTACACTTCCACCACTTTAAAAAGAAGTATTTAGAAGCATCATGTTTTATTTCATGATAAAATAAAATTTTAACCCTTTTTATGTTTTAAACATGCCAAATTGGCACGTGGGAGGGGTTTTTTGGGCCCTTTTGGCTAATAAAACATATAAAATGAACATTTTATGATTTAAAACTTAGGACTTTGGCTATTTTGATATATTTAAACATATTTAAAACTCTTTTGGCATGATTTAATGACTTTTGAAATCATTTTTGATGATTTTAAACCCTTCTTTTTGCATTTTTGAATAAAATTTACATTTTAAGACCATAATTCACCAGTTTAATGAAATACAATGGATTAAAGACTATTTTTGGAAAAGTTTCAAATAATAAGGGTAGTAATTTGGCATTGACATGTCAAATTACTAAAAACTTTGGTGACTTTTGGGGGTTGACTAGCCTACTAGTCAAAATAACTTAGAACCTCTGTTATGGATAGACCAAGACAACAATGAAACTAGGAAAGCTTGTAGACCAATACACAATAGGAGAAACTGACACAAATAACAACAAACATGTGCAAAAAATAACTTAAAAGAATGAAACTATGACTATATACAAAGGAGTGACTCTCTTAATAGTAATATTTATAAAACATCCCATTCATAGGAATGGAAAGCTCCTCTCCACTCAAATTACATAACTGAAAAACATTTTTCTTGTTATAATTAGTGATAATATCAGGACCACTCCAAAGGATATAAAATTTAGAGTGCTTACCTAGCTTTGCATGCTCTTTATCTTATTTGAGTACTATGTCTCTTTTTTGAAATATGTTTGATGAATCTATTTTATCAAATGTCTTCTTGGCTTGCTGCTGATTTGAGCACATGGTATGCATAACATCATCTCTTATCTACTCCAATTATCTTAGTTCATTATTTTTAACTTCCATTGTATCATTTTATAGAAGATCTAACTAGCATGCAAGCTCTAAAGCTAGAAGCTCTAATGAGATAGGCAACCTTGCTTCTCTTCTATAAACTAGGAGATAAGGTGACTGACTAATGGCCTTCTTAGAGGTGATACTATTAGCAGATAAATCAGTCTTTAACTTTATATGACAAGATCTCATATTATCTTCTATTGTTCTTTTCATGATCCAAATCAAATTCTTGTTAGTGGACTTAGCTAGTCCTTTACCCTATGTATAGTAATTGGATGATTTTTTATAATAAATACCATGTTCAAGAGCCCATTCACATACATTTTTCCTATTGAATGCCAAAGAATTATCTGATATGATAGTATAAGGTGCTCCAAAATGAGTGACTAGGCTCTCATAGAGTTCAAGCAAAAAATTCTCATTTGCCTATTTCAAAGGTACTACTTCCACCCACCCAGTAAAATAATCTATAACTATCAAGACTCACTAATGACTAGCACTAAATGGAGGATGAATCATGATAATGAAGTCTAAAACTCATTGAATAAAAGGTTGCTCAACTTGAATTGGCTTTAGTGGTATAACAACTATTCTTTATTTTTATACAAACATTACACACTTTGTATATTTCCTAACCCATGCATGTGATTATTTGAAAAAATTAGGCCAAAAATAACCATTTATAATAATTTTTTATCTATAGTCTTGGTGGACAAATTACCTCCAGAAGGACTATTGTGAAATTGCTTAAAAAGCTTGTCAAATTGACTAGTTTCAACACACCCTAAAAGCTGTTAGGGGTGGTGGGAATCCAAGAACAAACACACCTATTCTAATTCCACCTGTTAGGATCTTGCTCCTCAGAAAGAGCACAGTATGATTACCAAGTATAAGCAATTGAATATGCGGAAATAACCAGAAACACAAGTAACTAGAATTCACCAATAGCACAGAATATGAGAGACAATACACTATCTTGTATTAACACTTTACAGAAAAGAATACAACAAAGAGCCGCCACACTCTTCCACCTTATAGAGGTTTGCCACACCTCAAGTGTACAATAATTCTTCTCACACACTCTCTCCTACAAAAAACAGTCCCAACAACCAACTCACAGACATAATTGGTGTTCACCTCACCAACCAGTCAGTAATAACCCTGCCGGTACACCAAGCACTCTATAGCACTTCAAGCTGATCTCCCATGAACCTATAACCTGCAATTCAAAGACCAAACTTACATGTAGATCTCCTATGAGCTTGCAACAACCTGCAACTCAATGATCTTACAACCAGAAGGAACTCTTCCTTTCTATCACATACTTGAACAATACATGCCAATGGGTCTATAAATAGATCCCTAACTTAAAAAATAACTTAGACTCTTAATTTAGACAATTATCCTCACAGCCCAAGGCTCTAACTGGTCTTAACATGCAAACTCTTCATTCACTTAACTAACTATCCATGCAACGAACAGTTCTGGAACACACAGGTGACCGACATCAGTCCTTGCTTATCTAGTTCTATCGACGTCGGCCGACATCCTGCCATCATCGGTGGCCTTCTGCACTAGTCTCGACCGACATCGGTCCTGCTGCCGATGCCGATGCTCCTGGATCTCAGCAACCTTCTATTCCTCAGTTTGCAAAGGGTTGAAGCTTTTAGCTCTACAACCTAACAATCTCCCACTTGGAGATAAACAACTGCAACCTGTACCTATACCTGTACTCTGTCTAGTTTATTCCCTTGGCTTTGTATCCCTCCTCAAGATCACTCTTGAAGACCAACCACCACAAATCCTATAGTGCAAAACTTGTCATCCAAATTACCTGCCACATCCGCATCTACAACCATGTAGATAAAGAACTTGACCCTGCATAGCATGTGCACCTGCTGCTGGTCCCACTAAACTGCCTTTCAGTATTACTTTCCCGGATTGACTCCAAACTTGTGACAACTCCCACTACTTGGGAAAACTCAGGTTTGGTACATACCATGCACTCAACTTCATTATGTGAATCAAGACACCTGTTCTTTGAACTATCCAACCATCGGCGTGCTAACCGGTTTCACACAATCATCCAGAAATAAATTCAATAAGACCTCCATGTCTCTAGAACACACTCATGCCAAAGAATCTTGGTGCTCCCAGATTCTCCATGACACACACCTAAACTAGCTTTACCTTTAGTTCAGCAATACCTGTATATGTAACCCTGCAACAAGCACATCATACAGAGAATAGGATAATGTAGCTAATATTATCCAACCTGGTAAAGAGAAACACAATGATCAAACCTCCATTGCCCTGCAGCTAATACAAGATCATATACCCTGATCTTCCATCTCACGTATCTATTTCCGCTCTTCTTCATCCTGAACATCCATTCGTCTCTCAGTGCTTACTTCCAGCTGGCAACTCTACCCAAAACACTTGTTTGGTTCTCCTCCAAGGAATCACATCCTCATCCATGCCAAGCTCCCAATGTTTCCTGGATCTACCTGTTCTGCTTCTTTAACAACTTCCTGGTTCTATACCATAAGTGAGCAACAAGTAGTGTAAAGAAGGGAAATGATGAATTTAAGAACTTACTTACACCTTCAGTCCTCCATATGGGTGCTTGAGACTCCATGACAACTAGCTGTCCACCCAAAATTCATCTCAATGACCGATGCCTGTCACATCTCAGTCTACAGCCGACTGATGTTGGTTCCCTGCGACTGCCACCTTGCCGACATCAGTTTCCCCTGGCTGACGCCGGTCTCTATCTGCCCTGAGTCACCGATGTCGGGCTGCACATAGCTGACGTCGGTCCCTGTCTGGACACCGACGCCAGTTTTCCTACCGACGTTGGTCTTTGTGTTTTTCTAGTGAGACCTGACTTTTTCTCGTGAGCTCCTTTTGGATCAAACCCTTGTCCAAATCACCCTTGCTCTGCTCAGAATTCCTCTGCACCTTGTGCTGAATTCTGTCTATCACCTTCTCCTTGAAAACCAAGGCTTTCCTGTTCTTGTCACTAACATTGGATTCCTCAAGAAATGTCACCTTCTTCTTCTGCATACAGAAACCACGATCCATGCCTTCCAAATCTGAAAGCATACTCTTTGACTCAAGAACAAGCATCTCCTTCTTATCTATGTGACCAAGCCTATTAAGCCACATCTCCGAATCTATAGCTGAAGTAGATAACCCAGAAAGAGAATCAGTAATACAAGTAGATAGATAAAGTGTACCTACTTTCTTACCTCTAGCTACAACAAGTGTACCCTTGGTAACCTTACAAGAGTCCACTGTGAGAGTTACTGTGCAACCCTCATCACCCAAACTTCTAATAGAAATCAAATTTCACTTCAGAACTGGGACATGCATGACCTCCTTTAACACCCATGTGTCACCTATCTGCAATTTCAGCTTCACTTTTCCTTTGCCAGCAATCTGACAAGGCTTACCATCCCCTACACAAATTTCTCCAAAGTCTCCCTGGACATACTCATGAAAAAATTCCCTATGTGGGGATGCATGAAAAGAGGCACCAAAATCTAAAACCCAAGATTCTACTTTATCCAAAGAACATACCAGAGCATCCTGTGCAACGTAATCCACAACATCTGCTTCTTCTCCATGTCCTTCATGCTGATCTTCACTCGATCTGCAATCTCTCTTTAAGTGCCCTTGCTTTCCACATTTCTAGCAGGTTATTCTGCCATACCTGGACTTGGATCTTTTGCCTGTCTTCGACCTTGATCTCCCACGCTCTATCTTCTCTCTTGGCCTTCCTCTGCCTTCAACACTCAAAGCATCTCTTGATGATTCACCTGTGCTTTTCCTTCGTATCTCTTCATTCAAGATCAAACTCACAACATCATCCACTTTTAAGACTTTTAAAGGAGACACAATATTAGAAACTGCCATTACCAAACCTTCCCAACTTTCAGGTAATGAACACAAGATTAAGAGAGCTCTTATTTCATCATCAAATACAATATTGAGTGAACTTAACTGGTTTACCAAACCATGGAAATCACTAAGATGGCTATGAACAGATCCACCTTCCAACATTTGCAAATTAAATAAACACTTCATAAGAAATACCTTATTAGAAGCTGAGGGTTTTTCATACAAATTTGCCAAATATTCCATCAACTCCACCATTGTCTTACACTGTGATAAGTTGGAAATCACAGATGATGCGAGACTCAATCTAATAGATCTCAGAGCCTTCCGATCAAGAACCTCCCATTCTTCATCCTTCATATCCGAGGGTTTGCTAACAACCCCACCCAACGGTAAGTACAAATCTTTTTGATACAGATAGTCCTCAATCTGCATCCTCCATAATTGGTAGTTCGTGCCATTAAACTTTTCCATTCGTAGCTGACTGTTTTCTGCCATTGCTCAACTCCCACTCAAACAGAAACCCTGTGAGTAACCTGTAATCAAAACACACTACCCAGATCTAAACCAATCTGTTAGTATCCCAACTAAAAGCTCTGATACCAGTTGTTAGGGGTGGTGGGAATCCAAGAACAAACACACCTATTCTAATTCCACCTATTAAGATCTTGCTCCTCAGAAAGAGCACAGTATGATTACCAAGTATAAGCAATTGAATATGCAGAAATAACTAGAAACACAAGTAACTAGAATTCACCAATAGCACAGAATATGAGAGACAATACACTATCTTGTATTAACACTTTACAGAAAAGAATAGAATAAAGAGCCACCACACTCTTCCACCTTACAGAGGTTTGCCACACCTCAAGTGTACAGTAATTCTTCTCACACACACTCTCCTACAAAAAATGGTCCCAACAACCAACTCACACACAGAATTGGTGTTCACCTCACCAACCAGTCAGTAATAACCCTACCGGTACACCAAGCACTCTATAGCACTTCAAGCTGATCTCCCATGAACCTGCAACCTGCAATTCAAAGACCAAACTTACATGTAGATCTCCTATGAGCTTGCAACAACTTGCAACTCAATGATCTTATAACCAGAAGGAACTCTTCCTTTCTATCTCATACTTAAACAATACATGCCAATGGGTCTATAAATAGATCCCTAACTTAAACAATAACTTAGACTCTTAATTTAGACAATTATCCTCATAGCCCAAGGCTCTAACTGGTCTTAACATGCAAAATCTTCGTTCACTTAACTAACTATCTGTGCAACGAATAGTTCTGGAACACACAGGTGACCGACGTCGGTCCCTGCTTGTCTGGTTCTGCCGACGTTGGCTGACATCCTACCATCACTGGTGGCCTTCTGCACTGGTCTTGACCAACGTCGGTCCTGCTACTGACGCCGGTGCTCCTGGATCTCAGCAACCTTCTGTTCCTCAGTTTGCAAAGGGTTGAAGCTTTTAGCTCCACAACCTAACAAAAGCATACCTCCAATGTCTTGAAAATCACTCCATAAATAATAATTTATGGTAATAATTTTATATTTAAGTGTCTTATTTTTTATTCATTTTAATGATTTGGACACTCTCTAGTTATGATGAATCTAGAAATGTTTTGTGTCCATCTTGTAGGAGGTGTATTTTCAGTTTCATGCTGAGTGTCTTGAATTATCAAAATTGTTTATTTTTATTCATTTACATCTTTTGAAAAATGTTCACATAATAATTTTCCTATAAATATATTTGTAATCCTAACTTCAATGTCATATTCCATACATTTTTTGACCCATCCAGCTCTCTTTTTACTCAAATCTTTATTGAGAATGAAGTCCTTCACACTTGGATGAAAAACCATTAGTATAATCTTATTATTTGAAACCAATTATCTGAATTTTTCCATACTTATTTTAATATAAAGAACATGATTTTATAAAAAATAGTATCTCTCTTCATAACCCTTTAAATCTTGACTAAATAAAGCAATGGGTTGTTCCAAACCTTCAACATTATACTACATAAGCATGACTAAAATAGTATTGCAAGTAGAGAAATCATACAAGAAGAAATCCTTACTAAAATTTAGTTTGTGAAAAGTATGAGCTATGATAATTTATTATTTGATACATTCAAAACTCATTTTACCTTCTTTACTCTAATTGAACTCTTCTTGTTTCCTTAGCATTTGAGTAAGTGACTTTACTAGTTCTACAAAACTAGGAATGAATCTTTTGATAGAGTTTATCTTACCTAAGAAGATCTATAATCCTTTCTTGTGTTTAGTAAATTATAGATCAAGGATTGCCTCTATTCTCTCTGGATCAATGGAAATACTAATTTTAGACACCACATGCCCAATAAGTCTCCCCTCATGTATTTAAAAAATGTATTTCTTTGGATTTAATGAACCTCCAAATTGTCTACATCTATCAAAAATAATTATCAAGTGTCTTAGATGATCATTAGGATTATTTTAAAATATTATAATGTCATCAAGATAGACTAAAACCATTTCACTCAAAAGACCATCAAAACAACATCCATTACCCTTTGGAAGGTAGATCCAACATTGGAGAGTCCATAAAGCATCTTCTTGTAAGCAAAAGTACCCCATTTTGTGGTGAAAGCTATTTTATATTGATCTTGATCTTTCACCAATATCTAATTATATCTTGCATACCTATCTAGTAAATAAAACCTCTATGAACCTGATAATTTTTACAAGATTTGATCCATGGAAGGAAGTGGATAGTGGTATTTCAGTGATACTATATTCAAATCTCTGAAATCTACACATAACCTTATCTCTCCATTCTGTTTCTTTATTGGAAAAAGATTTTATACACATGTTGAATGATTTATAAGAAAAATAATAGCTGATTGAATCAACTTTGTAAGTTTTTTTCTCATGAGAATCTCAACCTTAAGGTTGATAGGCCTTTGCTTTTATCTTATCAATTTTGCATCCTACTCTAGTTCAAGAGTATGTTGTGCTAGTTTGGGCTCAAAACCTTTCAAATGATGGTATTCCAAAATAAATACATCAATGAATATTTGACATAATGAAATGAAAGATACTCTCTCAAGATCAGTATTCATGTTACCCATCTGGAGTTACTTACCTTTAGCTATGCTAATTGGCTCATAATGCTCTTTCTTAGAAGAAATGCTCACCTTGTTTTTACTTAGCTTATCATATTCATTTAAAATGATTTATATGGTCACCAAACCTTTAGGTATATTATTTTATTTAGATTTCACAATTTGATTTCCATATTGATCCTACAATTTATCATGATTTGTTTGGCAAAATTCTACCTCATTCTATAGAAAATATGCTATTTACTTATTAGAGTCAAAAACTTTATAACTTACATAATTATTTAGGATTGAATGCCTACATACAACCTTAATTTAAATCTAATTTTTATTGTCCTTAATCTGATCTAGAATATCATGGTGTGCTCCTATGGTAGCAAGTCTATTAGCATGTTGATTTGCTCCTCTAGGAATGCAACGAATGTCAAATGCAAGAAAATCTTCCATGAGATCCCAAAATATATGTTTTTAGTCCTTTAAAATAGGTTCCTTTTCTACACTCAAACCTCTAACTTTTTGGAATACCAACTCGCTATCACCTTTCACTTGGAAGAGCGTAATATCCCTCTTTCTATCCCACTAAAGACCATAAATAAGAGCTTCATATTCTTCAGTATTAGAAGTAAAACTAAACTAAAATATAACATAAGAATAATACTTTTGATTTCTTGGTGAAACTAACATAACACCAACCCCACTTCTAATCATTTTTTTTGGATCCATCAAAGAATAGATTACAAACTCCTTCTTGATCTTGTATTGGGCTAGTGAGACTAGGCAGTAAATCACCTTATTCATGAATACAATAAATTCCAAAACAAACATCTTTAATACTTTTATAGGGGTTATTTCCATGATTATCAATATCCCACTCATCTAGGATAATATTTGGTATGCATTCAAGAGGCTTAGATGGGTCTTGCTGAATGATGCTATCATCTTCTTTCTGTAATGCTTCAATTCACATTGACATATTTTGCATATATGACTCAAGGTGAAACCTAAAAATAGGCTTTGATCTAATAGTAAATTTTGTACCATTAATAGTTCTAAAAACCATGTATGACCATTATGAGGAAAGGTAACCTCATATTTTGGTAGTGAAATCCCTGGATAGGCATAGTGCAAAATATGGAGGTAGATCAACAATAACATCTTGTAAAATGATGAAATTTGGACAAGTAGCAAGTATGATTTTTAGATCTTTAAACACACCTATAGTCTTGGAAAGAGACCCATCTAATTTCAAGACACCTTTCTCAATGGGTTCATACTACAATCTTAACTTATTAGTTATTTATTTGGGCATGATAGAAGTACTAGTCCCATTATCAATCATAAAGTTATGAACTAAACAATCTACAATGATAATAAAAATATAAAATGAAGGAGGTTTAGTCACCTTAAAAGGTTAGGATTCAATAACTAGATTATAATTATTTATTACAACACTTAATCTTTCATTTTCATGTGGTATCTTAGAGATATTGAGCTTTGAAAATTCCTCTTGTAAGTACTCCTTTTATCCTATAATTAGTAGAGTATCCCACATTGAATATGATACTGAAGTATTCTTCATATGATCCACAATATTGAGTGGAGAAGTGGCTACCCTTGACTATAATTTAGGAGAATAATAATTCCCCAAATGTTATGTGAATTTAGGTATGTAATACCCTTTCACATTATTATCTTTTGGATGTTGAGCTTGCTAATTTGAACCTTTTTGAGGTAGCTCATGTGTTGTCTTTTATTGTGGCTGAGAGGAAGAAGGGGCTACCCTTTCAAGACTTGAACCTTCACCAATTACTCTTTTCATAGATCTAGTATGGAATGAAATTGAATTATCAATATTATATATACCCTTGACTATAATTTAGGAGAATAATAATTCCCCAAATGTTGTGTGAATTTAGGTATGTAATACCCTTTCACATTATTATCTTTTGGATATTGAGCTTGCTAAATTGAACCTTTTTAAGGTAGCTCATGTATTGTCCTTTATTGTGGCTGAGAGGAAGAAGGGGCTACCCTTTCAAGACTTGAACCTTCACCAATTACTCTTTTCATAGATCTAG
Source organism: Torreya grandis (assembly GCA_037957365.1). NCBI lineage: Eukaryota > Viridiplantae > Streptophyta > Pinopsida > Cupressales > Taxaceae > Torreya > Torreya grandis. The sequence continues at coordinate 336,497 of JARHVA010008409.1, forward strand.
TATGGAATGAAATTGAATTACCAATATTATATAAATCTTAACCTTGATTTGTAGGCAAATGGTCAGAATAATTCTCACCTTCCTAGAAGTTCACAAATGTAGTTTCAGTAGGTGTCTTACCACTTCTTTCTCCTTGTTGATTTGATACTTCTACTTTAGTGAATGAAGGAATGTCTCCATGAGAAAGATAATTTTATTTATTCTAAGAAGGTGTTTGGTTTTCAAATGAAGTAAGAACTAAACTTTATTGCATAGAAGATTGATGAGAAATATCACCAGTTTGAGCAATTGCCATGTTGTTTTCTCGATCCCATTGATTGTTCCATATTACTTATTAAGCATAATTATTTTGAGTTTGCACAATATCTCTTTAATTTCTTAGATATTTAGGATTATATTGTCCTAATTGATAATTTATCCCTTAACCTTGTTGATTGGATTGATAGGATGGAATATTGCACTGATAATTCTGATTAGTATTCTTATATGGCCTGTATGGTGGATCTTGTTGTCTTTCTATTACAACCAACTTGTTGGTTTGAGATTTGAGAAGACTCTCTATCTTCCCTAGTATTTCATTTTTTTCACCTTCTATTTGATGGAACTTTGATGACTCTCAAATTGGAGCAATAGTTGGAGTAGGAGAATGGATCTCTAGAAAAAGAGGCATCGGTGGCCTTTAAGATAACTTGTTTGCTTGTATAAGGAAATTTTTAGCCTTGATTGATACTTAAAAACCTTAAGGTAAAGTATTAACTCCTATGGATTGGATCATGATAGACACATCTGAATTAAGAGCCTTTAGATAGAATAGAAAAGCATAGTTAGGTGTAAGCTTGATCACTACAATAATTTTATCTCAAGTCTTCTAGAATATGTAGTTAAAATCCACCATGAATTCATGATTTAATCTCTTAATTTTTTGTAAGATAATCTAGAAGTGAAATATGATCACATTTATCTTTGAAATGTTTTCACAAAAATTCTCCAAATTCATCCTAGTTGTTGATTGATGGAGGAGTTAAACTCAATACCACTGAAGTGCATTTCCTTTGAAAGAAGTTTCCAACAATCTCATTGCTACATTTTCCTATGTCACATGATGTAATGAACAAATATTAGGAATATATATAATATTTTCTATAGGATTTCTTCGATTTTCTCCTATAAAATAAAGAAGAGCCTTTAGAGCAGAAGCTTAAATATCATCCCATTGATTGAGATTTAGAGGACTACCACTATTGAAGGCAATAAAAACCTATATTATAGGAATAACCATATAAGGTATAGGATTTAAAATAATATTTGGCTAAAAAATATTGGCTTGAATAGGAGGATTTTGTGTAATAGTAGGTTTAACAAAAGATGTAGGATTTGGATTTGACTGAGAGGCATTCATCTTCTTTACTGATTGGAAAGATAGCTTAGAGAAATCTATTTATTTCCCTTTTGTAGATGATCTTGTGAAAAATATTGGTGGCATGAAAATTATATATATCTAAAAATAAAAATATATAAATGAATAATATACCTAGATACATAGATAATAATTCAAAAGTGTGAATAAGTGGTCCCATCAAGCATGCCAAAAAATTATTTTAGATTACGATAAAAGTAGGTTTTGAAGGGACCCCAAAACCCTTTAACAGAATCAAGAAAGATAAAGCATTAACAACCACTAGGAAAAGCAATCCTGAAACCTACTAAAGAGCAACATCAAAATTAGGTTTTACAGGGACCTGAAACCACAAACATAGTCCAATAAAAGTAGCTAGGTTTTACAAGGACTTGGAACCTCAAATAAAGTTTTAGACCCAAACCCAAGAAACAAGACCAAAAACAAGAACTAGTTACAACAACTAGCAATAAGGACCTGAATAGGAACAAAACCAACAAAGAAGACCCTAAGCTTCTATTGCAGTTCCATGATCATCTTGTCAGCCTCCTTCACAATCGTAGTAATATCCTGGATGGAGTTAGCAGCTGAAGTAGCAGCATCTTGCAAGGCTTACTTCCTCAAACTCTGCCTTGTCCTCTTACTTGGACCCTCCAAGGATATTATTTCTTCATTTGCTCTTTTACCATGGCTAGTTGCAGTAGCACAAATGCTTGATGTTACCTGCTCCATCTTTGTTCCACTTTCCTTAATGAGCATTCTAAGATTATGCTCATAATCTTTAAGTTTTTTTTTTGGGATATCTCCCATTTTCACCTCCAAGTGGTTTATTGTGGCCCGATCAACATCCTAATTGTGTTGCATAGTTTCCACTTTCTTCTTCAGTCCCATTATTTCATTATAGATCCAAGAATCAACTTGGAGAATAGAGTCAGCATTGAACTTGGTAGAATGCAAGAAGGAAAGCTTGGTCTCCCTCTTTGGAGAGTCATAAATGTCTTCTACAATCTCATGTGGAGGGGAATCAACCTTTTCAATTTGTTCCTCCCTATCCATCAGTTCTTCCTCTCTAGTCTCAACAGGGTCTTCATGTTGAACAAGGTCCTCCTTTTCTTGTCCCCCAGTCTCTGAAGCAAGATTAGAAGCCAAAACCATGTGATCCTCTTCTCTTATAGAAATTGGATCATCAATTAAGTTATCTTTGTCTTTAACACCTCCCTTAGACACAGTCTGATTACCCTCATTGTCAGAATTGCTCTATTATGAGTTTCCCTCAGTTGTATCCTCTTCATTCCCTTTCTCAAATTTTCCTTTAGTTTTTTAATATCCATCCAAATTGGATTTGAAATCCCCAACATCTATCCCTTCCTCTTCCTCTATGACATCCTTCTCAGAACTTTCAGTACTCTCAGACTCAAAATCCTCTTCTACAATTTGTTTTTGAGAACTAGAGGGTTTTGGTTTTGCCTTTTCTATCCCTTTAACATTCTCATCCTTCTTACACTTTTTGGACTGAGAACCCTTATGTTTGTCAAAAGGAGTCAAAGCTATGGATTTATTTTTACAAAAACCCTCTATGAGAAGTATCAGACCTTCATGTAAAATGGGGTGAGACTCCTTCTTCCTATGGGCATACAAGCTTTGAAGCAACAAAAAATGTAGATAGAAAGGGAAAGAAATTCTATCCTTGTGCCTAAAGTGGTTGAGAAAAACAAAATGAAATTTGTGAACTCTTTTATTCCTACCATCAAGGATAAAGTACTCACGGATACAACATAGCACATCTCACCAAATTTCTTTTATCTTTTCCACGTCAAAGAAGTCTCCATTCTTTTCTATTTGCTTCTCCTCTGCATCCATCTTTAAAAATTTTTTATAGGCTATATTGGAGATACTAGTCTATTCTAAGAACTTAATACCACCCATGGGAAGCCCTATGACCTCAGTAATGAAGTCTTCAGTAAGCTTCATAGTGACTCCGTGGAGAGTAACTCTGTCATCAGCCCAATTTTTAAAGAAGGTGTTAGTGACATGGGGTTTAAAGCCATGAAAATGCTCCAGATAACTGACCACCATCCCTTTCTATAGAATCTTCCATACGTCCTATCTAGCCTTCCAGTCATCACAATTTTTGGGCTCTTGCTTCCTTGGTTCACCCCCATATTGTAGAGCAAACAAAAAACCAAAATCACCCAAACACAGAAGGCAGGAAGGTTGAAATGGAACCAATTATTTGTTACTTGAAATGGAGTTCACCTTTTTGATGATACATGTAGTGACCACATTACATTCTCATGAATGTACCTCCTCAGGGAAGGTACTCTGACAGCAATAAGGCCACTGCACCAAATCATTAAATTTCTAATCCAAGCAGATCTTTCCCACTTTGGAATGAATGGCATCATAATTAATAATCACTTTAAGATCAATGTGCTTATTTAATTCATCAAGCCACCTCACCTTATGCCTTGTTTGAAAAACATGATTGGCTATCCAGTCAGTGACCCCATTGGCCTCTCGATATGTATGGGATATGGCCACTTTTTCAAATTTTTGAATTAAGGCTTTGATTTCCATAATCGTAGCCTCAATAGACCATGAAATTGAATTTTTATTATTTAGGGTGTTAATAATATTCAAAGAATAACCTTCCAACCATAAATTGGAATACCCCAAATCAATAGCTAATTTAATAGTGTAGAGGGCTGCAATAGCTTCAACAATATGGCTATTCGAATTACCAATTGGGATAGTGATAACATCAATTAAATTTCCCACATGATCTCTCAAGACCCCTCCACATGCCACTCTTCCCAAATTTCCCTTAGTTGCTCCATCAGAGTTCCCTTTGATCCATCCATTTGGAGGAAATACAATATTATGATCGATCTTGGATTATCAAATTTAAAATTAGACCCTTGAGCTTGTAAAGGGTTATCAAATTGAAAGGTTTTATCAAAGTCCTTCTAGGATTTAAAATTCTCCTTGATGGCTCTAATGATATTCTGACTAAGCACCCATCCTAGAAGTTCTTTACTCCTGAATATTCTATTGTTTCTTTCTTTGCAGATACCCCACCAGAGATGAGGGAGAGTTAGTTTCTAAAGAAAATGAGCATCAGGACCCTTAGAGGGGCAGCACTAGCTTTTAAAAGAGAGTTCCACATTGTTTTGATGGACCCATGTTATACCCCAAAAATTAAGAATCTCAGTCCAAACTTGTTGGGTGTAAGAGTAATTAAAAAACATATGGTCTCTATCTTCAAGTCCATTTTTGCATAAAGTACAGCTATTAACCACATTTATACCTCTTTTTTGTAAATTCTCAAGGGTCATAATTTTATTTTGAAGTAGAGTCCAAAAGAAGATATTAATTTTGGGGGTGAGCCCCTTAATCCAAGCATGAGACAAAAAGGTTGATTACCCTTTTCCTTTGAAGAAAAGATAGTAGAGACTTTGAATTGGCCACTAGGGTCAGCATGCCAAATAATCTCATCCTCAAGATAAGGATAAAGAGAGATAGCATTGAGAGATAATTGGATGTTACTAAAGCCTTGATCAACATCAGTTAAATTCACCTAGGAATCATTCTACCAATAATGACTAATTAATATGCCATATCTCTACTTGCATCGGTCAACTAAATCCTTGTCATGAAAATCTCCAATCAAGGGATGATACTTTAACCAGACATCTTCCCAAAATTTCACCTTAAGCCCATTACGAATTTTCCAAGAACATCCTTTTCCTAGAGTTTTCTTGGTCCCCTGAATAGCCCCCCATATGGAAGAAGGATGAATAACATCAGGAGAAGAGAAGAAATCAGGAAGGGATTTAGCATTGAAGAGGTACTTATGTTTCCATATGGTACTCCACTCTTTATTATCATGGTAAACTCTCCAACCTAGTTTGGCTAAAAGAGCTTTGTTCATACTTCTAATTTTCCTGATTCCCAATCCCCCTTCACTAAGAGGTTTACAAACATGATCCCAAGCAATTAAAGGCATTCTCCTTTTTTCCTCAGTGCCAGTCCATAGAAAATTTCTTTGAATTTTTTCAATAGACTCAGCAAATTTAATAAGAATTCTAAAGAGACTTAAAGCATAAGTAGGTATGCTTTGAAGATAAGATTTGAGAAGAGTTAACTTACCTGCCTGGCTTAAAATATTTCCTTTCCATCCCATAAGTTTTTTGCTGAATTTTTTAATAATATCTTCCCAAAAGGCATCAGGGACCTTCAGGCCAAGAGGAAGACCCAAGTAAGAAGAGGGGAGAGATCCTATAGAACATCCAAGGATTTTAGCAATTTTATTTTGTCTCTGGATAGGGGTGTTGATAAAGAACACAACACTTTTATTCCAGTTAACCAACTGACTAGGGGCAGAAGAATATAAGTTAATAGCTTGCTTCAAATTTCTAGCTTCCTTGACTTCAGCCTTACCCATAAATATGGTGTCATCAACAAATTTTCCATGAGAACAAATTAGAGGATGGGAAGAAGGTTGTAATCCCTTAAAGAAACCTCTATGTACCAAGTCCCCAATATATCTCCCCAAGTAATCAGCCATAATAACAAAAAGGATGGGGGATAAAAGATCACCTTGTCTCAATCCTCGAGAGGGATAAAAGAAATGAGATGAGCTTCCATTAACCAGAACAACAATAGAGGAGGTAGAAATCAATTGATGAATAAGACCAACAAAATTTTGGTCAAAGCCAAAAGATAATAGAATGTTTGAGAGGAATGACCATTCAACTTTGTCATAGGCCTTAGCAATGTCAACTTTCATAATGAACCCCTAATTGTTGGAACAAGGCAAGGAGTGAATATTCTCATGAGCAGAGATGATAGAGTTAAGGATTTGTCTACTTGGGATGAAGCCATTTTGTTGATCAGTAATAATCAAAGGAATCACTTGGATAAGTCTGGAGGTAAGAACTTTGGAAATAATTTTATAGAAAGAATTACAAAGGCTGATCGGTCTAAACTGATCAGGAGAATCAACACCAATTTTCTTAGGAACCAGGCACAAAAAGGTGGAGTTGACTTCCTTAAGCATGTATTTAGCTCCATAGAATTCCTTCACAGCATCACATACATCTTTACCAACAAATTTCCAAATTTTTTGGAAGAAAAACATGGGGAACCATCAAGACCTGGAGCTTTATCTCCTCCCAGAGAACAAACAGCTTTGAAAATTTCATCATCCTTAGGAATTGAGCTTAACATTTTATTTTGTTCCTTCAAAACCAGAGGAGGAATCAATTTAAGGATTTATCCTAACTATCCAAATTGATGTTAGGATCAGCCTTCATTAGAGAAGAGAAAAAAGTCACCATTTCATCCATGATGGCCTTATCCTCTATAATCTTCAAGTCTCCCTTTTTTAGGTGTGATATGTGAATTTTGGCTCTATGCTTAAGAGTGGAAAGATGGAAATTTTTTGTGTTTTTATCTCCTTCACTCAACCATAACAACCTTGATCTTTGTCTCAAGTAGATTTCTTCTTTAGTGATGATGTCATGATATTGAGCCAACTTTTCATTTTATTCAATGAGGAGGTCAGGAGTATATCCTTCTTTTTGAATTTTTTCCTATGTTTTTAGAATATCCTCCTTAATAGTAGTTTTTTTCTCAAATATATTCCCAAAGCTATTCTTATTCCATATTTTGACTTCCCTTTTAACATTTTTGAGCTTAGAAGCAACTATAAAGAGGGCCATGCCTTCAATATCAATACTCCACCATTCTTCCAATTTACTTTCAAACTGTGGGTGTTACATCCCCATCTTCTCAAATCTAAAAGGACAATTCTTCTTAAGATTAATCTTTGTAGCAGTGAAAATCAAGGGAAAATGATCTGATCCAATTTTCTGGTAGGCTTCCAACTTGCAAATGAACTCTTTAGTCCAATCAGGAGAAATAAGAGCACGATCAAGCCTATCCTGAATACATTCATTAACAACTCTCTTGTTACTCCAAGTAAACTGAATTACATGGATGTCCATATCCATTAAACCCTCTTTATTTATAAACTCTAGTAAATCCAATCTCCCTTCCAGCTGGGTAGCATTACCTCCCATTTTCTCATGATCATAGAGAGGCACATTGAAGTCTCCCATTATAATCCATCGTCCCGAATAATCCTTACTTTTAAAATTGGAAACAGACTCCCAAACCTTTTTCCTTAGGTGCTTAATGTTGGGAGCGTAAATATTCACAATATACCAACCCTCCTTCTAGTCAACACTAGTAAATTTGGCTATCATAAGATATTTACTAACAATCATAATAGTTCTAGAATAATAATTCTTCTTCCATAACATCAGAGTTCCCGTGGATGCACCTTCTGAACTACCAGCATTTATAAAATAATTTTTAAAAGCTTTAATCTATTCTGCTTTCCCTTTATTCATCTTAGTTTCTTGTAGCAAGAGAAAATTAGGCTTTTGTTCTCTAAAAAAATTCCTAACAATATCTAGTTTATGAATACTATTGAACCCCCCAGTATTCCAAGTAATGATTTTCATATCTATTTTTTAGGGGTAAAATCTAGAATAGTTGCCTGCCTACCATCAGCAATATTCTACATACTTTCTAGCTCTCTAGTTTTCTTAGTGGATATTCTTCTAGGTTTGTTCGGGGAACCAACATCTGGTTTCACCTTAGAATGTTATTCAGCTCTTTTTCTAGATTTATTCAGAGTAGAAGCAAGAGGTTTCGCCTTAGTTTGCTGATCTATTTTATTGCTTCTAGTTTCTACCCCCTTAGTAATGATCTTTTTTACAGCCCTTTTTCTTTGGTTTAGTTTATGCTTTGAGTTTTCTCCATTATCTTTCACAACTTCTAGGGGAGTAGGATCATCCAAAGGAAAGTCATTATCAGCCTGAGATAGGCTCACGCCAAAAAATTGTTATCACTATAGAGAGCATGTGTTAGAATATGTGTAAAGCACACCATCACTCAAGATAATAAAATTGTAAATTATTAGATTTTGGGTGACTCTATATTGATAAGAACATCTAGAGAGGGTTTATTTCCTTAATATTTATCTCTAAAAACTAAACTATTTTTATTTTTTGGGATGAAAAGGGAGAAGGAAATTGAAATGGAAAATCCTATCTAAATAGGGTGATACAACTGGATGATTTATATTATATGAAATATTTTTTGGAATTTAATAAGACACACATATTAATCTAAAATAAAACTTTGAATTCAATCTTGAACATAAATGTTTCAAAAGAAGGCCTGAAAGAATTTTGTAATTCAAATTCAAATCCTAACTCTTATAATGACCTGTAGAGGATGAGATTTTAATAGTAGGTGTGGAAAGGACCTAAAAAATGTAAATTATATGTCACTTATATGATGGTACATAGTCAAATTACACTCTATCTAATCCAAAAAATATATGCAAAAAATATTCTTTATTTGATACATGATGTCAATTACAATTTTTTCTCTAATTCAAAAAATATCAAAAATTGGCTTGATTAAGCCAACATATATGTCTTAAAACCTAATTAAATCCATTTTTGAATTCAAAAAATGGAAAGGTTAGTCTTGGTTGACTAACTGAAGACTAATTCCTTTACAATGATTAAACAATTCATAAAATGCTTTAACCCCAAAAAATTTGCAAGATTTCCAAACTTTGGTGTGGGATAAAAGGTGGTGGGTCCATTTGAAAATTCAAACTAATTTTCATGAAATTATATGCCAATCCTTATAATTTTAAATCCATTTGATTGAAACTTGAAGCTGAGTTGGAATATTGAATGCATGAAAAACATGGAGAAAAGCATGACTTGTCAACTAGTCAACCCAAGTGCAAGACCAATCAACTCCAAAGTAACTTATTTTTCATGAAAGTGGACATTAAAGAGTGAAAATAACATTAAATATCCACCTAACATCATCAAATTTGTGTTTAAACTCATTTCAAACTCTTTGATGATAAATTAAATGTCAAACTCCAACTTGACCTTTTGAATAATTAGGCCAACTAGACAAATTAGGCTAACTTGTGCACTTGGACACGATGAAACCTAAAAAAAGAAGATTTGAATCTTGAAAAAACCCAAAATTATACCCAGAAAACATTCCTCATAAAAAATGTGATTTTTATGAGAAAACCTTCACCCTTCAACCAATAGGGTTGACTAGGCCTATTTTGTGCCATTTTCTAGCAGACTGGCCATTTTGATTGAGGTGTTTGGGACACTTTTAGGATGATTTATGACCAAATAAAGATCTTAGGATGAAAAATAATTTATATTATTTGATCTCCAATTATAATATTCCTTTTAAATTCCTTGTACTTCATTTTACATGCTTTTTTCCCCAAAAAAACATAGTTTTTTCACTCATTTATACAACTACATACATTAAATTTACATTTATAGAATATTATCTGGCATACTTGATGTTTTAAAATGTTTAATGTTTATCCAAGTTATTTCATGGTAATAAAATCCACTTTTCTCAAAATTGGTTTTTTAGGCATTTAAGAGGGTTTTAAAGCTGAATATTCAAACTTATGATTCATGAGTTATAGACCTCCAAATCCCAAACCATTTAAATTTATAAATATATCATTTACCCACTTTACTTTCCTAAAAATATTTGGTTCTCATGTATAATATATCAAAATTTACCATGTAAATGAAATTTACATGTGGGGAAATGACTATATTTTGGGTTACCTACGCTCTTAGCGATTGTTCATAAATATTATCCCATAAAATTATCTAAATTTTTAATTAATTATAATTTTATATTATTTTTAAAAACATACTAATAGTGTTTGTCCAAACTCCACACGTGGTGAACAAAACAAGCATTTGAGCAAGTGGCTTGGAAGGGTGCCTAGAACTATAAAAAGTGAAAAAACTTGACTATAATGAAAATAGTTCCTTAGAAGATTTATAAATCCTAAAAAAATAATTATGGAACCTATATCATGCTATCAAAACACTCTAAAAGTTCTTTTCCCATGAAAAGTCAAAACAATGCCTTTTTGGCCTAGGTGCCTATTTGCCTACAAAACATTGTGTGAGCATGATTTGTTTAAAATTTAGAGTTTTGAAACTTTTTAAATGTCTTATTATGATTTAAAAATATCATCCCATTATTTTAAAATGTTTACCTAGTTTAAGAAGCTTTTGAGGCACTCCAAAATGAAGCATGCTCTAATGGTGACCTTAAACGAATAGGCTAAAGACTGAGATAAAATAGTGAATAAGTGCACTTATCCAATGACCATGAAATTTTTTAAGTGGTTATACAACTAATGATGATTATATGTATAAAAAATCCATGTCCTGACTCTACATGTAGCTCTCAAAATCTTCAAATTTCTCTCAAATTTGACCTCTACATAGTGTAACAACTCCAAATTTTATGCAAACCATGCTCACACAGTGTTTTGCAGGAAAATAGACACTTAGGCCAAAAAGGCATTTTTTGACTTATTTTTCATGTTTTTAAGGAAAATTTTATTGATTTTATAGGTTTCAAGGTCAATAACATTTTCATTTAGCTCAATAGTCTCTTTTGGAGTTTGAAAAGAACATCTACGCCTGTTTTCAAGCATACGTTGACCTCCAACAAGGCATTTAAAGGATTCAAACTTGAAAATGTATATAAAATGGGCATATAACCTTGCCTATTTTAGGTTGTAAATTATCCCTATTCATTAATTAATTTCATTATTATACTCACTTATCATTGTCTTGATGTTTCCATTGCATTGGATATCCCTAAAGAAACCACTAACTCCCAAGCTACATGGACCAATCATGGAAGATGACTATATATTCTTGGATGAAATTGTTCAAATTTATTTGATATAAAATATATTCATGTTTTTGAAAAATTCCTCATCCTTTCCTAGTGTTTGAATATCATCATCATCATCCATTTGAAATAATGTCCTGAGACAAAAACTTCTCACTAGGTCACTGTGCTTTCTTCATTGATGGGTATAAAAATTTATCTTTATTTGGTGTATGACTGATTGGTATCTTAAAAACTTAAATTTTCCCTTTTTTTATGATCTAAAAACGCTATTTTTTATTCATATATCTTTTTGATCATAGAAACTAAAATTACAATATGAAATCCATTAAAATTGTCAACTTCAAAAAAGACTATGTTGCACAGCTATGATGTAAGCCTTAAGAGGGTATACTATAGCATATGCTTGAAAATTACACATGATCTCCACTAATCATTGTTTTCATGCACATACCTTTGATAATGTTATTTATTATAAACTTTATCTCTCCTCTAGAAACAAACCACTTCATTAGTACCTCTACTTGACTGTACTTGTCCTTTTCAATACTAGTATGGACTGAGTACTAACCTTTAGACTTTGAGAAGGTCAAATGGAAAGTCTTAGGACCATATGATGATTCATGAATATTTCTATAGGTATCATAAATTTTTTAGGAACATCAAACCCTATCTTCCTAATCATTCTTCACTCAAGCTCATTATAGATGAATTTTTCATAAGGTAGACTATAGGTTACTTCTTATAGATGCATGACTGTGTTAGGTAAGATCTTCCTTCCTTGAGCCTTTGTATTGATCTAAGGATTTATACTGATCTTGGATTTAATTTATATAGTTAATTAGTACACTAATCATATTTATCACCATGTAAAATAGAAAAAATTTATGTAAACTTAGATCCTAGCCAGTATAGGTTTTGGTAGTATTTAGGTTTGTAGGTCTCATCTTACCTTATAGTGGATATAGGTAAACATTTTGCCTTGAAATTACATTAAACTCATAAATTATTATATTATTATCCTCTATATTTCCAATTAAATATAATCAACACCAATAACTCCTTGATTCCTCAAAACCCCAATGCATTCTTAAGCACCAAACATCCTTCATTGTTCCTTAAGGTAACATGCCCTTATCAGACAAGGGAATGTAGGTGTATGTATAGTTTATTCATGACCATAAAAATTTATTTTTTTACTTAAATAATATTTAATCCCAATATGTTTTTAACTATACCTTTTTTAGATGCTTTATATGCATTATAGGTTTTCAAAAGCCTAAAACCCTTCATGTATGCAAATGTTTATGAGAACTAGTTGTAGGTAGTCTTGTTAAGATTGATTTTGCTTCTTTAAACTCTTGTGATGAGATTAATATCATTTTTATATAATAGGTACCTTCAAAAATGAAACATTAACTTCATAAGGACCCTAACTCCATGGATACACTTATACCTTGAAGAAAAGCATATTTCCTGACTGTAGCATACCTCTACAAGCTTGTATGGATTATATATAATTGTAATTGACCATCGTGTCTCTCTTAATCTCCTAAAATTTATATCCTCCTTGATATTATAACTCTACATATAATACAACCAAATATTATGCCTTTCAATAGTAAATGATAATAAAAAAGGCTTAAAAGCTTAGTAGAGTGCTTAAACCTATCAGGTAAACCCTTCTATGAGAAAAGACATGTTTGTAAGTTATCATAGGGCTACTTGTAGGTGTCTTTAGTCTTTGGAAACCCCTAAAATTATTCTCAAGCCAAAAGAGACCAATAAAGCTTGTGATCAATCATATACTGACAATCTCTCCAATTTTCTCTTTTGAATACAAAATGCTTTTTGAAACATTGCCTCCTAATTTTGCATTTGACTATGTAGTACCTTGTGTATGGACTAAGGAATAAAGGTGAGTGTCTATAGAGTCCATCTAAAGTGACAATAGAATGAGTATATCACCATTAAGAATTATTTATCATATTATTTGGAAACAATCCATGTAAAGAACTGTCCTTGCCTTGATTATAGGGTTATAATTAGTGTTGGTTGTAAGTTTTCATCTAACCCTCATTTAGCCTTTAAGCTTAAGTTCATAATCCTTCCCTTCCCTCAATCCAAGCTTCATAAAAATTTCTTAATTCAAAAGTCTTATGTCCTTTAATGGTTAGCTAGTTGTTGCTCTCAATATTCTATCCCTTTATCAAATAGACCTTTTGGCTATGAAACATGCCTGTATATGATAGTATATGCCATTCTTGTATGGATTATGACTAATTCATGAGCTTAAGGAAGGTTCAAAAATAAGTTTTATCTTCATTCCTTTTAATGATTGCTTGATAAGGTCATCTCCATGAACATCCCTTATGGGTATCTTAACCTATCAATCATTGATTGATATCATTTTTAACATATGACTTTTTAAACTATTTAAGATCTATTTTCATGACTGTAGTTGATGATTTGATAGCTTATATACCTTTGTATATACTTTTGATAACCCCAAACATCTCTTTCTACTCCTTATTATGGAAAAATGGAAATGGAGGTGGGGATGGGATGAAAAGATAGTGGAAAGATGATGGAAAACATGAAATGAGGGTATAAATGAAGTTAAAACTTAGTGAAAAGGTAGATTATGATAGTGGAATGAGGTGAAAGGTGTGGAAGTGGGAAAATAGAATAATGGAGTATGGGAAGATCAAGAAAAGGAGAAACATACAATAAAAATATATGAACCATAATATCATTACCATTTGAAAGGATTTGGAGGATATTTAGAGACTAAAAATGATCCTTAATTTTCTCAGAAAACCTTAAAATTAGTAAAGAAACTTTAATTTATGAAAAACTATCCCATTGAGACACTGTGAAACATGGAGATGAATTTTTAGCCATGAAATATGGAAAAATATCTAATATTTATTCATATAAGTTATGAAAACGTTTTGTAAACCCTAAAAAACATAATTTCTTGAAGATTTGAAGCTAAATTCTTCTCCTTAGACTGTACAAATTCTCCTCTATAAGCTTGCTAATATTGAAGATTAATTAGATGAATTTAAGACCTTTGTTTGATACTAAATTTATTAATAAAACCTAAGCGATACCATGTAAGGGCATAACATGTCTTTAAGATTCTATAACAAGTTCTTTTTGTCTGAAACTCTACCTAGGTGAGGAGAAATTAGAGAAAAATAGTGACCGTTCTAGTTTTTAGGCAATAAAATTTGACCTAAATTCAACAAGATGATTCATGAGCCTATATAATCCAATTGATAAAATGCTTACACCATCAGGAATTCCTCTAAGTCTACTTTTTTCACCTCAAAATTGAGAGTTGTACCCTCCTCCAACAGTCTCTACTAGTAGAAAAACTACATGTTGGTCCTTTTATTCTAAGAAGCAAGAAACCAAAATAATATTGGTTATAGGTATATATGACCATGAATCCTCATTAAGCTCATATGGAATCTTGGTAATGCCCTAGAAATTCCCCTATCATGGATATATGGATTATGTAGAGATTCCACACAATTGCTTGTAAATGAAAGAAAATAAGCCTTTCCTTGCATTTTTAAAGCCAATTTTACACTTCCACCACTTAAAAAAGAATTATTTAGAAGCATAACGTGGTATTAAATGAAAAATACAAATTTTAACCCTTTTTCACGTTTTAAACTTGCCAAATTGGTATGTAGGAAGGGTTTTTTGGGCCCTTTTGGCTAATAAGACATCAAATGAACTTTTTATGATTTCAAACTTAGGACTTAGGCTACTTTGATATATTTTAACATATTTAAAAATATTTTGGCATGATTTATTGACTTTTTAAATAATTTTTTATGCTTTTTAACCCTATTTTTTGTGTCTTTAACTAAAATTTGCATTTAAGACCATAATTCACTAGTTTGACCAACTGTAATGGGATAAGGACTATTTTTGGAAATGTTTCAGATAATAAAGGAAATAATTTGGCATTGATAGGCCAAATTAATAACAAATTTGGTGACTATCAAGGGTTGAGTAGCATAATGGTTAAAATAACATAGAACCTCTATTACAAATAGACTCGGATAACACTGAAACTGGGAAAGCTTACAAACCAATACACAATAGGAGAAATTGACACAAATAAAAACAAACATGTGCATGTATTCACTTAGAGGAAAGGATAATAAAATGAAAAATGAAAAGCAATACTAGAATCATGTGCAAAAAAACACTTATAGAAATGAAACTATAAATATGTACAAAGGAGTGACTCTCCTAATAGTAGTATTTAAGAAACATTCCATTCACATAAATGGGAAGCTCCTCTCCACTCAAAATGGATAATTGAATACTATTTCTTTCTTATAATTAGTGATAATATAGGTTCCACTCCAAAGGCTATCAAATTTGGAGTGCTTACCTATCTTTTCATACTCTTCATCCCATTTGAGTACTATGTCTCCTTGACAAAATGTTTTTAATGAAGCTATTTTTTCAAATATCTTCATGAATTACTACTAATTTGACCACATGGTATGGATAACATCATATATTATCTCATCTAATTCTCTCATTTCTTTCATTCTAGATTCCATTATATCATTTTCCAGAATCTCTGGCTAGTATACAAGCTCTAAAGCTAGAAACTCCAATTAGATAGGTAGCCTTGGTTCTCTTTTATAAACTAAGGGATAAGGTGAATGAATAATGAAATTATTAGGGGCGATCCTATTATCACATAAATTAGTCTTCAAATTTGTATGCCAATATCTCTAATTATCTTCCATTCTTCTTTTGATGATCTAAATCAAGTTCTTATTAGTGGACTCGGTTAGTCCTTTACCTTATGGATCGTAATTGGATGAAGATGTTAATTAAATACCATGTTAAATATCCCATTCACATACCTTTATACTGTTGAATGCCAAATCATTATCTGATATTATAATATAATGTGCTCCAAAATGAGTGACTGGGATCTCATAAAATTCAAGCAAAAAGTTCTCATTTGCCTATTTCAAAGGTACTATTTATACCCACCTCATGAAATAATTTGTAGCTGTCAAGACCCACTTATGAACAAATTTAGATGGAGGATGAATCATGCCAATGAATTCTAAATCCCATTACATAAAAGAATGTTTAACCTAAATTAGATTTAGTGATATAAATTAGGCCAAAAATAACTAGCTCTAATGATTTTTTTAGTTGTGGTCTTGGCTGCAAAATGACCTCTAGAAGGACTATCATGAAGTTATTCAAAAATATCGTCAAATTGACTAGTTTCAACACACCTTAAAATCATACCTCCAATATTTTTTTAAAAAAACACTAGATCAATTAAAATATATGGTACTAATTTTATCCTTAAGTGTCTTCTTTATAATGCATTTAAACCTTTTATAAACTCTTTATTTTGGAGAAATCTAGAAATTTTTTGTGTCTATCTTGTAGGAGGTATATTTTTAGCTTCATGTTGAGTGTCCTAAATTTTCAAAATTATTTCCTTTTCCTATATTACATATTCTAAAATATGATCACATAATCCTTTGCCTCTAACTGGATTTTTAATCTTGACATCAATTTCATATTCGATGCATTTATTGACCCATCGAGCTCTCTTTTCACTCAAGTCTCTGTTGAGAATGAAGTCCTTCACACTTGGATGAGAAACCATTTGTATAATATTATTATTTGAAACCAAATATTTGAATTTTTTTAGACCTCTTATAATAGTAATAAAATTCTTTTCTATAAAATAATATATCTCTTCATAACCCTCTAAAACTTGATTAAATAAATAAATGGGTTATTCCAAACCTTCATCATTCTATTTCATAAGCATGGCTAAAATAGTACTAGAAGTAGAGAAATTATACAACAATAAATCCTTACTCGAATACAAATTGAAAAAATTAAGATCTTGGATAATTGCTTCTTTGATAGCTTCACAACTCCTTTTACCTTCTTTACTCCAAGTGAACTCTTGATGTTTCCTTAGCATTTGAGTAAGTGGCTTTACTAGTTATGCAAAACTAGGAAATAATATTTTTATAAAGTTTATCTTACCCAAGAATCTCTACAATCCTTTTTTTTTGTTTAGGAAATTAAAGAGAAAGGATTTCCTTTATTCTCTCTAGATCAATGGAAAGACCAGATTTGGACACCACATGCCCAACAAGTATCCCCTTATGAATTATAAAAATGTATTTCTTTGGATTCAATGAAAATCCAAATTGTCTACATCTATCAAAAATAATTCTAAATTGTGTTAAATGATCATTAAGATTATTTTAAAATACTATAATGTCATCAAGATATACTAAAACAATTTCAATCAAAAGAACATGAAACATAACATGAAAAATAACATCCGTTGCCCTTTGGAAGGTAGCTCTAACAATGGAGAATACAAAAGGCATTTTTTTGTAAGCAAAAGTACACCATTTTATGGTGAAATCTATTTTATACTAATCTTTCTCTTTCACCAATATTTGGTTGTATCCTAGGTACCCATCTATTAAATAAAACCTTTGTAACCTGATACTTTTTGCAATATTTAATCCATGGAAGGAAGTAGATAGTGGTCTTTCAGTGATACTCTATGCAGATCTTTAAAATCTACACAAAACCTTATCTCTCCATTATTTTTCCTTACTAGAAAAAGATTTTATACCTATGTTGAATGCTTCATAGGAAAAATAAGACTTGATTTAATTAGCTTTGTAAGTTCTTTCCTCATTAGAATCTTAACCTTGGGTTTGATAAGACTTTGCTTTTTTCTTATCAATTTTGTATCTTGTTCTAGTTCAATAGTATGATGTGCTAATTTGGGGTCAAAAAATTTCAAATCATGGTATTAAAAAACAAATACATTAATGATTTATTAACATAATAAAATCAAAGTTACTCTCTCAGAATCAATATTCAATTTACCTAGCTTGAGTTGCTTACCTTTAGCTATGTCAATTTGCTCATTATGCTCTTTCTTGGAATAAATGCTCACATTATCTTTCCTTAGCTAATAATATTCATATAAAATGTTTTACAAGGTCACAAAAACTTTATGAATCTTATTTTATTTCAATTTCAAAATCTGATTTCCATATTGATATTGCAATTTATCATGATTTCTTTGGCAAAATTATGCCTCATTTTATAGAAAATATGCTATTTTATTATTAGAGTCAAAAATTTTCAAAATTACATCATTATTTTGGACTAAAGGCTTACATACAACCTTAATTTGAGTCTGATTTTTATTATCCTTGATCTAATTCAAAATATCATATCGTGCTCCTATGGCAGTAAGTCTATTATCATACTGATTTCCTCATCTAAGAATGGAGTGAATGTCAAATGCAAGGAAATATTCCATGAGATCCCAAAATCTATGTTTTTATGAATTTAAAATACAATTATTTTCTAAAATTAAACCTCTAACTTTTTGGAAGACTAACTCACTATCACCTTTCACTTGCAAGAGCTTAATATCCCTCTTTCTAGCCCATTGAAGACCATAAATAAGAGCTTCATACTTTATAGTATTGGAAGTAAAAATTAACTAAAATATAATATAAGATTAATAAATTTAATTTTGTGTTAAAACCAACATAACACCAAACTGAATTCTATTCTTTATTTTGGATCCATAAAATAATAGATTCTAAACTCCTTCTTGATCCTACATTGAGTTTGTTAGAATAGGTAATAAATCACCTTCTTCATGCATACAATAAAATCCAAAACAAACATCTTAAATAATTTTGTATGGGTCATGTCCATGGTTATCATCAGCCCACTCATACAAGGTAAGATATGGTATGCCTTCAAGAGGCTTAGAAGGCTCTTGCTCAATGATGTTATCATCATCTCCTAAAATACTTCAATTCACATTTGACATATGTGGCATATATGGCTCAAGGTGAAACCTAGAAATATACTCTAATATAATAGTAAATTTGGTACCTTACCTAGTTATAAAAACCATGTATGACAAATTGGAGGAAATGTAACCTCCTATTTTGGTAGTGAAATCTCTAGATGGGCATAGTGAAAAATATGGAGGTAGATCAACAACAACATCTTGTAAAAGGGTGAAATTTGGACAAGCAGTAAGTATGATTTTTAGATCTTTCAACACACCTAAAATATTCATAAGAGACCCATATAATTTAAATATACCTTTCTCATGGGGTTCATATTAAAATCTTAACTTATCAATAATTGATTTGAGATGACAAAAAGTACTAGCCCAACTATCAATCATATAGTTATGAACTAGACAATCTACAATGATAATAAAAAGATAAAATAGAGGAGGTTTACTCACCTTAAGAGGTTGGGATTAAATATTTGGATCAGAATTAGTTAGGAAAACACTTATTCTTTCCTTTTTATGTGTTCTATCATATATATTGAGCTTTGAAATTTCCTCTTGAAAGTAATCCTTGTGTCCTAGAATTAGTAGAGTATCCCATATTACAATTGATATTGAAGTCTTCTTCATATGATCCACAATATTTAGTGGAAAGTGTCTGCCCTTGAATATAATTTATGAGTAGAAGAAGTCCCCAAATTTTGTGTGAATTGAGGTATGTAAGGCCCTTTCACATTATTATCTTTTGGATCTTGAGTTTACTGATTTAAACTTTTCTGAGGTAGCTCATGTGTTTTTGTGGCTAAGAAGAAGAAGGGGATACCATTTTAAGACCTAAACCTTCACCAATTTTTGTTTTCTTGGATCTATTATGGGCTAAAAATGAATTATCTATATTAGATAAATCTTGACTTCGATTTTTAGCCAAGTGGTCAAAAGAATTCTCACCTTCCTAGAAGTTCACAAATGTAGTTTTAGTAGGTGTCTTACCACTTCCTTCTATTTTTTGATTCGGAAATTTTGATTTAGTGAATTAAGGAATGTATTAATGAGAAATATAGGATTCCTTATTTTGATAAGGTGGTTGGTTTTCAAATGAAGGAAGAACTAAACTTTGTTGTATAGAAGACTGATGAGAACTCCCACTAGTTAGAGCCATTACCATGTTGTTTTTTGTATCCTATTGACCATTAAATTATTATTTTTGAGAATAATTAATTTGAGTTGGAATAAAAACTCATTAATTTATTAGATAATTAGGATTACATTATCTTTATTGAGTATTTTTCCCTTGACCTTTCTAATTGGATTGATAGGATGGCCTATTAGGCTGATAATTCTGATTAGTATTATGATATGCCTATTGGTGGAGATTTTTGTCTTTCCATTACAACCAAATTATTGGTTTTAGCTTTGAGAAGACTCTTTATCTTCCCAAATATATTAGTTTTATCACCTTATATTTGATGTAACTTTGATGACTCTAGAATTGAAGCAATAGTTAGAACAGGAGGATGGATTTCTTGAAAAAGAGGCATTTGTGGTCTTAGAGATAACTTGCCTACTTATATAAGGAAAATTTCAGCCTTTATTACTAATTAAAAAGCTTTAAATAAATTATTACCTCCCATGTATTGGATTATGATAGCCACATCTGAATTAAGAGCCTTTAGGTATTACAAAAAAACTTAGTTGAGTGTAGGCTTAATCACTGCAAGAATTATCTCCCAAGTCTTCTAGACTATATAATTGAAATCCACCATAAATTCATGATTTAATCTCTTAATTTTTTTAATCTACTCCACAAGTGAAAGATGATCATTTTTGTCTTCAAAATGTTTGCATAGAAGTTCTCCAAATTCATCCTAGTTGATGATTTATGCAAGATCTAAACCTCTATACCACTGAAATATTTTTCCTTTGAAATATGTTGCCAATATCATTTATAAATTTTCCTATGTCACATTATGTACTAAACAAATATAATAAATATATTCTATATATTATATAGGAGTTGTTGGATTTTCTCTTGTAAAATAAGGAAGAGCCTTTAGAGCAGAAGCTAGAATATCATCCCATTGATTTAGATTTAGAGGACTACCACCATTAAATACAATAAAATAATTTCTTATATGAATATACATATAAGTTATAGGATTTAAAAAATATTTGATTGAACAATATTGGCTTAAACAAGATGATTTTATGTAATAGCAGGGTTAATAAAAGGTGTATGATTTGGATTTGACTGATAGGCTTTCTTCTTCTTTGTTGATTGGAAAGATAGCTTAGATAAATATGTTTCTTTAACTTTTATAGATTATATTGTGACAAATATTAGTGGCATGAAAATTATATAGATATAAAAATAAAAATATAGAAATGAATAATATACTCAGATACATAGATATTAATTCAAAAGTGTGAATAAGTGGTCCCACCAGGCATGCTAGAAAACTATTATCACTCTAGAAAGTACCCTATTTGAAGATGTGAAAATAACAAACTCACTCTATTTGATAAAATTGGAACTTCTCAAAGTGTGGATGACTCTATATTGATAAGAACCTCTAGAGAGGACTAGTTCTCTTGAGATTTATCTCAAAAAACTAAACTATTTTGATTTTTTGGGATGAAAAGGGAGAAGGAAACTAAATTGGAAAATCATGTCTAAATGGGGTGATGTACCTAGATTATTTATATTATCTGAAAGATTTTTTGAAAATGAGTAAGACACACATATGAATCTAAAATAAAACTCTACATTTAATTATGAACATTAGTGTTTCAAAAGAAGGCATGAAAGAATTTTGAAATGCAAATTCAAATCCTAGCTCTTGTAGTGACATATAGAGGATGATATTTTCATATTATGTTTGGAAAGGACATAAAAAAAAGAGTATATGACACTTGTATACTAGTACACAGTCAAATTACACTCTATTCTGATCCAAAAAACATATGCAAAAAATATTCTTTATTTGATAAATGGTGTCAATTACAATTTTTTCTCTACTTCAAGAATTATCAAAAAATGGCTTGATTAAGCCAATATATATGTCTAAAACCCTAGTATGTGTCATTAAAAAATGGGAATGGTTAGTCTTTGTTGACTAACTCAAGACCAATTCTTGTACAATAATTAAATAATTCATAAAATGCTTTAACTCCACAAAATTTGCATGCTTTCCAAACTTTGGCATACGATAAAAGGTGGTGGGCCCATTTGAAAAGGCAAGATTATTTTCATGAAATGATATGCCAATCCTTGGAATGATAACTCCATTTAATTTAAACTTGAAGCTGATTTGGAATATTGAATACATGAAAAACAAGGAAAAAAGCATGACTTGTCAACTAGTCAATCAAATTGCAAAACCAATCAACTCTAAATAACCTTATTTTGAATGAAAATGGAAATTTAAGAGTGAAAATAACATGAAATTTCCATGGAACATCATCAAAGTGGTGTTGAAACTAATTTCAAACTCTTTGATAACCAATTCAATGTTAAAATCTAACTTGAGCTTTTGAATAATTAGCTCAACTAGACAAATTCGTCTAACTTGTGCACTCAGACACCATGAAACCCAAAAATTGAATACATGAAACCTGAAAAACTAATAATTATATCTGGAACAACATTCTTCATCACCAAAAATGTGATTTTAATGAACAAACCTTCGCCCTTCAGCTAAAAAGGTTGACTAGGCCTATTTTTAACCATTTTCTAGTAGAGTGGCCATTTGATTGAGTTGGTTGGGACACTTTTGAGATTATTTATTACCAAATAAATATTTTATGATAAATAACAAGTTCTAGGCTTTGATATCTAATGATTAGATTCCTTTGAACTGACATATACTTCATTTTACATAGTTTTTAACCTAAGAAACATGGTTTCTACCCTCATCTTTATAGATACATGAATTAAATTTACATTTATGTAATAATTTATAATTTTCACTTATGTTTTAAAAGGTTTTATGTTGATCAATGGTGAATTGATGATAATAAAATCCACTTTTATCAAAACTAGTTTTTTAGGCATGTAGGAGGGTTTTAAAGCTAAATCTTCAAACTAATGATTCATAAGGTACAGACCTATAAATACTAAACTATTTCAATTTATTCATATCAAATTTATCCCTTTCAAATCTCTAATAATATTGGGTTCCCATGTAGAAGATATGAAAAGTTACCACATAAATGAAATTTGCTTGTGGTAAAATGACTATATTTTGGGTTTCCTACGCTCTTAGCAATTGTTCATAAAACTCAATGACTCAACTGATCTCAACTATTCATGAATTATAAGTGTATATGGTTCCTCAAAACATATAATATCATTCATCCAAACTTCACACGTGGTGAACAAAATAAGCATCTAAACAGGTGGCTTGGAAGGGTGCCTAGAACTACGAAAAGTGAAAAAACTCCATTATGATGAAAATATTTCCTTATAAGATTCAAAAATCCTGAAAACATCATTATTTTACCTGTACCATACTACAAAAATGCTCTAAAAGTCCTTTTACCATGAAAAGTCAAAATAATGCCTTTTTGGCCTAAGTGCCTATTTGCTTGCAAAACATTGTGTGAGCATGGTTTGATTAAAATTTGAAGTTATGACACTCTTTAAATATCTTATTATAATTTAAAAATATCATCCCATTACTTTCAATATTTTACCTCATTTTAGAAGCTTTTGAGGCACTCTAGAATGAAGCATGCTCCAAAGGTGACCTCAAACAATTAGGCTGAGGTCTGAGACAAAAAAGCAAATATGTACATTTTTCCAATGGCAATTAAACTTTTTTAGATGGTTATAAAACTAATGATAATATTTTTTATAAAATTAAATATCCTTAATCCACATGTACCTCCCAAAATCTTTAAATTTCTCTCAATTTTGACCTCTAGAGAGTTTAACAACTCCAAATTTTATGCAAACCATGCTCACATTGTGTTTTGCAGGAAAATAGGCACATAGGAAAAAGAGGCTTATTTTGACTGATTTTTCATGTTTTTAAGGCAAATTTCATTGATTTTAGAGGTTTCAAGGTCAATAACATCTTCATTTAGCTCAATAGTCTCTTCAGGAGTTTGAAAAGAAACTCTACCCCTATTTTCAAGCATACCTTGACCACTCAACAAGGAATTTCTAAGCTTCAAAATTGAAAATGTGCATAAAATGGGCCTATAATCTTACCCCATTTAGGTTTTAAATTCTCCCTATTCATTAACTAAAGTCATTATTGTACTCACTTATCACTATCTTGATGTTTCCATTGCATTGGATATCCCTAAAGAATCTACTAACTCCCAAGCTACATAAACTAGTCAAGAAGATGAATATATATTCTTGGATGAAAATTTTCAAATTTATGTGGTTGTAGTTGTATTCATTTTCCTGATAAATCCCTCATCCTTTCCTAGTGTTTTAAAATCATCATCTTCCATTTGAGATAATGTCCCGAGACATAAAAACTTCTCACTAGATCACTGTGCTTTCTTCATTGATGGATATGAAACCTTATCTTACTCAAGTGTATGAATACTTGGTCTCTTGAAAAATTCACTTGTCCCTTTGATGATATCCTTAAAACCCTTTTTTTCTTCATATATCTTTTTGAGCATAGAAACTAAAAGTACAATATGAAATCCATTAAAATTATCAACTTAGAAATAAGAGTATGCTACATAGCTATGATGTAAACCTTAAGAGAGTATACTATAACATATTCTTGATACTTCCTCATGTAAATCCTTTTGATCATGTTATTTACTAGAAACTCTATCTCTCCTCTAGAAACAAATCACTTCATTAGTACCCCTACTTGATTGTGCTTGTCCTTTTCAATACTAGTACAAACAAAGTACTAATATTTAGACTTTGAGAAGCCCAAAAGGAAAGTATTAGGAATATATTATGATTCATAAATATTTTTATAGGTCTCATAACTATTTTATGATCCTCAAACCCTATCTTCCTAACCATTCTTCAATCAGGGGCATTATAGCTAAATTGTGCTTAAGGTGGATTGTAGGTTACTTCTTGTTGATACCTAGTTGTGATAGGTAAGATCTTCCTTCCTTGATCCTTTTTTATCACCTAAGGACTTACACTGATCTTTTATTTGATGTTTATAGTCAATTATTACACTAATCATATTTATTACCTTGAAAAATAGAATAAGTTTATGTAAAATGATATCCTAGCCACTGTAGGTTTTGGTAGTATTTATGTTTGTAGGTCTCATGTTACCTTATAGTGGCTGTAGGTAAAATTTTTACCTTGAAACCACATTAGCCTCATCAAGTCTTATATTATTATACATTCTCTTTATAATTAAATATAATCAACATCAATACCTCCTTGATTCCTCAAAAACCCAATGCATTCTTAAGCACCAAACATCCTTGACTATTCTTTAAGGCAACTTGCCCTTGATGGAGAAGGGATTACAGGTGTATTTCTAGCCAATTCATGACCATAAAAAGTTATTTTTTTGACTTACATAATATTTAATTTTAATATGTTTTGAACTATACCTTTCTTGGGATGTTCCATATACATTCTAGGTTTTGAAAAGCCCAAAACCCTTCATGTATTCAAATGTTTATGAGAGCTAGCCATAGGTATTCATGCTAAGATTGCTTTTGATTATTTAAAATATTTTGATAAGCTTACTAGCCTTTTTCTCTATGGGGTACCTTCAAACATGAATCCTTAACTACATAAGGACCCTAACACCATGGATACACTTATACCTTGAAGAAAATAATATTTTTTTTACTGTAAGATACCTATACATGGTTGTATGGATTATATAGGGTTGTAAGTCACCATCTTGTCTCTCTTAAGATCCTCAAATCTATATCCTCCTTGATATTATATCTCTACATATAATCTAAACAAAACTTATGCCTTCGAATAGTCAGTGATAGTAAAAAAATGTTTAAAATCTTAGTAGAGTGCTTAAACCTATCAGGTAAACCCTTAAATGAGAAAAGGCATGCCTATAAGTTATCATAGGGATACTTGTAGGTGTTTTTAGTCTTTGAAAATCCCTCAAAAGATTCTCAAGCCAAAAGAGCCCAAGAAAATGCATGATCAATCATATACTAACAATCTCTCCAATTTTCTCTTTGGAATACAAAATCCTTTTTGAAACATTGCCTCCTAATTTTACATTTGACTTTGTAGTACCTTGTGTACAAACTAAGGCCTAAAGGTGAGTGTCTAGAGAGTCTGTTTAAAGTGATAATATAATGTGGATGCCACCATTAATAACTATATCTCATACTAATTGAAAATAATCCATGTAAATAACCATTGTCCATTCTTTGACTATAGGGTTATAATTAGTGTTGGATGTAGGTTTTCATCTAACCCTCATTAAGCCTTTGAGCTTAAGTTTTTACACCTTTCCTTCCCTCAATCCAAGCTTCATAAAAATTACTTAATTCAAAATTCTTATTTCATTTAATGGTTAGCTAGTAGTTTTTATCAATGGTATGTCCCTTTATCAAATAGAGCTTCTTAGCTATTAAATAGACCTATATATGATAATATATGTCATAATTGTACATATTATGACATTTTCATGACCTTAAGAAAGGTTTAAAAATAAGTTTTATCTTCACTCCTTTTCATAATTACTTGATGAGTTCAACTCCATGAACATCACCTATGGGTATCTTAACCTGTCAATCATTGATTGATATCATTTATAACATATGACTTTGTAAACTATTGAATGTCCCTTTTCATGACTGTAGTTGATGTTTTGATAGCTTATATACCTTTGTCTATACTTTTGTTAACCCCAAACATCTCTTGGATCTCATTATGATGGAAAAATGGAAATAGATGAAAATATGGTGGAAAATGAGGGAAAACATGAAATGAGGGTAAAAATGAAGTGAAAACTTAGTGAAAAGTAGATTTTGATATTAGAATGAGGTGAAAGGGTTAGAGGTGGGAAAAGAGCATAATAGAGCATGGGAAGATCAATATAAGGAGCAACATACAATCACAATATATGAACCAACATAACTTTACCATTTGGAAAACATTGGAGGAGATTTAGAGACTAAAAATGATCCTTAGTTTTCTCAAAAACATAAAATTAGCAAAAAAACCTTAATTTATACAAAACTAGCTGACATCTTGAAGCATGGAGATGGATTTATTAGCCATGAAACTTGAAAAAAATCTAATAATTATGCATGGAAGTCATGAAAACATTATGTAAACCTTAAAAAACACAATTTCTTGAAGATTTAAAGCTAAATTCTTCTCCTTAGACGATACAAATTCTCCTCTACAAGCTTACCAATGGTGTAAATTAACTAGCTGACTTTGAGACCTCTGTTTGACCCTAAATGGATGAAAAAAACATAAATGAGACCATGTAAGGGTATATCATGACCTCAAGAATCTGGAACAGGTTCTATTTTTCTAAAACTCTACCTATGTGAGTAGAAAATGGAGAAAAAAAATGATTTTTTGGTTGTTAGGGAATAAAATTTGACTTGACTTCAACTAGATGTTTCATGATATTAGAGAATCTAATTGAGAAACCACTTGGACTACTAGGAATCCATCAAATTCTAATTTATTCACCCCATAATTGAGAGTTGTACCCTCCTCTAGTAGTCTGTACTAGTAAAACAACTACATGCATGTCCCTCTATTCCAAGAAGCAAGAAACTAAAAGTAGACTAGTTATGGGCCTATATGACCATGAATCCTCATGAAGCTCTTGTGAAAGCTTGGTAATACCATTAAATGACTTCCCTTGCCTTGGATGTATGGATTCTATACAATTGCTTATAAATGAGAGAAAATAAGCCTTTCCTTGCCTTTTTAAAGCCAATTTTACACTTCCATCACTTAAAAAAGAAGTATTTAGAAGCATCACATGGTATTTCATGAAAAAATACAAATTTTAACCCTTTTTCATGTTTGAAACTTGCCAAATTAGCATGTGGGAGGGGTTTTTTGGTCCCTTTTAGCTAATAAGACATCAAATAAACTTTTTATGTTTTGAAACTTAGGACTTAGGCTATTCTGATATCTTTGAACATATTTCATGAACTTTTAAATCATTTTTTATGCTTTTTAACCCTATTTTTTGTGATTTTTACAAAAATTTACATTTTAAGACCATAATTCACCAATTTGACCAACTAAAATTAGATAAGTACTATTTATGGAAATGTTTTAGATAATAGGAGTAGTAATTTGGTCTTGATAGGCCAAATTACTAACAACTTTGGTGACTTGCAAGGGTTGACCAGCCTTCTCATCAAAATAACTCAGAACCTCTATTATGGATAGACCAAGATAAAACTAAAACTAGGAAATCTAGTAGACCAATACACGATAGGAAAAACAAACACAAATAACAAAAAAAATGTGCATGTCTGCACTTAGAGGAAAGGAAAGTAAAATTGAAAAAGAAAAACAATATTGAAAACATGTGAAGAAAAGCACTTAAAGGAATGAAACTATGATTATGTACAAAGGAGTGACTCTCTTAATAGAAATATTTAAGAAACATCTCATTCATAGGAATGATAAGCTCCTCTCCACTCAAAATAGATAGCTAAAAAGAATTGTTCTTCTTACAATTAGTGATAATATAAGGTCTACTCTAAAGTATATAAAATTTGGAGTGCTTACCTAGCTTTGCACACTCTTGATTCCATTTGAGTACTATGTCTCATTTCTAAAATGTTTTTGATGAAGCTCTTTTATCAAATGTATTCTTTACTTTCTACTAATTTTACCACATGGTATTCATATAATTATCTCTTATCTCCTCTAATTATCTCAATTCATTCATTTTGACTTCCATTGCATTATTTTCCAAAAGCTCTAACTAGTGTACAACATCCAAAGATGGAAGCTCTAATGAGATAAGTGGCCTTGATTATCTTACATTAAAAATAGATAATGTAAATGACTAATGGCCTTATTAGGGGTGATCCTATCAGCCCATAAATTAGTATTCAACTTTATATGTAAAGATCTCTAATTATCTTCCTTTATTCTTTTGATGATCCAAATCAGGTTCTTGTTAGTGGAATCAGTTAGTCCTTTACCCTATGGATAGTAATTGGATGAAGATTTAAAATAAATAAAATGTTCAATGGCCCACTCACATAACTTTATAATTTTTAATTCCAAATCATTATCTTATATGATAGTATAAAGTGCTCCAAAATGAGTGACTAGGCTCTCATAGAATTCAAGCACAAAGTTCTCATTTGCCTATTTCAAAGTTACTGATTTCACCCATTTGGTGAAATAATATATATCTATCAAGACCCACTTATGACTAACATTTTATGTATTATGAATCATGCCAATGAAACCTAAACCCCATTGCATAAAAGGTTGCTCGACTTGAATTGGCTTTAGTGGTATAATAGATAATCTCTATTCTCCTAAAAACATTACACACTTTGTACATTTAAAAACCAATGCATGTGCATCTATAATTATTTTTTCATCCATGGTCTTGGCTTCAAAATGAACTCAGGGAGGACTATCATGAAATTGCTCAAAAAGCTTATCAAATTGCCTTGTTTTAACACACCTTAAAATCATACCTCCAATGTGTTTTTTGAAAATAAATCCATAAATAAAAATGTATGGTAATATTTTTATCCTAAATTTTCTTCTTTGTGATGCATTCAAACCCTTTGGATACTTTCTAATTTGAAGAAATCTAGCAATGTTCTGTGTCCAACTTGTAGGAAGTCTATTTCTAGCTTCATGTTGAGTGTCCTAAATTATCAAAATTGTTTCTTTTTCTTATTTTAAATATTATACAAGATGTTCACATAAAAATTTGTCTATAAATATATTTTTAATATTTACTTCAATGGCATATTCCATGTATTTAGTGACCCATCCAACTTTCTTTTCTCTCAAATCTTGATTGAGAGTGAAGTCCTTCACAACTTGGATGAGAAGCCATTAGTATAATCTTATTATTTGAAACAAAAAGTCTGATTTTTTTAAGAATTATTATAATATAAATAAAATTATTTTATAAAAAATAATATCTCTCTTCATAACCCTCTAAATCTTGACTAAAGAGAGTAATGGGATGTTCCAAACCTTCATCATTCTGTTGCATAAGCATAGCTGAAATAGTACTAGAATTAGAGAAAGCATAAAAAAAGAAATATTTACTAAAATATAGATTGATAAAATAAGGATATTTTCTAATTTATTATTTTATATCTTCAAAACTCATTTTACCTTCTTTACTCCAAGTGAACTCTTGATGTTTCCTTAGCATTTGAGTAAGTGGCTTTACTAGTTCTACAAAATTAAGTATGAATCTTTTGATAAATTTTATCTTACCCAAGAATCTCCAAAATACTTTCTTATTTTTAGGAAAATATATATCAAATATTTCCTCTATTCTCTTTGGATCAATGGAAATACCAGCTTTGGACACCACATGCCCAAGAAGTCTCCCCTCATGCATTGAAAAAAAGCATTTCTTTGTATTCAATGAAACTCCAAGTTGTCTACATCTATCAAAAATAATTCTCAAGTGTGTTAGATGATCATTAGGATTATTTTAAAATATTTTAATTTCATTAGATAAAATAAAACCATTTCACTCAAAAGACCATGAAAAGCAAAATCCATTACCCTTTTGAATGCAGTTCCAGCATTGGAGAGTCTAAAAGGCATATTTTTGTAAGAAAAAGTACCCCATTTTATTGTGTAAGATATTTTATACTGATATTTCTCTTTAAAAATATCTATTTGTATCTTGAGTACCCATCTAGTAAATAAAACCTTTGTGAAACTGATACTTTCTACAAGACTTGATCCATTGAAGGAAGCTGATAGTGGTCTTTCAGTGATACTCTATTCAGATCTCTAAAATCTACACATAAAATTATATCTCCATTATTTTTCCTTATTGCAACAAGATTTTCTAACCATGTAGAATACTTTATAGGAAAAATAATATCTGATTCAATCATATTTGTAAGTTTTTTTCTTCATGAGAATCTCGACCTTGGGGTTTATAGGCCTTTGTTTTTGTCTTATTAGTTTTACATCATGTTCTAGTTTAATAGTATTTTGTGTTAATTTTGGATCAAAACATTTCAAATAATGGTATTACAAAACAAATACATCAATGAAATATTGACATAATGAAATGAAATCTACTCTCTTAGAATCAGTATTCACTTTACCCAGCTTGAGTTCCTTACCTTAAGCTATGCTAATTAGATCATAATGCACTTTCTTGGAATAAATGCTCACCTTTCCTTTCTTTAGCTAATAATATTCATTTAAAATTCTTTCTAGGGTCACCAAACCTTTAGGCATGTTTTATTTCAATTATACAATCTAATTTCCATGTTGATCCTATAATTTATCATGATTTCTTTGGAAAACTTCTACATCTTTCTGTAGAAAATATGTTATTTTCTTATCAAATTCAAAAAATTTCCAACTTACATCATTATCTATGACTAAATACCTACATACAACCTTAATTTTAGTTTAATTTCTATTATCCTTAATCTGATCTAGAATATCATATTGTGTTCTTATGGCTGCAAGTCTATCAACATATTTATTTGCTCCTCTAAGAATGGAATGAATGTCACATGCAAGGAAATCTTCCATGAGATCCAAAAATATATATTTTTAGGCCTTTAAAATATAATTATTTTCTGCACTTAAACCTATAACTTTCTATACTACCAACTCATTGTCACCTTTCACCTGTAAGAGCTTAATATCCCTCTTTCTAGCCCATTGAAGACCATAAATAAGAGTTTCATACTTTTCATTATTTGAATTAAAACTAAAATGAAATATAAAAAAATAATAATACATTTTATTTTTAGTTAAAACCAAAATAACACCAGCCTCACTTCCATTCTTTATTCTATATACATCAAAGAATAGATTCCAAAATCTTTCTTGATCCTGCATTGAGTTAGTGAGACTAGGTAATAAATCATTTTCCTCATGCATATAATAAAATATAAAACCAACATATTCAATACTTTTTTAGGGGTCAATTCAATTATTATTAGTAACCCACTCATGTAGGAGAAGATCGGGTATGCCTTCAAGAGGCTTAGAAGGCTCTTGCTCAATGATGTTATGATCTTCTAAAATACTGCAATTCACATTTCACATATTTGGCATATATGGCTCAAGGTGAAACCTAGTAATATAATCTAATATAATAGTAACGTTGGTACCATACCTAGTTTTAAAAACCATGTACGACCAATTTGAGGAAAGGTACCCTACTTTGGTAGTGAAATCTCTAGATAGGCATAGTGTAAAATATGGAGGTATATCAATAACAACATCTTGTAAAATGGTGAAATTTGGACAAGCAACAAGTATGATTTTTATATCTTTCAACACAACTATAGTCTTGTTAGGATACCCATATAATTTCAAGACACCTTTCTCATGGGGTTTATACTACAATCCTAACTTATTAGTTATTGATTTGGGATGATATAAGTACTAGCCCCACTATTAATCATATAGTTATGAACTATATAATATACAATGATAAAAAAATATAACATAGAGGATGTTTAGTCACCTTAAGAGGTTTGGATTCAATAGGTGGATTAGAATTAGTTAGGACAACTCTTACTTTTTCCTTTTTAGGTGGTCTCTAAGAGATATTGAGCTTTGAAAGTTCCTCTTGTAAGTACTCCTTTTGTCCTAGAATTAGTAGATTATCCCAAATTTAAATTGATAATAAAGTTTTCTTCATATGATTTACAATACTGAGTGGAGAAGTGTCTACCCTTAACTATAATTTAGGAGTAGAAGAAGCCCTCAAATGTTCAAAAAAGAGGCATTGGTGGCCTTGGAGATAACATGCCTTCTTGTATAAGGTGATTTTGAAATTACTACTTCAAAATATTCAGGTAAATTATTACCTCCTATGGATTAGATCATGACAGCCACATCTAAATTAAGATCCTTTAGATAGTACCAAAAAAACATAGTTGGGTGTAGGCTTGATCATTACAGGAATTCTCTCCCAAGTCTTCTAGAATCTATACTTGAAATCCACCATGAATTCATGATTGAATCTCTTAATTGTTATAAGCTAATCCACAAGTGAAATATGATCACTTTTGTCTTCAAAATGTTTACATATAAGTTCTCCAAATTCATCCTATTTGTTGAT
This sequence comes from Torreya grandis, assembly GCA_037957365.1. Taxonomy (NCBI): domain Eukaryota; kingdom Viridiplantae; phylum Streptophyta; class Pinopsida; order Cupressales; family Taxaceae; genus Torreya; species Torreya grandis. The sequence continues at coordinate 369,801 of JARHVA010008409.1, forward strand.
TGATGTAGGAGTTAAGCCTCTATACCACTAAAGTGTCTTTCCTGTAAAAGAGGTTTCCAATAATCTCATTTCTACATTTTCATATATCACATGATGTATTAAATAAATATTAGCAATATATACAATATGTTCTATAGGAATTTTTGGATTTTATCCTATAAAATAAGGAAGAGCCTTCAAATTAGAAACTAGAATATCATCATGTTAATTGAAATTTAAAGGACTACCACCATTGAATACAACAAAAGCATGTATTATCCAAATAGACATCTAAGGTATATGATTTAAAACAATATTTTACTAAATAATATTGGCTTGAATAGGAGGATTTTTTACAATAATAGGGTTAATAGAAGCTATTGGATTTAGATTTGATTGAGAGGTTTTCTTCTTCTTTTCTAATTGAAAAGATAGCTCAGATAAATCTATTTCTTTCCCTTTTATAGATGATCTTGTGACAAATATTGGTGGCATTAAAAGTATATAGATATGAAAATAAAAATATGGAAATGAATAATACACTTAGATACGTAGATAATATTTCAAAAGTGTGAATAAGTGGTCCCATCGAGCATGTTAGAAACCTATTATCACTCTAGAGAGAACCCTATTTGAATATGTACAAAGAACACCCTCACTCTAGTAGATAAAATTGGAACTTCTCAGAGTGTGGGTAACTCTTTATTGTGAAGAACCTCTAGATAGGGCTGGTTCCCTTAAGATTTATCTCTAAATAGTAAACTATTTTGATTTTTTGGAATGAAAAGGGATATGGAAATTGAAATGGAAATCATATGTAAATGGGGTGATGCACATAAATGATTGATATTATCAGAAATATTTTTTGAAACTAATTTAGACACACATATGAATCTGAAAGAAAACTCTGAATTCAATCCAAAACATTAGTGTTTCAAAATAAGGCCTTAAAGAATCTTGCAATAGAAAATCAAATCCTAGCTCTTGTAATGATTTGTAGAGGATGAGATTTTCATAGTAGGTCTAGAAAGGACCTAAAATAATGGAAATTATATGCCACTTGTATGCTAGTACATAGTCAATTACACTCTATTATGATCCAAAAAAACATATGTAAAAAATCTTCTTTATTTGATAAATGGTGTCAATTACAATTTTTTCTCTACTTCAATAATTACCAAAAATTGGCTTTAATAATCCAATATATATGTCTCAAACCCTAATTAGAAACATTATGGCATTGAAAAATGGGAAGGGTTAGTCTTGGTTGCCTAACTAAAGACCAATTCCTTTACAATGATTAAACAATTCATAAAATGCTTTAACACCACAAAATTTGCATGTTTTCCAAACTTTGGCATAGGATAAAAGGTGGTGGGCCCATTTTAAAATTCAAACTTCTTTTCATGAAATGCTACACCAATCCTTGGAATGATAACTTCATTTTATTCAAACTTGAAGCTGATTTGGAACATTGAATGTATTAAAAATATGGAGAAAAGAATGACTTGTCAACTAGTCAACCAAAGTGCAAGACCAATCAACTCGAAATGGACTTATTTTGTATGAAAATGGAAATTAAGGAGTTAAAATAACATGAAATATACATTTAACATCAAAAAAGTGGTGTTGGAACTCATTTAAAACTCTTTTATGACCAATTTAATGCCAAACTCCAACTTGACCTTTTGATTAATTAGGCCAACTACATAAATTAGGCCAAATTGTGCACTTAGACACCATTAAACCCTAAAAAATAAGCCATGGAACCTTAAAAAACCAAGAATTATACTAATAACAACATTCTTAATCACCAAAAATGTGATTTTGATAAGAAAACCTTCACCCTTCAGCCAACAAGGTTAACTAGGACTATTTTGTGCCATTTTCCAATAGACTTGCCATTTTTATTGAGCTATTTGGGACACTTTTTAGATGATTTATGAAAAAACAAATATTTTATGATGAATAAAAAGTTCTAATATTTGATCTCTAATGATTAGATTCCTTTGAACTTCCTTGTACTTCATTTTACATGTTTTTCACCTTAAAAACATAGTTTTTACTCTCAGATATACAGATAAATGCATTAAATTTACATTTTTGGAGTCTTATCTAAGTTTACTTGATGTTTGAAAAGTTTTTAGGTTTATCAATGGTGATTTGATGGAAATAAAATCTACTTTTCTCAAAACTAGTTTTTAAGGCATTTAGGAGGGTTTTAAAGCCAAATCTTCAAACTGATTATTCATGAGGTATAGACCTCTAAAAACATAACCATTTAAATTTATACTTATCACATTTATCTCCATGACATCCTTAAAAATAATGGATTCCCATGCTGAATATACAAAACATTACCATGCAAATGAAATCTACTTGTGGGAAAATGACTATAATTTGGGTTGCATATGCTCTTAGCAATTATTCATAAATCTCAACCCCTCAACTAATCTAAAATTTTCATTAATTATAATTATATTTTTTTCATTAAAACATACAAATATCATTTGGCCAAACTCCACACATGGTGAACAAAATGGACATATGAACAAGTGGCTTCGAAGGGTGCCTAGAACTAAACAAAGTGAAAAATCTCCACTATGTTGAAAATATTTCATTCCAAGATTCATAAATCCTTAAAAAATCATTATTGTACCTTTACCATGTTATAAAAATACTCTAAAAGTCCTTTTGCCATGAAATGTCAAAAAATGCCTTCTTAGCCTAAGTGCCTATTTGCCTGTAAAACACTATGTGAGCAGGTTTGCTTAAAATTTGGAGTGGTGATAGTATTTAAATGTCTTATTATGATTTAAAAACATCATCCCATTCTTTTAAAAAATCTACCTAGTTTTAGAAGCTTTTGAGGCACAACAAAATGAAACATGGTCCAATGGTGACATCAAACAAATAGGCTAAGGTCTAAGACAAAACAATGAATCTATGCACTTATCTAATGGCCATTAAACTTTTGCATATAGTTATAAAACTCATGATGATCATGTGTATAAAATTTCAAGTCTTTAATCCACATTTAACTCCTATAATCTTTAAATTTCTCTCAATTTTGACCTCTAGAAAGTGTAACAACTCCAAATTTTATGCAAACCATGCTCACATAGTGTTTTATAGGAAAATAGGGACTTAAGCCAAAAAGAAAAAAATTACTAATTTTTCATTTTTTTAAGTCAAATATCATGGATTTTATAGGCTTTGAGGTCAATAACATCTTCATTTAGCTCAATAGTCTCTTCAAGAGTTTGAAAAGAACCTCTACCCCTATTTTAAAGCATACCTTGACCTCCAACAAAGCATTTCTAGGATTCAAACATCTAAATGTACATTAAATGGGCCTATAACCTTACCCCTTGAGGTTTGGAATCCTCCCTATTCATTAATTAAATTAATGATCATATTCACTTATCACTCTCTTGATGTTTCCATTGCATTGGATATCCCTAAAGAAACCACTAACCCCCAAGCTACATGAACCAGTGAGGAAGATGAATGTCTATTCTTGGATGAAAGTGTTAAAATTTAGGTGATCTTAACTATATTAATTTTATTTATAAATCCCTCATCCTTTCCTAGTGTTTTAAAATCATCGTCATCTATTTGAGACAATGTCTTGAGACAAAAACTTCTCACTAGGTCACTATGCTTTCTTCATTGATGGCTATGAAACACTTTACTTTCTTTATTGATACCTATAAAAATTTATCTTACTTATGTGTATTACTGCTTGGTATCTTTAAAAATTAACTTTTCCCTTTTATTATGGCCTCAAAACCCTATTTTTTTTCATATATCTTTTTGGTCATAGAAACTAAAAGTACAATATGAAATACATTAAAATTATCAACATAGAAATAAGACTATGTTTCATAGTTGTGATGTAAGCCTTAATAGGGTATACTATAGCATATGCTTAAAAATTTATCATGATATCCATTCATCATGGTTCTCATAGGCATATCTTTGATCATGTTATTTATTAGAAACTCTATGTCTCCTCTACAAACAAAACACTTCATCAGTACCCCTACTTGACTGTGCTTGTCCTTTTCAATACTAGTACGAACTAAGTAATAATATTTAGACTTTAAAAATGTCAAAAGGAAAGTTTTAGGAACATAAAATTATTCATGAATATTTATATAGGTCTCATAGGTATTTTAGGAACCTCACACCCTATCTTCCTAACCATTCTTCACTCAAGCACATTATAGGTGAATTGTGCTTAAGGTGGATTGTAGGTTGTTTCCTATAGATATCTAACTATGATACATAAGATATTCCTTCCTTGATACTTTGGATTCACATAAGGATTTATAATAGGCTCATATTTAAGGTATGTATTCAATTAGTACACTAATCATATTTATCATCTTGAAAAATAGACTAAGTTTAAGTAAATTGAGATCCTAGCAACTGTAGGTTTTGGTAGTATTTAGGTTTGTAGGTCTCATATTACCTTATAATGGATATAGGGATTTTTTTTTCCTTTAAACCAAATTATCCTTATAAAGTCTTATATTCTTATCCCTTGTATTTATAATGAAAGATAATCAACATCAATACCTCGTTGATTCCTCAAAATCCAAATGCATTCTTAAGCACCAAACATCATTGATTGTTCTTTAAGGTAACTTTCCCTTGATAGAAAATGGATTACATGTGTATGTATAGTTTATTCATGACCATACAAATTTATTTTTTGACTTACATCATATTTACTCCCAATATGTTTTCAACTATACCTTGATTGGAATGCTCCATATGCATTCTAGGTTTTCAAAAGCCCAAAACCCTTTATGTATGCAAATGTTTATGAGAGATGGTTGTACATAGTCCTATTAATATTAATTTTTCTTATTTAATATATTATAAGGAGATTACTATCCTTTTTATCTATGGGGTTCCTTCAAACATGATTCCTTAACTACATAAGGTCCCTAACTCCATGGATGGACACATACCTTGAAGAAAAGCATATTTCTTAACTGTAGGATACCTCTACATGGTTGTATGGATTATATAGGGTTATAAGTAACCATATTATCTCTCTTAATCTCCTAAAATTTATATCCTCTTTGAAATAATTTAAACAAACCTTATGCCTTCTAACAATCAATGATAATAAAAAAGGCTTAAAATCTTAGTAGAGTGCTTAAACCTATCATGTAAACACTTCCATGAGAAAATACATGTTTATAATTTATCATAGGGTTACTTGTAGGTGTATGTAGTGTTTATAAACCCTAAAATACTTATAAATCCAAAATATCCCATGAAAACTAATGATCAATCATTTATTTACAATCTCTACAATTTTCTCTTTGGAAAATAAAACCAATTTTGAAACATTGCCTCCTAATTTTACACTCAAGTGTGTAGTACCTCATGTACAGAGTAAGGCTTGAAGGTGAGTGTCTATAGAGTCCATTTAAAGTGAAAATATCATGAATATGTCACCATTCAGAAGTTTTTTTCATAGTATTTATAAATAATCCATGTAAATAACCACTACCCCTACCTTAACTATAGGGTTACAATTAGTGTTGGCTACAGGTTTTCATTGAACACTCATTTAGCCTTTGAGATTAAGTTCATAATCCCCTTCCATTAATCCAAGCTTCAATAAAATTGCTTAATTCAAAAGTCTTATGTCCTTTAATGGTTAGCTAGTAATTTCTATCGATAGTCTATCCCTATATCAAATAGACCTTATTGGCTATGATTCAGGCCCATATATGACAATATGTATCACACTTGTATGAATTATGACCTATTCATTACTTAAAGGAAGGTTCAAAAACAAGTTTGATCTTCATTCCTTTTCATTATTTCTTGATTAGGTCACTTCCATGAACATCATATGTGGGTATCTTAGCCTATCAATCATTGATTGATATCTTTTATAACATATGACTATGTAAACTATTAAATGTCCCTTTTCATGATTGTAGTTGATGCTTTGATAGCTTATATACCTTTGTATATACTTTTAATAACCCCAAATATCTCTTGGGTCTCCTTATGATGGAAAAATGGAAATGAAGGTGGGGATGGGATGAAAATATGGTCCAAAAATTAGGGAAAACATGAAATGAGGGTGAAAATGAAGTCAAAACTCATTGAAAACGTAGATTATGATAGTGGAATGAAGTGAAAGGGGTGGAGGTGGGAAAAGAACATAATGGATCATGGGAAGATCAAGATAAGGACTATCATAAAATCACAATATATTAACCATCATACCATTACCATTTGGAAGCCATTGGAGGAGATTTAGAGACTAAAAATTATCCTTAGTTTTCTCAAAAAACCTTAAAATTAGCAAAGAAACTTAATTTATGAAAAACTAACCCATTAAGACACCCTGAAACATGGAGATGCCTTTCTTAGCCATGAAACTTGGTAAAAAATATGATATTTATGCATGGAAGTCATGAAAAATTAATGTAAACCTTGAAAAACATAATTTCTTAAAGATTTGAAGCTAAATTCTTCTCCTTAGACTATACAAATTCTCCTCTACAAGGTTGCAAATAATATAGATTAACTAGCTAAATTTGAGACCTCTATATAACCCTAAATGGATGATAAAAACTTGAAGAAGACCATGTAAGAGTGTATAAAGTCCTCAATATTTTTGAACTAGTTCTTATTTTTTGAAACTCTACCCAGGTGAGGAGAAATTGGAGAAAAATAGTGAACTTTTTGGTTGTTAGGCAACATAATTTGCCCTGAAGTCAACTAAATGGTTCATGATATTGGATAATTAAATTTAGAAACTACTTAGACCATCAAGAATCCCTTTAAGTCTACTTTCTTCACCTTGAATTTGAGAGTTTTACCCTCCTCCAGTAGTCCATACCAACATAAAAACTATAGGTAGGTCCCTTTATTCCAAGAAGTAAAAAACCAAAAGAAGACTATTTTTAGGCCTATATGACCATGAATCCTCATGAAGCTCGTGTGTAAGCTTGGTAATGCTCTAGAAATGACTTCCCCTACCCCAGATGTATGGATTCTATATGGATTCCATACAATTTCTTACAAATGAGAGAAAATAAGCATTTCCTTGCCTTTTTAAAGCCAATTTTACACTTCCACCACTTAAAAAGGAAGTATTTAAAAGCATCATGTGTTATTTCATTCAAAAATAATTTTTTTTAACTCTGTTTATATTTTAAACTCGCCAAATTGGCATGTGGGAGGGGATTTTTGGGCTTTTTGGCTAATAAAACATATCAAATGAACTTTTTATGATTTGAAACTTAGGAAATTATTTATTTTAATATCTTTGAACATATTTAAAACTATTTTTTCATGATTTAATGACTTTTGAAATCATTTTTTATGCTTTTTAACCCTATTTTTGGCATTTTTGATCAAAATTTACATTTTAAGACCATAATTCACCAGTTTAACCAACTACAATGGGATAAAGAATATTTTTTGAAAAGTTTAAAATAATTGGGGTATTAATTTGGCATTTATTGGCCAAATAACTAACAACTTTGGTGACTTTCATAGGTTGACCAGTCTACTAGTCAAAAGAACTCATAACCTTTGTTACGGATAGACTAGGACAACACTAAAACTTGGAAAATTTATAGACCAATACATAATAGGAGAAAATAACACAAATAACAAAAAAAATGTGCATGTATGCACTTATAATAAAGTAAAACAACACTAAAAATGAAAAAAAATATTGAAAACATGTGTAGAAAAGCACTTCGAGGAATGAAACTATGACTATATATAAAGCAGTGACTCTCCTAATAGCAATATTTAAGAAACATCCCATTCATAGGAACGGTAAGCTCCTATCCACTCAAAATAGATAATTTAAAATAATTATTATTCTTAAAATCAATGATAATATAAGGTCCACTCTAAAGTCTATCGAATTTAGAGTGCTTTACCTAGCTTTGCATGCTCTTCATCCCATTTGAGTACTATGTCTCCTTTTTGAAATGTTTTTTATGAAGCTCTTTTGTTAAATGTATTATTTAATTTCTGCTGATTTAACCACATGGTATGCATAACATCATTTATTATCTACTCCAATTCTCTTAGTTCATTCATTATAACTTCCATTTCATCATTTTCTAGAAGCTTTAACTAGTGTGCAAGATCCAAAGCTAGAAGTTATAATGAGATAGGAAACCTTGATTCTCTTCCATAAACTAGGAGATAAGGTGAATTAATAATGGAATTATTATGGGTGATCCTATCAACCCATAAATTAGTCTTTAACTTTGTATGCCAAGATATCATATTATCTTTTATTATTCTTTTCATAATCCAAATCAGGGTCTTGTTAGTGGACTTAGCTAGTCCTTTACCCTATAGATAGTAATTGGATGAAGATTTAAAATAAATACCATGTTAAATATCCCATTCACATACCTTTATTCTATTAAATCCCAAAACATTATCTGATATGATAGTATAAGGTGCTCCAAAATGAGTGACTAGGCTCTCATAGAATTCAAGCACAAAGTTCTCATTTGCCTATTTCAAAGGTACTACTTCCACCCACCTGGTGAAATAATCTATAGATATAAGGAATCTAATTGATATCAATAAATGGAGGATTAATCATGCCAATGAAGTCTAAACCTCATTGTATAAAGGTTTCTCAACCTGAATTGACTTTAATGGTATAACAACTAGTCTCTATTTTTATACAAACATTTCACACTTTGTACATTTCCTAGCCCATGCATGTTCATCTATAGATAAATTATGCCAAAAATAACCATCTATAATTATTTTTTTATCTATGGTATTTTCTAAAAAATTACCTCTAGAAGGACTATCATGAAATTGCTCAAAAAGCTTGTCAAATTGACTAGTTTCAACACACCTTAAAAGCATACCTCTAGTTTATTTTTTGAAAATAAATATATCAATAAAAATGTATGTTAATAATTTTATCTTAAATTTTATTATTTTTGATTCATTCAAACCCTTTGGACACTCTTCAATTTGAATAAATCAAGAAATGTTCTGTGCCTATCTTGTAGGAGGTGTATTTTTAGCTTCATGCTAAGTGTCTTGAATTATCAAAATTATTTCTTTTTCTTGTTTTTAATATTTTACAAGATGTTCACATAATTATTTTCCTCAAAATATATTTTTAATAATGAATTTAATGTCATATTCCTTACATTTATTGACCCATCCAACTCTCTTTTCACTCAAGTCTTTGTTGAGAATGAAGTCCTTCACACTTGGATGAGCAACCATTAGTATAATATTATTAATTGAAACCAAATATCTAAATTTTTCCATAATTATTATAATATAAATAACATTATTTTATAAAAAATAATATCTCTCTTCATAACCCTCTAAATCTTGACTAAAAAAGCAATGGGTTATTCCAAACCTTCATCATTTTACTACATAAGCATGGCTGAAACAATACTAGAAGTAGAGAAAGCATACAAGAAGAAATCCTTACTAAAATCCAAATTAATAAAATAATGAGATAGGATAATTGATTCTTTGATAGCTTCAAAATTCCATTTACCCTATTTACTCTAAGTGAAGTCTTGATGTTTCCTTAACATTTGAGTAAGTGGCTTTACTAGTTCTACAAAACCAGGAATGAATCTTTTGATAGAGTTTATCTTACCCAAGAAGATCTATAATATTTTCTTGTGTTTATGAAATGATCGAGTGAGTATTTCCTCTATTCTCTTTGGATAAATGGAAAGACCAGATTTGGACACCACATGCCCAATAAGTCTCCCCTCATGCATTGAAAAAATGCATTTCTTTGGATTTAATGAACCTCTAAATTGTCTACATCTATCAAAAATAATTCTCAAGTGTGTTAGATGATCATTATGATTATTTTAAAATAATATAATGTCATCAAGATATACTAAAACCATTTCACTTAAAAGACCATGAAAATCAACATATATTACCCTTTGAAAGGTAGGTCCAACATTAGAGAGTCTAGAAGGCATCTTCTTGTAAGCAAAAGTACCCCCTTTTGTGGTGAAAGATATTTTAAACTAATCTTTCTCTTTCACCAATATCTGGTTATATCTTGAGTACCCATTTAGTAAATAAAACCTCTATGAACTTGATACTTTTTACTAGATTTGAGTCATCGAAGGAAGTGGATAGTGGTATTTTAGTGATACTCTATTTGGATCTCTGAAATCTAGACATAACCTTATCTCTCCATTATTTTTCCTTACTAAGAAAATATTTTATACCCATGTTTAATGCTTTATATAAAAAATAATACCTGATTCAATCAACTTTGTAAGTTCTTTCCTCATGATAATCTCAACCTTGGGGTTGGTAGGCCTTTGCTTTTGTCTTATCAGTTTTGCATCTTGTTCTAATTTAATAGTATGTTGTGCTAATCTAGGGTCAAAACCTTTCAAATAATGGTATTAAAAAACAAATACATCAATGAATTCTTGACATAATGAAATGAAATCTACTCTTTCAAAATTAGTATTAACTTTACCCAGATTGAGTTTTTTACATTTAACTATGCTAATTGGCTTATAATGCTCTTTCTTGGAAGAAATGCTCACCTTGTATTTATTTATCTGATCATATTCATTGAAAATGATTTATAATTTAAATAAACCTTTATTCATATTATTTTATTTCAATTATACAATCTAATTTCCATATTGATCCTGTAATTTATCATGATTTCTTTGGCAAAATTCTACTTCATTCTATATAAGATATGCTATTTACTTATCAAATTCAAAAACTTGAAAACTTACATCATTATTTGGGAATGAATGCCTACATAAAACCTTAATTTAAGTCTAATTTTTAATGTCCTTAATATGATCTAGAATATCATATTGTACTCGTATGGTAGCAAGTCTATCAACATGCTGATTTGCTCTTCTAGGAATGGAGTGAATGTCAAATGAAAGAAAATATTCCATGAAATCCCCAAATCTATGTTTTTAGACCTTTAAAATAGGATCCTTTTCTTCAATTAAACCTTTGACTTTTTGGACTACCAACTCACTATCACCTTTCACCTGCAAGAGCTTAATATCCCTCTTTCTAGTCCATTAAAGACCATAAATAAGAGCTTCATATTCTTCAGTATTATAAGTAAAACTAAACTAAACTATAACATAATAATACATTTGATTATTTGGTGAAACTGACATAACATCAATCCTACTTCCATTATTTTTTTGGATCCATCAAATAATAGATTCCAAACTCCTTATTGATCCCACATTGACCTAATGAGACTAGGTAGTAAATCACCTTATTTGTGCATATAATAAAGTCCAAAACTAGCATCTTCAATACTTTTGTAGGGATCATGCCCATAATTATCCATATAACACTCATCTAGGATAAGATCTGGTATGCCTTTAAGAGGCTTAGAAGGCTCTTCCTCAATGATGTTATCATCCTCTTCTAAAATACTACAATTCACATTTGACATATTTGGCATATATGGCTCAAGGTGAAACCTAAATATCAGCTCTGATATAATAATAAATTTGGTACCATACCTAGTTATAAAAACATGTATGACCATTATGAGTAAAGGTAGCCTCCCATTTTGGTTTTGAAATCTCTGGATAGGCATAATGTAAAATATGGAGGTAGATTAACAACAACATCTTGTAAAATGGTGAAATTTAGACAAATAGCAAGTATGATTTTTAGATATTTCAACACACCTATAGTCTTGTTAGGATAACCATATAATTCTAAGACAAATTTATCATGGGGTTCATACTAAAATCCTAACTTATTAGTTATTGATTTGGGCATGATAGAAGTACTAGCCCCATTATCAATCATATAGTTATGAACTAAAAAATCTACAATGATAATAGAAAGATAAAATGGAGGAGGCTTAGTCACCTTAAGAGGTTAGGATTCAACAACTATATTATAATTAGTTATGACAACAATTACTCTTTCCTTTTTAGGTGGTTTCCTAGAGATATTGATCATTGAAATTTCCTCTTACAGGTAGTCCTTTTGTCCTAGAATTAGTAGAGCATCCCACATTGAAATTAATACTAAATTATTCTTCATATGATCCATAATATTGAGTGGAGAAGTGGCTTCCATTTAATTTAATTTAGGAGAATAATAAGTCCCCAAATGTTGTGTGAATTGAGGTATGTAATACCCTTTCACGTTCTTATCTTTTGGATATTGAGCTTGTTGATTTGAACCTTTTTGAGGTAGCTCATGTGTTATCTTTTATTGTGGCTAAGAGGAAGAAGGGGCTACCATTTCAATACTTTAACCCTCACCAATTTCTCTTTTCATGGATCTAGTATGGACTAGAACTAAATTATCGATATTAGATAAATCTTGACTTTTATTTGTAGGAAAATGGTTAAAAGAATTCTCACCTTCTTGGAAGTTCACAAATGTAGTTTCAGTAGGTATCTTACCACTTCCTTCTCCTTATTGATTAGGCACTTATAATTTAGTGAATGAAGGAATGTATCCATGATAAAGAGAAGTTTCCTTATTCTAAGAAGGTGGTTAGTTTTCAAATGAAGGAATAACTAAACTTTATTGCATATAAAATTGATGAGAACTCTCACCAGTTAGAGCCATTGGCATGTTGTTATCTTGATCTCATTGATTTTTCCATTGTCCTTCTTGAGCATAATTGCTTTGAGTTTGAACAATATCTCTTCAATTTCTTGTATATTTAGGATTATATTGTTTTGATTGATAATTTATCCCTTAACCTTACTGATTAGATTGATAGGATGGCTTATTAGGCTGATAATTCTGATTAGTATTCTTATATGGCCTATATAGTGGAGCTTGTTGTCTTTCCATTACAACCAAATTGTTGGTTTCATATTTTATAAGACTCTATATCTTCCCCAATATATTCATTTTTTCACCTTATATTTGATGTAACTTTTATGAATCTTGAATTAGAGTAATAGTTGGAGCAAGAGGATGGATCTCTAAAAAAAGAGGCGTTAGTGGCCTTAAAGATAACTTGCCTACTTGTATAAGGCAATTTTTATCCTTGATTACTACTTAAAAATATTCAAGTAAAGTATTAACTCCTATGGATTGGATCATGATATCCACAATTGAATTAAGAGCCTTCAGATAGTATAAAAAAGTATGGTTGGGTGTAATCTTGATCACTACAAGAATTATGTCCCAAGTCTTCTAGAATTTGTAGTTGAAGTCCATCATGAATTCATGATTGAGTCTCTTAATTATTGTAATATAATCCACAAGTGAAATATGATCACTTTTTTCTTCAAAATGTTTTCACAAAATTTCTCCAAATTCATCCCAATTGTTGATTGATGGAGGAGATAAACCTTAGTACCAATGAAGTGCCTTTCCTTTAAAAGAGGTTTCCAACAACCTCATTTCTAAATTTTCCTATGTCACATGATGTAATTAAAAAATATTATAAATATATAATTTTTTATATATGAGTTTTTAGATTTTATCTTATAAAATAAGGAAGGTCCTTCAGAGTAGAAGATATAATATCATCCCGTTGATTAAGATTTAGAGGACTACCACTATTGAATGTAACAAAAGCCTATCTTCTAGGAATAACCATATAAGGTATAGGATTTTTTTTTTAAAAAATTTTGGAACAATATTGGCTTGAAGAGGAGGATTTTTTGCAATAGTAGGTTTAAAATAAGGTGTAGGATTTGGATTTGACTGTGAGGCTTTCTTCTTCTTTGCTGATTGGAAAGCTAGCTTAGAGAAATCTATTTCTTTCCCTTTTGTAGATGATCTTGTGAAAAATATTTGTGGCATGAAAATTATATATATCTAAAAATAAAAATATTTAAATTAATAATATACCTATATATATATAGATAATAATTTAAAAGTGTGAATAAGTGGTCCCATCGGGCATGTCAAAAAATTGTTATAACTCTAGAGAGTACCATGTTTGAAGATGTGTAAATCAAACCTCACTAAATTTTATACAATTTTAAATTTTTAGATTTTTATTGACTCTATATTTATAAGAACCTCTAGAGAGGTTTGGTTGCCTTAAGATTTATCTCTAAAAAGTAAACTATTTTGATTTTTTGGGATGAAAAGGGAAAAGGAAACTGAAATGGAAAATCCTATCTAAATGGATTGATACACCTAGATGATTGATATTATCTAAAATATTTTTTGAAACTTATTAAGACACACATGAATATAAAATAAAACTTTTAATTCAATCTTGAACATCAATGTTTCAAAAGAAGGCCTAAAATAATTTTGTAATGCAAATTCAAATCCTAGCTATTGTAATGATCTATAGAGGATGAGATTTTCATAGTAGGTATGGAAAGGACCTAAAAAAATGAAAAGTATATCTCAATTATATGATGGTACATAGTCAATTTACACTCTATTCTTATCTTAAAAACATATACAAAAAATATTATTTATTTCATAAATGATGTCAATTACAATTTTTTCTTTACTTTAAGAATTATCAAAAATTAGCTTGATTAAGCCAATATATATGTGTTAAATCCTAATTAAATAAATTTTGGCATTTAAAAAGGGGAAGGGTTAGTTTTGGTTGACTAACTCAAGACTAATACCTTTACAATGATTAAATAATTTATATAATGCTTTAACCCCAAAAATTTGCATGTTTTTCAAAATTTGGTTTAGGATAGAAGGTGGTGGGTCTATTTGAAAATTAAAACTAGTTTTTATGAAATGATATGAAAATCATTGGAATGAGAACTCCATTTTATTTAAACTTAAAGTTGAGTTGGAACATTGAATGTATGAAAAATAAGGAGAAAAGCATGACTTGTCAACTAATCAGCTCAAGTGCAAGACCAATCAACTCCAAATTACCTTATTTTGAATGAAAATGGACATGAAAGAGTGAAAATAACATTAAATCTCCATGTAACATCATACAATTTGTTTTTAAACTCATTTCAAACTCTTTGATGATAAATTGAATGCCAAACTCCAACTTGACCTTTTGAACAATTAGGCCAAGTAGACAAACTAGGCCAACTTATGCACTTAGACACCATAAAACCTAAGAAAATAAGCCATTAATCCTTAAAAACCCCCATAATTATACTTTTCAAAAAATTCCTCGTCATAAAAAATGTGATTTTTAAGAAAAAACCTTCACCCTTCAGCCAACAGTGTTGACTAGGCCTATTTTGTGCCATTTTCTAGCAGACTAGCCATTTTGATTGAGTTTTTTTGGACACTTATGGGATTATTTATGAACAAATAAATATCTTAGGATGAATAAAACTTTATATTATTTTATCTCTAATTATTATATTCCTTTGAACTGCCCTGCACTTTGTTTTACATGCTTTTTCCCCCAAAAAACATGGTTTATACCCTCATCTCTACAACTGCATGCCTCAAATATACATTTATATAATCCAAATTTATTATAATTGACGTTTTAAAATTTTTAAATTTTATCCAAGTGATTTCATGGCAAGAAAATCCATTTTTCTCAAAATTGGTTTTTTAGGCATTTAAAAGGGTTTTAAAGTTGACTCTTCAAACTGATGATTCATGAGTTACAAACCTCTAAATCCTAAACCATTTCCACTTATACATAGAAAATTTCCCCCATAACATCCTTAAAAATATTGTGTTCTCATGTCGAATATATGAAAAGTTACCACATAAATGACATTTGCCTATTGGGAAATGACTATATTTCAGGTTGCCTACGCTCTTATAAATTATTCATAAATATCAACCCCTAAAATTATCTCAGTTTTTCATGAATTATAATTTTATAGGATTATTTAAAACATACTAAGAGTGTTTGACCAAACTCCATTTGTGGTGAAGAAACTAAGCATCTGAACAGGTGGTTTGGAAGGTTGCCTAGAACTACAAAAAGTTAAAAAACTCCACGATGATGAAAATATATCCTTCCAAGATTAAAAAATATTTAAAACATAATTATGAAACCTTTATAATGCTATCAAAACACTCTTAATTTCCTTTTCCCATTAAAATTAAAAAAATGCCTTTTTGGCCTGTGTGCCTATTTGCTTAAAAACCATTATGTGAGCATGATTTGATTAAAATTTGGATTTATTAAACTCTTTAAAGGTATTATTATGATTTAAAAATATCATCCCATTATTTTAAAACTTTTTCCTTGTTTGATAATCTTTTGACGCACTCCAAAATGAAGCATGCTCTAATGGTGACCTTAAATGAATAGGCTAAAGACAGACAAAATAGTGAATATTTTCACTTACACAATGGCCATGAATTTTTTTCAAATGGTTCTACAGATCATTATTATACTAATTACAAAATTTCATGTCCTGAATCCACATGTAGCTCCCAAAATCTTCAAATTTCTCTCAATTTTGACCTCTAGAGAGTGTAATAACTCCAAAGTTTATGCAAACCATGCCCACACGATGTTTTGTAGGAAAATAGGAACTTAGGACAAAAAGGCATTTATTGATTGATTTTTCATGTTTTTAAGGAAAATTTAATTTATTTTATAGGTTTCAAGGTCAATAACATTTTCATTTAGCTCAATAGTCTCTTTAGGAATTTGAAAAGAACCTCTACCACTATTTTTAAGCATACCTTGACCTCCAACAAGGCATTTATAGGATTCAAACTTTAAAATGTCTAGAAAATGGGCCTATACCATTACCCATTTGAGGTTGAAATTATCCCTATTCATTAATTAAATTCATGATTGTCCTCACTTATCACTATCTTGATTTTTCCATTGCATTATATATCCCTTAAAAAACCACTAACTCCCAAGCTACATGAACCAATCATGGAAGATGACTGTATATGCTTGGCTAGAAATTTTCAAAGTTATGTGATATAAACTATATTAATGTTATTTATAAATCCCTCATCCTTTTCTATTGTTTGAAAATCATCATCATCCATTTGAAACAATGTCCTAAGACATAAAAACTTTTCACTAGGTCACTGTGTTTTCTTCATTGATGGCTATGAAACTCTATATTACTTAGGTGTATGACTATTTGGTCTCTTTAAAAATTCACTTGTCCATTTTATTATGGCATAAAAACCCTATTTTTTCTTAATATAGCTTTTTTATCATATAAACTAAAAATATAATATGAAATCCATTAAAATTATCAACTTAGAAACAAGACTATGTTGCGCAGCTATGATGTAAGCCTTAAGAGAGTATACTATAGAATGTCAATGAAAATTCCATATGATATAAATTCATCATGGTTCTCATGGAAATAAATTTTATCATTTTATTTATTATAAAATTTTTCTCTCCTCTATAAACAAACCACTTCATTAATACCCCTGCTTGAATGTGTTTGTCCTTTTCAATACTAGTACAAACTGAGTACTAATCTTTAGACTTTGATAAGGTCAAAAGGAAAGAATTAGGACCATATTATAATTCATGAATATTTTTATATGTCTCATATCTATTTTAGGAACATCAAACCCTACCTTCCTAACCATTCTTAACTCAAGCTCATTATAGGTAAATTGTACTTAAGGTAGACTATAGGTTACTTCCTGTAGATGCATGACTGTGTTAGGTAAGAGATTCCTTCCTTGATACTTATTAGTCACCTAAGGATTTATAATAATATTGGATTTAATCTATGTAGTAAATTATTACACTAATCATATTTATCATCTTGAAAAATAGAACAAATTTATGTAAACTGAGATCCTAGCCATTGTAGGTTTTTGTAGTATTTAGGTTTGTAGGTATCATCTTACCTTATAGTGTCTATAGGTAAACATTTTTCATTGAAAACAAATTAGCCTAATAAATTATTATATTCATATCCATTCTCTTTATAATGAAATATAATCAACACCAATACCTCCTTGATTCCTCAAAACCCCAATGCATTCTTAAGTACCAAACATCCGTGACTATTCATTTAGTTAAATTGCCCTTGTCAGACAAGGGACTATAGGTGTATGTATATTTTATTCATGACCATATAAAGTGATTTTTTGACTTACATCATATTTATTCCCAATATGTTTTTAAATATACCTTTTTTGGGATGCTTTATATGCATTCTATGTTTTCAAAAGCCCAAAACCCTTCATGTATGCAAATGTTTATGAGAGCTAGCTATAGGTAGTCTTGTTAAGATTCATTTTTATTCTTTAAAATATGATTATGAGATTAATATACTTTTTCTCTATGGGGTACCTTCAAAAATTAAACCTTAACTTCATAAGGACCCTAACTCTATGGATACACTTATACCTTGAAAAAAATCACATTTCATGACTGTAGGATACCTCTACAGGCTTGTATGGATTATATAAAGTTTTAGGTCACCATATTATCTCTCTTAATATATTCAAAGCTATATCCTCCTTGATATTCTATCTCTACATATAATCCAAACAAACATTATGCCTTTCAATAGTCAATGATAATCAAATACGGTTAAAAGCTTAGTAGAGTGCTTCAACCTATCAGGTAAACCCTTCTATGAGAAAAAACATGTCTATAATTTATCATAGGGATACTTGTAGGTGTATTTAGTCTTTGAAAACCCCTCAAATTATTCTCAAGCCAAAATATCCCAAGAAAACTCATGATCAATCATATACAGACAATCTCTCCAATTTTCTCTTTGGAATACAAAACCCTTTTTGAAACATTACCTCCTAATTTTGCATTTGATTATGTAATACCTTGTGTACAGACTAAGGTATAAATGTGAGTGTCTATAGAGTCCATTTAAAGTTACAATAGCATGAGGATGTCACCATTAAGAAGTTTATCTCATACTATTTGGAAACAATCCATGTAAAGAACTACCTTTGCCTTCATTATAGGGTTACAATTAGTGTTGGTTATAAGTTTTCATCTAACCCTCATTTAACATTTGAGCTTAAGTTCATACTCCTTCCATTCTCTCAATCCAAGTTTCATAAAAATTGCTTAATTCAAAATTTTTATGTACTTTAATGGTTAGCTAGTAGTTACTGTCAATGGTCTGTCCCTTTAACAAATAAACCTTTTCAGTGATGAAATAGGCATGTATATGACAGTAATGACATACTTATATATATAATGACCTATTCATGAGCTTAAAGAAGGTTTAAAAATAATTTTGATCTTCATTCCTTTTCATTATTGCTTGATGAGGTCATCTCCATGAACATCACTCATGGGTATCATAACCTATCAATCATTGATTGATATCCTTTATAACATATGACTTTGTAAACTATTAAAGGTCCCTTTTCATGACTATCATTTATTATTTGATAGCTTAAATACCTTTGTCTATACTTTTGATATCCCCAAACATCTCTTAGATCTCCTTATGAAAAATGGAAATGGAGATGGGGATGGGATGGAAAAATGGTGGAAATATGATGGAAAACATGAAATGAGGGTGAAAATGAAGATAAAACTTAATTAAAAGGTAGATTATGATAGTGGAATGAGGTGAATGGGGTGAAGGTGGGAAAAGAGCATCATGGAGAATGGGAAGATCAATACAAGGAGAGACATACAATCACAATATATGAACCATCATAACATTACCATTTAGAAGCCATTGGAGGAGATTTAGAGACTAAAAATGATCCTTCGTTTTCTCAAAATACCTTAAAATTAGCAAAGAAACCTTAATTGATGCAAAACTAGCCCATTGAGACCCCCTAAAGCATGGAGATGGATTTTTTAGCCATGAAACTTTGAAAAAATAATGAAATTTATACATTGAATTCATGAGAACTTTGCTGAAAACCCTAAAATTCATAATTTCTTAAAGATTTGAAGTTAAATTATTCTCCTTAGACCATACAAATTTACCTCTGCAAACTTACCAATAACACAGATTGACTAGTTAACTTTGAGACCTTTGTTTGACCCTAAATGTATGAATAACACCTGAAGGAGACCATCAAAGGGTAGAAAATGTCCTCAATATTTTTTAACAAGTTTAATTTTTCTAAAACTCTACCTAGGTGAGGTGAAATTGGGGGAAAATAGTGACGTTTCTGGTTGTTATATAGTAGATTTTGACCTAATTTCAACTAGATGGATCACGATCCTATAGAATCCAATTGAGAAAAAAATTGGGCCATAAATAATTCCTTTAAGTATACTTTCTTCAACCTATAATTTATATTTGTACCCTCTTTTAGTAGTTCATACCAATATAAAACCTATAGGTAGGTCCCTTTATGCCAAGAAGTAATAAACTAAAATAAGATTGGTTTTAGGCCTATATGAACATTAATTCTCTTGAAACTCTTATGGAATCATGGTAATTACATTTAAATGGCTTACCCTACCCTAGATGTATTGATTCCATATAATTTCTTGCAAATGAGAGAAAATAAGCATGTCCTTGCCTTTTTAAAGCCAATTTTACACTTCCATAAAATTAGTTGATGACTATGAACCATCTACATGTTACACATGAGAAAAAGGGACTAACCAAACATATACTTCTCAAATCTTCATCTTCTCACAATTAATATTTCATTATGAGGTTGTGATGAATTTTTAGGCTAAGACTACATAAGAGGCCTAGGATGGCACTATTTTAATATACTAACTCATTCAACCTTGACATATAAATAGATCACTTCACATGACCTACAAGAAAAATCTTTCCATCTATAAATAGGTGAGAGAATGAAACAACAATTCTAAGGAAACAATAAGTCATCACTAAGCAAAATCAATCATCCAAGTGAACACACTATGAAAAATCATGGAAGAGGTAAAAATAAATAGTCTTTATTGATCCATGGTATGAAAATGAGCAAGGCTTTGCCATACTCATGTGGAACATGATTTAAAAGGGCCAAAATGGCTAGTTCTTATAAAACTTGACAGAGAGAGGAGAAGAAATAATTCCAAAGGTCATAAGGACACTTTTCAAGCTAATAAAATGAGTTACTTGTGCATGATAAGAGGGTGTGAAATGGACCATGCAATGACAAAAGAGATAAGTAGATTTCCAAGTCATGAAAATCATGAAAAGTGGCATGAAATTTCCTTTGCTAGCTCATAAAAATACCTTCATGATTTATCACTATATGAACATCCCAAAACTATTTAAAGATAGATATAATGATTGAAATGAGAGGGAAGGCTTTCATAAATTCCTTTCCATGCATTGTTTTTAGTCTTGATCACCTAGACTCCTCTAAAAGTGAGCCATCACCATTTACAATCAAATAAACTCCTCTTTCTCACACCTTAAACACTTGGCATCAAATTTGGATTTATTTTCCCATGAAAATATGTATAAGGAAGTGGATGAAACTTTTTAATACCCTCCATGGCCTTAAAGGCATTAGGCACGCCTTAAAATTGACCCATTTGATTTCACCCTTCTCACTACCATGTTCACTATACCAATTTTGATTGGATATGATGAGAGTTATTTTTGGAACACTTAGGATTTTTTATAAATCATGAAATGGACATGGGGAGTTATATTAAGTCTCAATTTTCCTTCTAAAGTTTATTTCATCTCTTGAAACTTCTTAGAACCTCTACAATACATAAAATAGTTAAAAATACCCTATTTTATACCCCATCCATACAATTTCATACAACTAATCCTGATGGTAGTGATCTTGAATAATTATTTTACATCCTCCAATCACTTTCATGGTTATAATAGGTTATTGGAGTAGTTTTCCATCTCCATTTCCTCAAACTGGTCATGAGCAAGGGTTTTAGTGAGTCTAGGCCTGATTTACCCTCTTAAGCTTCATTCATAAAGATGGGATGTTGAAGTTTAAAAATCATTCCTAAATATTAAATTTTATGACCTCCATCAACCTCCATAAACTTCTTATATCTCCATGAAAGGTGCCAAGGGATATATGATCATTCAAATTTGCCCTATCGAGTTCTTTGCTTTCATCTACACAAGCCTAATATTGCCTTTGGGTAAAAAATGTCTTCCTCATGGTTTATCATGCACTAAAAAATATTTAACACCTTTTTTATGATCCCAAAAACATTTCTTATCCCATTTCAATCCAATCATAAATATATAATTGAAGTTGACCACCCATTTGGATTCTAAGCCTAACCATGCTTAATAGGATTACCTAAACTTTTGAGGGTATAGACATCCAAGATGGGATTACTCCATATATGAGATATTTATCATGCTACCATAGATGTTTTTCAACTTACCAATTCACCATAGAACCTTCCAAGTACTCATTCTCGTCTCTTCTTCTCATTCACCAACTACACCTAGTGGGAACTTGTTTGGTTGAGCTATGTGCACAAGAGTTTCAACCATTTTGAGAGGTTAAAATTTTTATGAGTGTTTCCCAGAACCCATTAACCTTAAATATACCTCAAAATATGTTTATTAAGTTCTCTATAACCTCCTATTAGGTCCTTTACTCATTTTGGCATCATTTTCTTGTCTTGCCAAAGTTTTAATTTTATTGAGCTGACCTATAAGACAAAATATTGAGATATATCTCTCATTTACAAGTTAAAAATAAGGTTCTATAAGTTTTAATAGGTTTTAATTAATATTTTTACCAAATTAATAAGTTAGATTCATCCATTTAGGCACTTAACCATCTCAATCTCTCCAAGAAAACCTCTAAAATAGGATAATTTTTTGCATTCTCTCACTTTCACTTAAGAATGACTTCTCAAGGATAAATATAATGTGATTATATTATTTAAAATTTTTATTAAATTAATTATAAATAAAATTTACATTCATAATAAACCCCTCTTCTCCATTATATTCTTCATTCTTACCAATTGAGCAACATAGGTCTCTTAACGCAACTGTATAGACTGTCACCCTATAAAGTTGATCCTGAGGTAATAATTCAACTTTTGATGCTCTATTATAGTTTTGAAACACTATAAAACATTTAATCATACATTTAAAAACTATTGGAAAGCCTCCTTGGAATCTTCCTATGCATATTCATCTCATTACCTTCATCAAGACTGAATACTCAACTATAAGTGCATATAGGGCATTAAGAGGTCTATGTAAGCTTATTTCACATTGAAAAGAGCATATCAGGATCATCATGGTCCTAATTAAAGTGATCATAGGTCTATTTAATAATTTCAAATCTCCCTTAACCTTTTACATTCACCTTTATCTCACAAAACTGAATACTCTCTCTTGATTGTGATACTCTACTTGTTTGATTTCTATAGGTGCATATAAACCTAATTGGACTTTGGTCATGATATTTAAAGGCCATCCTCAAAAACATAAGGTTACATATAATTTTTTTATACTTGTGTTTAATTTTTATAATCTAAATCATCACTAAAACACCATGCCTAGGTCATTGTCTACCTACTCAGTTGTAGGTGCACATTTTTAAAAGGGACACCTGTAGGTGTGTTTGGGGAACCAAAACACAAAATACCATCTCTTTAAATGAAACTTGGGTTATTAAATCTCTATTAAACCATATAATACTTATTTAATCATGAAACATGGTTTTTATTACAACCTTGAGGTGGAAATTCTCTTTGGAGCTCCAAATTATAGATGTCACTGCCTAAAAATAGTGCATAAAAGTGCATCTTTATGCCTCCTAACAACCATCTTCCCTTAGTCATATTTAATTAATATTTGGAATATCTCTTCTCCATTATAGAGGATACAAGGTTTACATATCTATATTCTGCATAACTCTTTGCAACCTTATTATAGGATATCTATAAAATGGGTTAGACCTCTATTTTCACTTTTTAGAGATAATATCCTTGAACTCAGTTAACACCTTATTAGAAGGCGATCTTCAAGCTTGTTTAAAAAAATATAACTTAAAAAGGGTCTTCCATGATATTTAAACCTATTAATACTTTAAATAAAGTTCACCGCATGCCTCAACACTCCATATGAGTACCTTGGACCTCTGTAGTACCACCTATGACACACCATGTCTCAACACGCCATTTTCAAGGTACAAGCAATAAGTATGAAGATGGATAGTGGATACACATTTGAAACAAAATTAAATTGATATTTCCTTGTGGTTATAAAATGAAACATCATGATTTATTAAAGCTTAAAATAAGATCACACTTTTCATTTCCATGTCTTACTTTCCTATATGCACCTGTAGATGAACATTCCAATGGTAGATTGAGTAGAATTACTACATATAGTAAACTATAGTGGAACATTTATCATTTATAAACTCAAAACACTAAATCATATTTATATAGGATATACCATAGATTTAAAACTTTTAATTTCTCTTTTATAATGTGGTCAGAGCTCAAGCATCATGGCTGAATGTGTATGATAGTCATAAAGTAGACTGACTGTGTGGTGTATTATGACTACACCCATGGAAAATTGTTTTTATAATGAGATTATGAATAAAAATTAACTAATATGGCATTCAAAACCTATAAATAAACCTATGACAACCCACTAAATCCATTTTCAAAGCATGAAGATATGAAAATGGTGAAAAACTACCTACAACACAGAATAGTGCATTCTTTTACAACATGAGATGATTTGCATATCCAAACACATTTAAAAACTAAACGAAGCATGAATAAAATTTTATAATATATCCAAAATACTTTGGAGTCAACATCACCAATTGGATTATACAAAATTGTCCAAAATGGAGTAAAACCTATAGGGTATAGGAAATAGTGAGTACAAAAGTATAGTCAACTTGTTATAGATGGTTCATAAAGAATGGTTTACCAATAATTACACTCTTATTATGGAAATGTATCTATAAAATTATAATACCACCTCATAAAGTTATTTGACTTGAAACCTCTTCAACTGTCTATACCAAACACAAACCTACTTACCACTTTTGTGTTTATAGAAAGGTAAAGAAGGATTAAGATGGTTTTAGCTATAAAATGACACTTAAAAATTATTTAAATAATGTAAATGAGTTTAAGTAATTTGAATAGTAATCTCACAACATTCTCCCATGTGTCACACTCCCTCATGGACCATAAAAGTGCTGAACTCTATCTTTTTAGTTGGTTTTTTAATTTTCAGTTAGATAACCTACAAGATTCAGATAGGACCAACATTATTGATAGGAAATGTGACTTATTGGACATTTTAAAGGAATTTATGACACTTTAACACCTTAAAAATTGTTCCACTTGCATTTATCACCCCTAAATGGCTTCTAAATGACTCAAAATGACATATTGACTAATTATATAAAGACCAAGGCTAATATATCATTAAATGACATCAAACGACAAATTATATACCCCATAAAAAACTATTATACCCATAAAACATCTAAAAAGTCATGCTTTTACCTATAGGGGTTCTAATTTGACTTGTAGGGTCAAATTTGGTCAATAGATAGATAGTCAATATGAAAGTCTTAGGATATTACTAAAGGAAAACAAGAAATTTAAAGAAGAGGTCAAGTTTAATTTATAAATAATCTCCAAACTATAGTATAAAATTGAATATATTTCTTGTCTTACTTAAGATATCATTGAGTGAAAACCTCCTATAATGGTATATTCAATTTATCTTGAAGAGCAATGGCATAAGTTTAAAATCATGAGAATCTACTATGACATGGCTTATGAAGTAATCAATACCCTCTCTTTCTTTAAATTATATAAAAATATCTTACAAGAAGAAAAAGCATAATTCTGTGAGTTTTATCTTCATAACTATGTCATGACTTATCATAGGGAATGGAGTCTTAACCTGTATGTTGGAGATGTCCTTATAAAGGCATTTTCATGATATCTTTTGAATGAATAAAGGGAGGATGAGAGATGATTGAATAAAGGAAAAATTAAAAGGAAAGACAATTTCTTATTAGAAGAGAGTTAGTTGTACTTGATATTGTATTGATAAAATGGGATAACATCATGTTATAGAAGGAAGTCAAAATTTTGTTTGCCAAAATTTATGATGTAGCCCAAGATTTTTACTTGGGATTGAAAATTTTTGTTGGACCCATAATATTAAAATATTTCATTAAAATATGGAATCATCTCAATCTTGAGATAATAAGGAAAGATCCATATTCCACTTTCAATTTAAATGAAACATTTAATAGAGTCACAAGATATATTTTTCTTATAGGTGAAATGGGATCTCAACTGTTGAGCATAAAATTCCAACCCCCTCTATTTTGGTATCCTATTCCATATTGGTAGGATAAAACTCCATTAGATAAGATAAGTAGGTAAAAAAATGATAGTTGTATGAACAACAACATGTAATTTATGCTCACCTTTCAAGTGGTGCCATAGACCCTATGGATTTCAAAACTATTTATGAAATTAAAATGATCAAGCTTGTCGCTCAGAGACAAGAAAGGTCTTAAGTTGGGGGGGGGGGGGGGGTGTGATGAGTGACATAAATTCCATGTTTTTCCCTCATCTATCACACTCATTCTTATTTTTTACCATGTTTTTAAGTTACTTTCCCATAAATTTTCTATCCTTGAATAACCATAATCTTGAAAATTACATTATGTTCTTATACTCTTTGAATAGTAAGAATTGTGTCTCGAAATCAAGTCTATAATAGTTATTTTCTACTATAGGATGGTTTTTATATAGTGTGTTTTAAATATTTTTTGAATCAATAGGTATATATCATATAAACATACTTTAGCAAAAGGAATCTCATCATGTGGACACATCCTAGAACCATTACATGACAAAGCGATGGATGAACATAATTTGATTCCTAATTCAACTAAATTAGAAATGATGATAACTTATATAGAGCAAAATAAGGATGTGGTTGAATATTAAAACAACCTTATTTTTCCTAAGGAAATATTTTAGGATTCACATGAATGGTGACCTTAGTAGAAGGAGGCAATTTCTATTATCCTATAGCCACATGTTTCTTAGTTTAGAATATATTATTTTTTATAAAACAATCTTCCTTTTTGTATATATATAGTTAACAACATGGTTGAGAGAATAGTAGATATCAATTAGATAAATATATAATAAGTACATTTTGTAAAGTAGATGTTATTGGAAATTACCTTCAATAATTGATTACTACCTTTTGATTAATATAAATAATCATTTTTGAGTCCATTTCATTATTATATGAGGAAATATTGAAGCTGGAGTTAAAGAAAAGCACCCCTTTGGAAGTCATGTAGCAACAATCCAACCCATTAAATATCTAAGCATGTTATTTAGTTTTTTATGTGTTGTGTGTTTTATTTCTAAATTGTGTGATTTCCTATCTTGCATAGAATTATTTTAAGGAAGCTGCCAATAGTGTAATCATTTAATTCATAGTATTATGTTCATGTTCAATTATAACATTTCATTTCTTATATGATTTTTGGCATCCTAGATTATAATTAGTAGAAAGTCAAATTAGAATATTGAGTGTACACATATAGTAACATCATCCTATCAATTTTATGTCCTCAAGTTGACATTTAAATGAAGTATAAGATATAGGTCTATGATAAGTCTCCTTATTCATTTTGATCAAGATAAGTATATCAGATTGTGAATCAGCTACTAGTCACCCTCAACCAATCACAATATCTAGATAACTTACACCATCTAAACATGATAAATTTAGTTTATTCTTTGATAAATATCATGAGACTTTCACTTGGTCCTATGAAGGCATGCACGACATTGATCTTAGTATCATGGTACATAACATCATCACTTATCCTACAACCAAACCCATGTGACAAAAAGACAAAACATTCCACATGAAGTTTCCAATTTATGCTATAAATACATCATTAAACTTTTAAATGCTAAATTTATCAAGCCTATGGACTATTCAAAAAGGGTCTAAAATATTGTCCTTATTCAGAAAAAAGTCACCATGGTTATTTGCATTTTAATTTATTTTCATAATATCAATATTACTTGTCACAAGGACAAATTCCCTTTACCTTCCATAGATGTCATCATCAATCCCACTGATGGCTATGAAATGTTTTCCATTGTATATGGTTTTTTAGGTTATAATCAAATTCACATTGCCCCTGAAGATAAACATAAGACAAATTTCACCATAGAATGGGGCACCTATTGTTATGCTAAAATGTACTTTGGCCTAAAAAAAAAAAGAGATATATATTATTAGGCTATAACCCACATTTTCCATGACCTTATCCATAAGATTGTGGAATCCTATGTGGATGACCTCATTGCCAAGTCTAAAAACTACAAAACTCATCTTTCTAATCTTGCTATCATCTTCGATCATCTCATCAAATATAAAGTTAGACTAAATCCATTAAAAGATGTCTTTGGAATCACATATATAAAATTTTTAATGTTCTTAGTCTCTATTCATGGTATTTATGTCAATCCTACTAAGATCAATGCTACTGTCAACATGTTTATCCCTCATTCTATTCTATATGTTTTCACTTACCTTGGCAAGCTTGGGGCAATAAGATGATTTGTCCTCAGAATGACTTATCACATAAATTCTATTAATTCTCTTCTAAATAAAGGTAATTCTCTTAAATATATGCACCCTTTTTAGAAAATGTTTGACAATATGAAATAATATTTTCTTTATCCACCTACCCTTCATCCACCTTCTAATGACCATCTTATAATCTTATATACTTCTTTCACACCCATATAATTAGGGGAAATGATTGTAGAATAAGATGATACTAGAAGATAATATGCCATATATTATATCAATTGAGGCTTCATTGACTATGAATAACATTATACAAAAGTAGAACGTGATTGCCTTGACATATATTTTGTAGCTGAAAAGATCCATCATTATATGATTTATCAAACAATTTATGTTATCATTCATTTTGATCCACTTAGTCATTTCTTATCTAAAGATTTTATTCCAAGAGACAAAATTTGAAAGTGGATGACCCTTCTAATGGATTTTTATCTTTACATTATTACACAAAATGTTGTCTAAGGATAAAAAAATTGTGGATCAACTCACAACAGCTCCCATAGCTACTACCGATCACCTTCAAGATAGTATCGTAGATGAAAATATCCTCTATATTTAAGTTTTAGATAAAGGTAAAAATAGGTTTTGATGGGATCCCAAAACTCAAGTACAAGGAAAGAAAGATAAAGCTTCAACACCCATAGGCAAAACCTAAAAACTACTACAGAGAAGTAGCAAAAATAGGTTTTAAATGGACCTGAAACCACCAGAGAGACCACTGGTCGAAACCCAAATTTAACATAGATCTAGCTACACCATAGATAGAAGATTACAAAAAGAAACTAGAGAACAAGACTAGAAAACATAACCAGCAAGAAGAACCAGACTATTCTTCCAGTTCCAAAATCATTTTCACAGTTTATGTACCTTTCACAATAGTATCCTGAGTGGTAGTTACCGCTAGCTTGGCTCCCTCTTGTGTAGCATTCTTTATTGAGCTTTGTCTCATCCTTTTCCTAGGCCCCTCCAAAGATTTGGTCTCCTCGCTAGCTCTTTTTCCAATATTGACAGCTGCAGCTCAAATGTTGGACGTTACTTCCTCCATTTTCATTTTGTTTTCCCTAATGAGTTCCTGAAGGTTATTCTCGTAATCTTTGAGCTTGACTGGGATATCTCTTATCTATTTTTCCATGTTGTTAATTTTGTTCCATGCAGCTTTTTGGTTATCTTCCATAATTTCCACTTTCCTTTTGAGATCCTTAATCTCCTTACACATCCAAGAATAAAGTTGGAGAGAAGCCTCTGCTTTGCAATTAACCCAACTCATAGGTGTGTGCTTTCCATCATTCTGCCTTCTCTCTCTCCATTCCTCAAAATTCTTATTGGGATTGTTCTCGCCTTCTTCAAAGTGATCCTCTCGGCCCCTTTGATACTGTTCTTTTGTTGTAGTTTGAATTTCCATGTCCATTTCTTGATTGTCATCCTGAACTGTATTTTCCCTTTTGTTTCTTGAAACAAGGTCCTCAACAGGGCCATCCTGGACAATATCTTCCTCCGATATTTTATGTTTTTCCTCAGTTTCTTCTTTACTAATTTTAGATTCCTCCTCTTTCCTGACTCCTTCTTTCTCATTCTTCTCTTGACATTCTTCGTCCTTCCTCTATATTTAAGTTATTAACCAATATATATCTCTTAAATATTAATTCAATAATTTCAATTCTAATCTTGAATAAATTAATCTATAAGATTCCTCTATCCTTACTGATATTACTAAACTTAAAGTAGTCATTGAAGAATTACCTGAAATAAATGTCAATTTACATGAAGATAATTGGACCCTCATTTTTATGGTGTAAAATTCCTTCAAGGAGATGGGGTAGGTTATATCCTCACTATTCCTATTGGTAAAATCATCCCTTTGGCATTTTACCTTACATTCAATGTTACTAATAACATGGTAGAATATAAATCCTTAATCCTAGGCATGGGAGTGGCACTTGATTTAGAAATTACATACCTACACACTTTGGGTGAATCCCAACTCATCTACCAATAGCTTAGTGGATATTATCAATGAAAAATAAAAAACCTCATTGATTATCATAAAATAGCCACTACCATTGCCAAATAATTTACTTCTTTTACCATCGATCCCATCCTTAATCATTGATTCCCTTGCTTCTTCAACATCTCTTTTTCATTTTCACCAAGTTCTTAGTAATTCTACCTTTATTATTCAAATAATAAATCTCCCATCTTCCATTCAGCCATCATATTCACTTATTTTCCATATTGAGGCTATCACCATTTTCTAGAGTGCATAGTACAAACACATCATTCAATTACTTAAACATCAAACCTATCCTCCCAACATAGATTCCCATGAAAAGACTCAATTTTGAAAACAATATTTAAAAAATTTCTTTCAATATAACATCTTTTATTATCATAATGTTTAAGGTACCCTGATCTAATGTGTTATGAATTAAAGGTTCCTCCTCTTCTTGAACAAGCACATGGGGGTATTTTTAGCAGTAACTCTAACAAACACACTACAACATGAAAGTACTAAAGCATGACTTAATTTTGGCCTACTCTTGAAAAATATGCCATTGACTTAGCTAAAAAGTTTAGTCCCTAACAAATTTATTATGATCTAATCCATTCACCTCCCTTAGATCTTAAAACTATAGAGTTTTCCTTTCATTTTTCAATGTGGGTATTAGAACTCGTAGGCAAACTACCTAGATCATAGGATGGGCATGTCTTTATTATCATGTCTACTAAGAATTTTACCAAATGGGTCAAATACATGCCTCTCATAAATGTCACCAAAACCAACATTAATAAATTCATCCCCAATCAAATCATTTTTCACTTTGGCATTCCTCATTATATCATTTTTTATAATGGTGGTAATTTTAAGAATAAAGACGTCAAACAAATTTGTGATAAATTCAAAATCCATCACAAATTTTCCATGACCTACCATCAAAATTAAAATTGCAAAGCTAAGTTTTTTAATAAAATTATCCAAAAGATAATCCATGAAACACTCAGATATTTATATCCCACTTTTTGGGCCTATTTCACTAGCATACACACTACCACTAGGGTAACCCCATTTTCTCTACTCTATGTTTCTGAATCATTCCTCCCATTAGAATTTGAACTTCCCTCTCTTTTTATATATCTTCATGGTATCATAATTAATGATGACTTATGTGAAATTATCCTTAATTCTCTTGATATTATTGATGAACACCATCTTTTTTCTCTATAACACAATCACCAATACAAGGCTTACATTGCCAAATAATATAACAAAAGGGTTAAAGTTGTACTTTTAATGCTGGTGATATTATCCTTAAATTATATTACACACATGAAAATTAAGGTAAGTATTCCTAGAAATGGTGGGGCCCTTATTTAGTCAAATACATATTTGGTTTAAGCACTTATCACCTTCAAAACAATGAATGCCATATTTTCATAAAATCCACCAATGCATAATTTTTAATGAATTATTTTTCCTAGATCTTTCTATTATTATCATGATTTATATATGTTATTATTCTAACACTTTTTTATGATATATACATGGGTATTACCTTATATAATATCTATTCTCTCCACAAACCTTAGTTCCTTATTTTTTGGTCCTTTGGTTTCTCTTTTCTCATGAGTTGTAATGTAAACCTAGGATAGGACCTAACCTTCCTAGTGATTTCATTTTGTTTTCTCTTATTTTTTTCACATGATTTATGCACTCTCTTGGGTTTATATTTTATTATTTTCATTTTAATACCTTGGAAAAGACCAGGCCTTCCTCATAAAAACATCATCTTTAATTTAGTGTTCCTTTTCTAGAATGTGTTTTCAATGATTACAAGTTTATGATCCCTTGTTCTCAATTTTAAATTTTGCTTATTTTATAGATAAAATTTGAAAAAAAATAAGGTGTTAGCATATTTTCCTATTCTTACCTCATTTTTATGATAAATAATCACACTTCACTATCATTGTATCCCTTATTCACACTTTGTCACATTTTTCACAATTCAAAATAATTCAAATTATTCATGTTTCATTCCTCTTGATTTCCTTTCCTTTCATTCCAATCTATATAAACCAAGGTCAAAGCTGATATACACTCTTATTTAACATGAAATAACAATACTCTTAGAAACCATGCTCTCTACATTATTTTTCTTAGCATCTCAGTCTAAAGTCTTCAAATGATAGTCATCTTTAGCACCCATGTTTGGTTCCCTAAATCCATATAGATGAGGAATATAAAAAGACATAAAAATAGTTAAAATCCAAATCATTTTAAGAAAAAGGAAATGATGAAAAATGAAACATCCAAAGTCAAAATTCAAAATCACACCAAAAGACATGATTAATAGCACATCTCATATTTGTAATAAAAACTTAAACTCTATAGTTGGCCTTATGATATAAGTGAGGTCCATTGGGGCATAATAGGCCAGTAGATTTAATAGGAGAATTAAAAAAATTCTATTATTTTACTTACTTTACCATGAAAGTACTGAATCTTCATAGTAGACTGATGGATCTATAAGGGGTCCTAAGGAACAATGAACACATTTTGGGAAGGTAGGTCCATTTTAATTTTCATGCATATAGCCTTCATGGGATGATATTCATACTTCATTTATGGACCTAATATTTATGTGGAAAGGAGAATTTATTCAGAGTCCTTAATGATGAAAGTCTTCTTATTTTTACAAACCTAATTTGACAGTCTTGACTTTGATAAAGAGTTTCTATACCTTGATTTTTCCTTCATTTTTTCCATCTACCCATTTATTTCCCCCCCCCTTAACAAACCAATGTGATTCTAAATCAATTTTTACACTTCTATATTCCCTTTTATTCATATATTAAAAACATTATATCACTACTTCGCTTCATTTTTATCTATCCTTAGAATAAAACAACATAATTGAGAAACTATGGATTGTTTTATTTACACCACTGCTTTACATTTCTAGAATTTCTTTGGTTTCTTTTACCATTTTCTATTATTGTATCACCTTTTTTTTGACACCTGAGTCCATTTATACTTTCATGTTTTTTCCATTATTAATTGAGATTGGATTTTTACTTCTCACTCACTAATGTTGTTTTCCC
Organism: Torreya grandis; assembly: GCA_037957365.1. NCBI lineage: Eukaryota > Viridiplantae > Streptophyta > Pinopsida > Cupressales > Taxaceae > Torreya > Torreya grandis. The sequence goes on from JARHVA010008409.1 coordinate 403,343, forward strand.
TTTTATGTACTTTTCCATTGATGATTAAGTAAGGATTGTTACTACTCACTAATCAAAGTTGTTTTATCATTTACTTGCCCATATTTACGCAAGTAATGATTGTTACTACTTTCACATTGATTTTTTATTACCATTTTTGACATGTATCCTTGGTTTGATTTAGTGAGTTTTAATTTCTTATTTAAGGTTTACTTGTTTGAGTTTTTGGTAATTAGTAGCCTTGGATTTTTGGTTACCTAAATTACTATAAAAATTGGTCACCTGGTCCTAACTTAGCATTTGTCACCTCATCTTGACAAATTTAAAAATACATCTCATATTCACTATGTCATTTATCTTGGCTTTCTTGCATTTATATATTTTTTCTCTTTAGTTTTATATCCTTGGGTTTGCTGAAAGTAGTCTCTGTGCCCTCCATGATCAAAACTACAAACACAATAGACAACCATATAGTGATAAAAGTAATTAAAATTATGCATACATTACTTTTATTTTTAGTTATTTATATTTCAATCATTTACTTTTAGTTATTTTATGCTTTAAAATTTACAAATATTCAATATTATGTGTTGTGTTCTTTTCTCAAAGCACCATCCCCTGTTTCACCTGAATGACATGTGATGAGCTTCAAGTGGGGCATATGTATACACATAATGTTTTCAAACTTTATCAATTATTGATGATTTATGTCATTCAAGAACGTATCGAGTCTCAATTTCTCTGAGTGCATGACTTAAGGGGTATACCAAGGAAAGGGTGGGTAGACCATTGGTGCTTCACAATATCTTTTCCCCTTCACTACCACTTTCTATCTACACAACCATATCTTAAAAACACTCCCCTAAGACTTTATTCCTCTTTTTCACCCTCTATACATTTTACACCTTCATTATCCCTTACCTAGCCTAAAACCCTTTCCAATGGTTTACATTACATTTTCTACTCCATCAAACCTATACTCTAATTGATAAAATTCATTTAGGGTCTAGGTCAGCCCTTGGATGACCTAAACCAAGACCTAATTTTTTTTGTCAATAATTATAAGTGTCTATTGGGCCAACCCTATTGTCTAAACTTTTGTAAAGGTTTAGGGTTATATTCAACTATATATACACACTCATTTCACCATATATTAGTGACATCAAGAGTTATTTATTCATTTATGCTTCTTTACAACCTTCTCTTCTACCATTCTACTTGAGGATTTATATCTTAGGGTTCATACTTGGAAAAGAATCTTGTCTTGTGGAAAAGTCTTGGATGATTTGGCCTTTATTAATTATCCTTACAAAACATAACAACCTCTTATGAAGAACCTTTGTCTAATGGAAATATTGGGTCTTGATGGATTCATATTCAAGTAAGTATTTCTAACTTACTCCTCTATTTTATCATATATAAGTGACATAAGTAATGGCTTTTAAATGTATTGTTATCTCCATGCATTAGCTTTGTAACTATACACATCTTAATAAATATTATCTTATTTATGTTTAATTTTATGTTTACTAACCCCAACTTTTTACCACAAGCTTTGGTGAGCACTAGATTAGACTTTACTTTACTTTTATCATTTATACTCAGTGAATATGAAAACATAAGGCCTAGTTAGGGTTATTTGCATAGTTTTTATTTATTGGAGTCTTTGGAACCCTCCCTGGTGATTTTATTATGGTTATAGATCCCTTTTATAGGTTTATTACATTCCATCTTGGTCAAGACCCCAAATATCTAATGTATCAACAATTAAAAGTGTAAAGAGGATTTATCTTCTTCGATCTAGGATTGATTAATAGATCAGTTACATTTGCCTTTGTATATACTTATCGGTACCCAAAGATCACCTTATATAGTCATAAAGAAAACTATATAAATGGTCACAAGTATGTAATATATGGTTATGCAAGGAAATAAAAATAAATGTCAAATACCACTATAATAGTTGATTGTATATTAAGAATTGCTAATTTTTTTTTAGATATTTCTATGCATTTAACTCATTTTGTAGGATAGGATGGAATTAAATTTACTTAAATGGTTTTTCCTACATTCTATACCAATAATTTAATGTGTAATAAGTGTAACAAAGATATTGAATTGTTGAAACTTTGTTACAACCAATTTTTAGTAATATAATGACAAAAAAAATTAAACATGTTTCAATTGAAAATAATAAATTATTCACTAAGTGTGATGAATGTATGGACCTATACAACAAATTTATATCCACCACATACCCAAAATCACTCTAAAAACTTGAAGAGGAATAAATATGGCATAATGAATACATTCAAAGTTATCATGCACATTACTAATCCCATAGATTATAATTAGAGGAGCAACCTTAGGGATTCTTAATCATTGTGTTTGATAAATTGGACAAAATAAAAAATTGCATACCAAGGATGGACAAAAAATCAATGTTAATAATTAATGTTATGAACCTAATAGCTAATTTGATTTGTATGTTCACACATGCACATAATACTAGGGATTTTAGCCACTTCAGCCTACCATTTATTAAAAGTGGAGTAAAATACACAATCAAATCATTGGATTTATGTCTCATGAAGCCTAAAGATCCTATTATTGATGAGTATGAGGATTTATTGTATACTTGTGGATCATCCAAAAACTATTTCATGATACACTATTACAAAATAGAGTGAATGATAAGTGTAATAAAAATTAGTCCATGATGAAGCAATTAATATTGTTGCTAGTAAAATAAATTCATTGAAAAAACAACCAATGATCTTCTACTTGCAAATAGATAATTATTCAAGTAACAGAAAGAATCCCATCTTATGTTCATTTGCATCAATTTGGATAGTAGAAAATTTATTATAGTGGAGGAAAAATTACTTAGATGGGGTTCTAATATGTCTTCAATAAATTTCTTATCAATTCCACTTAAGCAATCATCAACAAATAGATCAAACAATGCATAAGCAATAAACTATACAAGTATGAAACAAGATTGTACAAGTCAACACACCTTATATGTGGGAAACCCTCAAGGGGAAGAAAACCTACTGATATTTTCAAATTTAATACATTAATATAATACAAACATCAAATTTAATGAAGCACCCAATTCACATAGAGCACCAACCCCAACTAGCTAATCACCAACTTAGCTAGGCTTTAACAATCAACAACTTTTAAGAAGTTACTAACCCAATATATGAATTAACACCAAATTATCCACCTAAAATATTTTATCACATTTAGGACACCATATTTTTTAACCAACTGATGATGACCACTTCTTCAGCTCTTCACACTCTTAGCCCTCTCAAACTACCTTTTATCCTTATTCTCTCAACTAGCCCTCTTCTTGACTTGATTAGGTCATATGACCTTGATTTTCATTTGCAAAATTATATCAAATCTTCATAAAATTTATTATGCACATTTATTATGGTATACAAGACCTTTTTTTACTTACCAATATTCTATTTCATTTACTTGTACTTCTCACACACAAATAGGCCTAATATTGCCTAGTATTTATACAAGTCTCTTGTTAATATCCTTATTAGTCATTTAAACATCCTTACACTCTTAGTTTGGAAATTAAATAGATCTTAGGATACCTAATATACATGGATAAAATGTTTTTTTGAGTCCCTTTAGGTCTGATATACCTCAATTAGGCATTATCTCATCTTTAGGTGTCGTGGAACCCTAATCTTATTAGGTCTATCTAGGACATGTTACACTTTGACTTCCTTAGAGAAATTTAAAAAACTTCACATGATATTAAAATATAATATTAAACTTAAATATACCCATTCTAAGATAATATAGGCTTCATTACACTTTTTAACTTCAACCACCACTTAATTCATACCATTAACACTATTCACAATCAGGTTTGTACACACACAAAAAAGTCTATCTTGAAAAACTTAAGCATAAACAAAATTATATCAAATAAAAATGGAAAAAAAATAAACATAAAAAATATAAATGACCATAGGGTCATCACCATGTGATTTAAACTTCACAACTTTGGTAAAAAGGACTCAAAACCTTCTTTACAAGGAGCTCACTTAGAAGTGCCAACTAGCCTCAATACACATTCTAGGAAACATGAAATTATGAAATTTTAAAGAAACACTAAAGGAATTTTAATGAATTAATATGATACTAAAAAATATTAAAAAAAACCTAAAATATAAATATCATATTATCTAAAGTAAATTATTGGTCTTGTAAACCAATTTGTTATCTTTAGTACACACAGTCAAACTTAAACCAGTCAACCCATCTTAGCTTCAATGTTTCAACATATTATAATTACTTTAAATATTATAAAAATAATTTATAATTTATTAAATTACAAAAAAAAAATACTATATACATCAACTCATGTCATATATTCTTAAACTCATCATTGCAATCTACTTACCTAGAACTGTCACTTTACCTTGAAGACTAGTCATGGTGATTTTGACCTTCAACACTTATATGACCACTTTATGAGACTTAAAATGATTTTTTATGATATTATGAGATAATTATAAAAATATAATATAAAAATATAACATGTTCACATGTAAATATTGGTCATGTATATGAACCTCATAACCTTACACCTTCACTATCTCATATGCACTAGATAGGTCAACTTATGAGTAACATTTTCATCATATCCAATGACCTCCAAAATTTTTATCTAGAATTAAAATGTATTATATGTATTTAAAAATTTATCCATTGATTTTTATTCATTCCTAATCTATGATAACACATCTCTAATCACCTTCTTACTTCTACCTAAGTTTCTCACTATTTTTACCATTAGGCCTGTTAGCGACTGGTTAACTTATATGACCAATTCAACACATATAAGAAATATAATATGATAATAAACCATAATATACATAAAATACAAGTCAAAATTTTTAACTTCCATCCATTTGGAAACATTGACTTGATCAACTTTGACTGCTATAACAAATCTTTGAGAAATAAGGCATTTACTATAGGGTCCACTAACTCACCTGAGAAATGAATCACACTTAAATGTGACTTATAGTGTTGAATACAGAATATAATAACTTTAATATCAATACCAATCCATTATTATCACTTTATAATAACTTCTTTAACATCAGGGTATTGTTAGGGTTTTTACAGAGGGTTAACACTTTCTATTATTAATGATTATTCAAAAAGGATTGCCCCTCATTCCCAAAAATAATGCCTAGAGATATTATCTATAAACCTTACTAATCTCTTCTCAAAAACTAAGGTTCTCATGAATATTTTACACATGCCAATGAAAACTTTAATGTCCTTCTCGGGTTGAGAACCCTTCATTTTATGTATTCAAGAGACATCAAAGCCATTTTGCAGGCACTTTCTTGTAAACTATAACCTCAAACTGGGTAAAAAAACATGGTATAACCTATAAAACCACTAAAAATGATCAAAATATCATTATTATCATGATATCTTAATCTCATACCTCATTTGGCCACCCTCTCTCTCTTTGTTTGCTTAGACCTTGACTTACAAACAATGTTAGGCCTTGAGACTGATCTTTATGCCACTGTGAAATATATCAACACTTCATATACATGCCATAGAACATATTACCATGATAAAATAATGTCAAACATAATTAATATGTCTTCTCAACACCTCATGGCATCTCATTAGGTTAGAGAGGGTTCATAACTAATATAGTTGTTGACTTAGACTTAAGATATTAATCCTATAGGCTTACCTTGAAATTTTTTTGAGTACTCAAATGCTTCATATTCATGCTAAAACAACCTCATGTAACATTTTGTTACTTTTTACATCCATCTCACTATGACACCATGCTCTTTCATTCACAAGACTAGGCATCCAGTGTACAAACCTTCTCAAGTCTATTACTAGGTTCAAACACTTGATAACTTCGACAAATGATCTTGAAAAACTCTTTTATGATTATACACATTACTCACATTCCTTATATATTCCTCAACCAATTTCATACCTCTACATAAACATCTTCATACTCACCATGAACATGATCATGATATGACTATGCTTGTTATGACTAGGCTTCTTAAGACACCTTATGCTTCAAGTAATAGTAATAACAAATATTCTTACCTTAAACTTGACATGAATCTTGACATCAACCTCAAAAGAATAATTAGGTTTCCTTAAAATTATATCATGACATAGAGACATTAGGTTTGATTCAAATTATCTCTTATCACATGGCTCATATCTCATAAACAACTCACCATGCATCTTTATTAGATGCACTTTGACATCAATGACATCAACCTTGACATCAATGAAAACACTTTTCAAAAAACTCCCCCTTTATAATTGATTTGAAAACATTCTTCAAACTAATCACTCTCATCTCCCTTATTGATATTTCTACCCCTTTGACATTAATGACAAAGGTCTTCCACAACTATCATCTAGAATCATACCTTATTAGCAATAAAATTTCAACATAAAAAATATGAAGAATAAAATAAAAATGCTCCCCCTTACTCTATGCATAAATTAATCAAATGAAATTATATTACAAGACCTCTTCAGAACACATATCAAGCTTAGTCAACAACTTGAATAGCTTCCCCTCAAACCAACCATCCACCATGTTTCCACTAACTATAGAGTGTCTCCATAAAGACTGATAGAGTTTGATCTTTCCATAGAGTAATAAATTAACACAAATTTAGGATATTCCTAGATATTTATGCTCTCACAAGGATGAATATCCTTCACTATCCTTTTAGGATTGATTGATAATAGGCTTGACTTCTTTATCAACCATTTTATCATCAATGTGAGTTGACAACAAACATTCTTGACTTTATTTCACATCTGAAGTGTATTATATCACAACAAATAGTCCACTTGAGCTTTTAGACTTGGCATGACTCATATTCACTATCTTTGGTTTCCATACATTCATTTGCCTTCTTTATTGCACTCTGGGGGCTTTAAACCTCATGTTTTGACTTGATGACCTTCAAAATCTATTATGATAGAATATTGAAATGTTTCCTAAATTATGAAAAATATATCAAACCACCTTATACATAACATTTGAATGATGTGAGTTATGACTCCTTCCATAGTACCATGAATACTCATTTTTGGAGGGTCTTCTACACTCTTTTACTCTATGACCAAATTTATTTCATACAAAAAAATAATCATTGAGTGAGTTATCATACCTCATAGCATTAGGTTGTTTTATATATATTTTCATGTTGACCTTCTTGTCTTTAATAGCCTTATCCTTGACTTGAGATAACACCTTTTGGTCTTCTTTAAAACCAAGACCTGTTTTATCACTTATAATATTTTGACTACTAAAGATGTCATCTAGAGCCTTAGTGCTCTTTTAAGACTTCACAAAGGTCTTTACCTTGCTAGATGCTTGATCCAACTCAGCCTTTAAGGATTCCACCTCAATTTCATACTTGGTACATTCTTCCTCTTTATTCTTTAGGCTTGCATGGACTATGTCCATCTGTGATTCAATTTGATTGATGATATTATCATTCTCCTTGGAAGTGTTACTCAACATTTCCTTAAACAATCTAATCTACTCATCATATTCCTTAACTAAATATCTTTGTTTTTTATTCTTTATTCTTTATAATTTCAACTCCTTTAGGGCACTTACAAATTCTACCTCAAGATTCACTTCAACTTCTTATTCATCTAATTCTACATCAACCATAAGGTTTTTCCCATTTGGGCAACCCCTAATTTTTAATTCTATGGTCATAGATAAGGTTTCATTATTTTTATGTTCATGTTCATTATTACCATAATCACTATCAAATGTACTTGAGTCACATAAAAAAAGGTATCTTCTTTAGCATAGAATATTCTCTTGTTCTTGAATGTTCCTTTCCTACCTTCATACTTCTTGAACTCCTTATAATTTTTTATCAAGATTATAGGACTTCTTGTCATCTCCATGATGTTCATCATGTTATTCATTATTATTAATATCATTTTTAATATGCTTAGATGCAAAGTGACCAATCTTACCATAGTTGAAACATTTGAATGGAAACATACCCTTTTACTTACTACAACCAAACCTCAACTTTCTTGCAAACATGTCTATCAGCTAATCATCACCAACATCTAAACAATCCTAGTTAGTGACATTCTTGGATTATAAATTATTCTAAACTTTTAAAGTTGCTTCTTTCTTAGGAGTTCTTCTTTCATTAATTCTCATCTCATAAGTAGTCAAGATGCCATGAAGCCCATACATCTCTAGCTTGTCCAAATCTTGCATCTCTTCCAATGTAGAAACATTAGAGTGAAACTTAGGAGTTATATATTTTAACACCTTTTTTACAAATTTATATTCTTCCACTTATTCTCCCAATACCTTAATGATATTGATAGCTTCATAAACCTTCAATAGGTAAGATGTAATTATTTCATCTTCATTTATCTTCAGACTTTCAAATTATCTCATATGGATCTACAATCTAGCTATATTTACCTTAGTTTCACCTTCATATATGGTCTTAAATTTATCCCTATCTCTTTAGATGATACAAAATACACCACCTTTGCAATATCTACCTCTGAGAGGCCACAAATAATATCATTTATTGCCTTGAAGTTGTTTTTGCTAACCTTATTACCTGCTACATTAGTTGGTGTGATAGGAGGAATGCTATATCCATCCATAAATAACTAATAAATATCATGACCTTGAGACATAAAATGTATATTCATCTTGACATTACAAAATTAATAATTAGGTCTATTCAATATAGGAGCCTTACTAGTAGAGAAACCACCTTGAGCTTGATGAATAGGCATCCTTGATTTTAGGATCTCCTTTAGGATTTTAGACCTACTTCAAAGGACTAAGATCTGATACCAAATGTTGGAAAAAAATACTAAAATGGAGGTTAATTAGTATTTAACAACTTCATTTTCAATTTCACTTAATCAATCATTAACACATAGATCAAGTAATGCATAAGCAATTAATTATATAAGTATAAAACAAGATTTCACAAGTAAACACATAATATATGTGGGAAAACCTCAAAGGGAATAAAACATATCCATATATATGAATGGACTATATTCCTATAGGAAAAACATCAAATTAAGTAAAGCAACCACTTCACATGGAACACCAACCCCAACTAACTAAGCATCAACTTACAAGGCGGCACCAAGCCCCTAAATGACTCAAAACCAACTTAACCACCTAAAATTTACTATCACCTTTAGAATACCCTATTTATTATACAATATATGATGACCACTTCTTCATATATTCACACTCTTGTCCCTCTCAAACTACCTTTTAGCCTTCTTGATTCAACTAGCCCTCTTCATGGCTTGATTAGGTCATATGACCTTTATTTTCATATTAAAAAACACTATCACAACTTCATCATAATTATTATAAACACATTTTATGTTATAAAATACCTTATTCTACTTACCAATATTTTATTTCATTCACTTCTACTTCTCACACACAAATAGGCTTAAAATTGCCTAGTATTTATACAAGTCTCTTATTCATATCCTTATTAATCGCCCAAATATCCTTATCCTCTTATTTATAACATTAAATGGATCTTAGGATACCTCATAGACATGAATAAAATTTTATTTAAGTCCCTTTAGGTCTGATCTACCTCAATTAGGCCTTATCTCATCTTTGGGTCTCATGGAGACCTAATCCTATTAGGTCTATTTAAGACACATTACACTTTGCCTTCTTTAGATCAATTTTAAACACTTAACATAGAGATAAAATATAATATTACACTTAAATATAAAAATTATAATCTAATATAGGATTCATAATGATTTTTATCTTTAATCACGACTTGAATCACACCATTAGTATTGTTCATAATTAGATTTGTGCATACCCAGAAAGTCTATCTTGAACAAATGAAGAATAAACACAATTTTATCAAAAAACCATGGAAAAAAATAACACATAAAAAAAATAAATTAAATTATGTTAATCACCATGCTATTTATACTTCACAACTTAATGTAAAAGGACTTAAACCCTTCTTTCCAAGGACCTCACCCAAAACTGCCAACTAGCCTCAAAATAGAGTCAAGGAAACATGAACTTATGACATCTAAATGAACACACTAAATTAATTTTAATTAATTAATATGGTTATAAAACATAATTTTAATAAAATACAACTAAAATATCATAGTCTCTAATGGAAATTATTGGTTTTGTAGACCAATTTATTATCTTTAGTACACATAGTCAAACCTAAACCAGTCAACCCATTTTGGCTTCAATGTTTCAAGCAATTATACTAAGTTAAAATAGTATATAAATATATAATATGTTAATAAATTAAAAATTAATAAAATAATTTATTGTATATATTAAATCATGTCATATATTCTCAAACTCATCACTACAACCTACTTACCCAAAACTGCCAGTTTACCTTGAAGACCACTCATGGTGATTTTGAATTTTAACACTTATATTACTACTTTAAGAGAAATAAAATTAATTTTTATGATATTATAATATAATTATAAAAATATAATATATAAATATAACATTTCCATATGGAAATATTGGTCTTGGAGACCAACCTCATAACCTTACACCTTTATTATCTTATTTGCACTAGACAAGTCAACTTAAGAGAAAAAATTTCATCATATACACTAACCTCCAAAAATTATATAAAAAATTAAAATTTATTATAGGTATTTAAAAATTTATCCATGGATTTTTATTCATCCCTAATCTATAACACATCCCTAATCACCTTCTCACTTCTACCTACATTTTTCACTATTTATATCATTAGGCCTGTTAGCGATTAGTCAAATTATATGATTAGTTTAGCACCCATGAGGGATATAATATAATTATAAACCAATATTTATATCAAATCTAAGTCTCAATATTCAACCTTCATCTATTTTTTAACTTTGACTTGGTTAACTATGATTTCTACAACAAATCTCTAAGAAATAAAGCATTTCTTATTGGGTCCACTCACACACCTGACAAACCAATAACACCTAGAGGTGCCAGAGAGAGTTTAATAAAACTTAAAATCACTTAAATTTCAATATCATTCCATTTTTATTATTTTATAAAAACATCTTTAACATTGGGTCATTGTTAAGGTTTTATAAAGGGTTAACATTATTTCTAGTGTTGATGATTATTCATAAAGGATTGCCCCTCATTTCCAAAACTAATGAATAGATATATTATATATATATCCCTTACTCATATATCCTAAATATATGAGGTTCCAATGTATAGGTTACACATTATAATGAACACTTGAAAGTCCTCCTCAGGTTGAGAAGCCTTCATTTTGTGCACTTGAGATACCTCAAAACCACTTTTCATGGCTTTTATTGCAAACCATGACCTAAAAATTGGTAAAAACAAATAGGATAACATATCACACCACTAAAAATTCTCAAATTCTCATTAATATCATGAATTTTTAATCTCATACCTCATTCGACCACCATCTCTCTCTTTGCTTGCTTAGACCTTGACCTACAAACCACATTAGGCTTGAGACTGACCTTTATGTCACTATCAATGCTCTCAAAACATCATTTTAATGAAATAAAAACTATTAAAATGATTAAATATTATAAAAATCCTTAATTTGTCTTGTCAACATCTCATGCCATCTCATTAGGTTAGTTAGGGTTTAGAAATAGTCTAGTTATAGACTTGGACTTAAGATCTCACCCCTATAGGCTTACCTTAAATATCTTATGAGTGATACAATGAATCATATAATGATAAAAAACCTCATAAATTATCTTATTCCTTTACGTATCCATCTCACTAGGATACCATGCTTTTTCATGCAAAAGACTAGGCATCTAATGCACAAACCTTCTCAAGTCTCTTACTAGGTTTACACACTTGACAACTTTGACAACTGATCTTGAAACACTCTTTAATGATTTTACACCTTTCTCACATGTCTTATATTTTCCTCAACAAATTTCATACCTCTACATAAACCTCTTCATGCTCATCATGAACATGCTCATGATATGATTATGCTTGTTATTACTAGGCTTGTCAAGACAACTTGTGCTTTAAGGACTAGTACTAAAAAATATGCTTACCTTGACCATGACCTAAATATTGAAAAAAACCTTAGAAGAATCATTATATTTCCTTTAAATTATCTCTCAATAGAGAGACATTAGGTTACCATCAAATTATCTCTTGTCACATGGCTCATATCTCATAGACCACTCCCCATGCATCTTTACCATATGTACCTTAACATCAATGGCATCAACCTTGACATAAAATTACATCAGCCTTGACATCATTGAGAACATTTCTCAACATATTAAATATTGTGTATGTAATCTTCCTCCTACTGGGTTACACACATGAGGATATAGATTGGACTTTTGGAAAATTAGCAACATCATTATAGAAACTAGACACATTTTAATTGCCACATATCAAAGACACCTATAGAACATGCCAAGATGGGTCAAACACATTAAATACTTACCTTGTTGATGAATTTTATGACTTTAAATACTTCATGGATCCACACTTTTTGGATGAAACCCATAATATAGTGGGTATTAACAAACCTAAGATGTTTAGGTTCTATGTTATGGATGGCATACCAATGATGGAATTTTAAGAAATAATAAAATAATTCCAATGGTATCATACAATCTTAATATAGTGTACAAAGTATATCGGTGAACCAAAATTTCTATAAGGGAAGCCTCCTCTATCACCTTTAAAATAACTAAAAGAAAAGAAAAATCTGAAAAAGGGAATAAAAGCATATATTGAACATTTGGGAAAAAGTGCAACAAGTAGAGGTAGAGAATATTTGATTATAAAGATAACATATTGGTAAAATGTGTTCTGTGATTTGGATAGACCATTTTAAAATTTTATAAGGATGAAAAATCTTTGTCTTTGGCCACAAATAATACAAGATAATGGCATATATGACTAAATAATAGGATCCATTCATTTCAACAAAGAAGACTAAATTAATTAACATATCCAAAGTAATAATGATAATTATGTTGGGCCTATTCAAGGAAGATATAAATAATAAATTAATCCATTGAAGGATGTGTGTGTGGGATAGATACTTCTAGTACAAACAAAAAATGAAAATGAAAATATAAAGATGGGAAGGGTAAATGGGGATATTTAACTTAAACTAAAAGGTGAGATTGTGTCAAAAAATATGAGGATTTAATATTAGAAACCCTCAAGGAGAGAAGTTGGTGAAGCATTGTATTAAGATTGTATGACATGTAATAAAACATGGATCAAATAAAATGAAATCAAACTTGACATTGATGTGGATAACGTCATGTAGGCATGGAAACCAAACAAAAAATGAAAAGATGGATTGATTAAGAATCTTGAAAATAAACATAAGGCAATTAAATAATACCTTACACTACTTGAAGAGGGTAATTATTACTAAGGTTAAACTATTGGATATAATAAATTAATGTGATATCATCTTGGCCTAAGATGTGGGTATTTTGAAATTTTTATTTGAATGTAGGATCCAACAACATGGTCTTGCATTTGTACCTTAATTTTCTAATATGAATTGAAGATTGACATTGATTTCTTTATTTGGCCATCTTCTATTCAAATTTTTTATCCCCACTTCTATTCAAGTTTCTTACTATTGACTCATTAATGAGGTAATCACATTATTTATTAAATATGAATGTAAGATTAATACATTTTTAGAATATTAATTTTAATAACTATGCAAAGCTAATAATTTATTTTGATAATTTAATGTTTAAATATTTAATCAATTTTTTTTCAAATAGTTTCCATTTACTATCAATATTCTACTTAATTTCATGGGAGATGTGATACTAACAATGAATCACTATAGGTTATGAGGTTATATCATACTAAGTTGATGATCTATGGATTCATAGAGGTCTATTTTGTTCTCAATGTTGCATCAACAAAATGTGCATATCTATTTAAACTTTTAGTGTACTTTATAACACCATATTTACAACTTTTTGTGCTCACAATTATATGATAACATATTATGGATTAGATGTTAACTTTAAAATTAAATGAGCCTTTGTGGACATGTGAGTTTGTGTATTTCACATTGATTTGTGGTTGGGTCCATTAGTCATGAAGATATCATGTACTATGTGGCATGAAAGTTAAATTTGTTAAAATTTATTTATAACATATCTAATTAGTCACACATTTTCACAAACAAAACAAAATTATTCAAAATTTATTTATACAAACATTCAATCTATTGATAGACGTGTATGTGGCTAAATAGGTGAGGTTATAAAATTTGAAACCTTGTGTAAGAGAAGGTGAATTATTGTATCTACATTGTTTAACTCTTATTAAAGCATGGATCAAAAAGTTACAAAAGTTATTTATTTTTCCTTCATATTGGTATTTTCCCTAGACATTATTAATTAATAAATATACAATATCTAATCCATTTAAAGCACATCAGTGTGACTATGAAGTGATTAATTATTTCTAGGAATATACTGGTACATAAAGTGGTGACTTTGAACTTTTTTTATTAATGTATGTGGTAACCATATTTGGTTTTACAAAAACATTCCCATTTTACACGAGTCTATAGGAATAATATGAGAAATAGAAGCCTATATTACTATCTTGGGTAGAATGGGCACATGCCCATTCTACACATTGAGATAATAATAATGACCTCTAAATTGATAATATAAGAAACAAAATCCCATGTTATTATCTAGTGTAGAATTGGTTCTTTCTAATTATACACAAGATTATTATGAATAATGATAAGTATGTTTAAGAATGGGCACATGGGAAATGAAAAGTATTGTCCAATAAATTTACATGTTGATATTAATTGTGTTTTATAGTGTCACTACTAATATTTTTAAAGCTTCCATGTCACATTGTGATTGGTTAATATATGATAAATTTTGGATAAATATTAAACATTACTATAATAACTATAATTAGGCAATAGTATGACAACAATATGGGGTCACATTATATAAATTATCAAGACACATTTAAAATATTGGACCATGCTCAACTATTGGTCCATTTCTCTTAAATATGAATGTAATGGTGAAAAAAATTTAATATATAATTAGAGTTTGATTCCACACTATAATTTGGAATCTAGTAGTAGCTATATTGGAATCAAATATCACACTTCTTAAAACTAATAATAACAATATTGGAATATGATATCTCACAAGTTAGAAACAAAGAATAGACATATGGAAATATAATTTCAACAATTATAAAACTAGAAATTAAAATACTATTAGTCCATATTCTTAAGAATATTCCCAAATTTAATGAAATGATGGTAAAATATAAAAATAGTTCCTAAACCAAATAAATCATTGCCTATTTTAGTATATTTTCAACTGTTATAAAATATAAGTACTCATCTATTTATTTTACCTACTATATTTAGTGTATTAAACTTTTAATATCATTGTAATTAGTTGAACATTTTAAATTTAGATGTATGTTTGAATTCCATATTTATAAATCTAAATTATTAAACTACTTTCTATCTTATTATGATTTTAAAACTAAATTAGGGTAAAATAGAAGGAATGGACACACCATCTATCATTCAAAAGGTAAAATGGACACATAGTGATCCTTATCCCATTGATTGAGGTTGAAAAGGAAGAGATTAGAATTGGTTTGAAATTATGGCAAACCCAATGGAGTGACATTGACCCCTATAAACTCATTGATGTGGAAAACATAAAATGATTTTATCAACCAAAAGTATTCGATCTTTTATAAAGATTAATTTCCATTCCCAATGCATTGTAAGGATCATATGTTGAATAGGTTGGTGAGATTGTATAGATTTGTGAAACATGATGAGATGATGATCAGCCTATTAAGTAAATACAATGAATTACCTATTAATCTATCATCTCAGGTGATGATTCACATTAACATGAATATTATTTCATATATAATATGACTACAAATAAGAGGAAATCCACTTCATGTCTACAATATAGGAAATCCTCCCATTTATTTATAAATTTAGTATATGTATGCTATAAAAACTACAGGAGTCCCCATTTCCCAAGTCACTAACACACCAATTATGGTACTTATATAATACATTATGCATTGATACTTATATAATACAAAAGGTATTATGTGGGTAATAAAGTGTGTAATTGATATTGTGCATCATATGATAATGTTGGAGGAGGAATTCAAATAGCCTAAATTTATTGCATTTGAGCTAAAAAAAATTGTAAAAAATGGTTTGGCTGGCATAATCCAATAATTTCAATACCAATATTTGGTACTTTTGCATTATTTACATAATGGATATCCCTTGATAGATAAATAGATAATGATGCAAATTACTATCTAGAATATGAATTCCCTAACATAATATGGCCATGTTATGGAAAACATTATGTATAAGTGGAAAATTTTAAATGATGGTGGATGAAAACTTAGGGCATGATATCATGTAACCCATGTGTGCCTAGGGATGTCTTAGAATACCTTGATCCTATTATAGACATTACCATCCCTTATAATAGATTATAGATCATAATGTATAAGATATAGAATCCACTAATAGTATATTTTATCATATTGATTAATATTCATATTGTAAAATTAGAAGTTATATAGTAAAAAACTTGGTTACATAGAGTGTTCAACCTTTAAAATCCATGCCACCTAGATACAAGTAGTAAAAATCTAAACCTGAGAAACCACAAAAAAAGTTTGAATCAATATTAGAAGAAACACCCACAAATCACAAAACATCTATTTCAAAAACCACTTTACCACCAATTAATAGGACCTTTAGAATAACACCTAAGCTAAGTGACCCATACATTCCAACTATCACAACTGAGAATTATATTGAGCCATTTGGAGTCGTTAAAAGATGAAATTATAAGTGTTGATCGATAGTGTCAATAATGACATGTATGGAGAATATGAGGAAAAATAATTTTTATTTTGGAAGGGTGTTTAAAATGTCAGGTTTGAAATAAAATTCCCCATGTTCCACTAGTTCAAACCACCCACTACCAATATCCATTAAAATTGACATGTTAGCATAAGAATAATAGGTTAAACATTGAGTATAAAATTTATTTTAGTTTGTGCAAGTGGCCAATATTACACAAGATCCAATTGTAGTATAAGAAAAATAACATAAGTTAATAATCATTAATAGAAACACCCAATGACACCTATCTTTTTTATAGAAAAAATAATAATATGATGTTGAAGCCATTAAATTAAGGATTATAGTAATAAAATTATCTACACCATGAGTTACAAAAATACACCCCATAATTTACAAAAGAATGGAAACATTTATAATTCCACAAACCATAGTCGAGGGAGCCTAGTATGAAGTTAAAATGTAAGAAACTCTTGAAAAGGCTCACCAAAATAAAACACTAGTCCCACCTATTCTAAGACCTTCCATTGGATTAATCACAAAAATAATTCATTTAAATAGTTTAGTCCTCCTAAAACACTTCTATCCTATTTTATAAATCACCCCTCCATATTTGTAACATTTTTCATCCTATTCCCCTACCCATAGAAAAAACCCTCATCATTACAATAAACCTCACTTACAAATCCAAACAAAGGAATAATCAACTTCAAACACTTTAAAGTCTAGGAATGAAGAAGATAAATATATGGAGGAGAAGGCATAAAAATATAATGATGACTTGCCTAAACAATAAAGGAAGATAATAGACAAAATACAAAGGATAAAGTGTAATAGAAGGATGCAAAAAATAAGGTTGAGGTGGATTAATTGACTAAATAAGTTGAGAATAAATGGATCATGGACCTACAAATGCAATAAAAAGTCAATAAAAAGGTTGAAGAGGAATAAAAAATAAAATCTATAATTGAAAAGTAGCAAAAGATAAAAAAGACTAAGAAAATTAGAAAAAAGAAGAATATAAAAAGAATGAGAAGGAAGAAGAAATGATGAAGACAAATGATTAGGTTATGTAATAAATAGAGACTACATACAAAACCTTGGTCCAAGCATAGGTAACATCATTCCAAGTTAGGATAGTGAAAGATACACAATAATTATGATTAAAAACAACACAACCATTAAGAACCTCTATGAGATCTAGTACAACATAAAGGTGGCCATAAGATGAATAATGCCAAAGCTAAGAGGACACTATTAAGTCTTGGTGGATGAATATCTAGGCCATAAATTCACAAAGTAAAACTTTTACCATGCCTCTAGTACACATCAAATAACCATTAATTACATATTTGGCTTCCTCAAATAAAATCACATTATCTTCCATAGCTCAAGAACTCACATTGGATGTTGAAAAAATTATGTTACAAGTAAATATAAGGTGTCACTACCTTTCATACTTCTATCACGTTAAAGGTAGATAAGATATAGTGAGATATTGAATAGTTTTGAAAGGAAAATTATGATCAACATGAACACTTGGTGAAGGCCAAAATGATAATTGAGGATACATTCCTAGATTTTGGTAAAATAAGTCTTGGGTGATTAGGTAATGTCTAAGTAAAAAAAATTTACTACACTCATCATTAAATAACATAGGATTGGGAAGAAACACAACTACTAAAAAAATCAAGACTCAAGTACAAAATATTTTCAGTGAATTCAAGGTAATATTTGAGTTAATCAAATGATATGGGAAAGTTATGGATACAATTTTGAACTAAGCCAATAATTTCTTATTAGTTACTTGACTATAATATTAGCTCCATGATGCATGGAAATATATCACCCCTGACTTGACATAAGTATATAAACTAAATGCAATCATGTAAATTCAAGTGTTAATGGTTGAAATGAAATACACTCCATAGGAGTCACTATTTTTTGAGTGAAAATGTTATGAGTATAATGCAAACATGGGAGTTGGAGATGTTGCATAACACATTCATAGGGGTGTATACAAATTGGTATTTGGAGTGAATTAGAAAAAGAATATAAGACATAGATAAAAAACTATGATACATTAGGAACTCATTTAAACTATGAGAGATGATGATATTCAAAAAATCATACAAAATCAAGTTCATCTTCACACACTTGTTTAGATGGTCAGGATGCATTGAAAGATTAGACCAATTACAAGAATGATTTATTAATCCTTATAAATTCATTCTAGGACATTAAGGATGAAATAAAATACATCCCCCTTGTACACTTCATCAAAGTAATATGTGTTAAGAATGTGACTTAAGAGTCACAACTAAAAAATATTCTTCCACCACAACATTCTCCATAATAGCATTTTAGAAAAATAATGACTACAACTTTATAATCAACATCATTGGTAGCTACATAATATATTAGTCCAAACCTCATATCACCATGTAGTGTTCTTCACCTCCACCATAGGAAGGTTTTACATATTTCATAATTTTAATCAATTTTTTGCATGATAATAATTTTTTGGGAAGAAATATTTTCAAGTGGGGTCAAGTTGGTTGAAAACTCATAAAGAACAGACTCTTGGTTAGCCACCCTATGAAAACTTGTAAAATAGGGTGGGTTGGTATGATAGTTAGTTAATTACCCAAAAGGGTAATAAGTTGTGTATGAGTGAAACTAAAATTTCTTCTCATCAAAGTAAGAAATAACCCTAAACAACTCCACTCTTAACTAAAATCACGTGTTTAGCATATGCACTATGATAATAATTTTTATATTAGGATGGGACAATGATTTAAGTTTGGTAATATGTTAGTATAAGAGTGTGAAATGTACTTCACACATACTATGTATGAATTTGAATATATGACAGATGCACAAGTTTGTATATTTTGTATAATTGGAAATATAAGTTAATATAACTATTAGATTATGGAACATCTACCATGAATTAAGAAGTGGAAATAAAAGGTCAAAAAATTGATGAGTCGCGTTCCATTTAAAGTTTATATATACCTAGTAATGGTATTATAATATGTTTTAAATCTCTCTTAATGAGATTTGATTCAATATAAATATCATTTATTCTCAATATTAAAATTTTGTGTGTTCTATGTTATATTTCTCTAATAACTAGTTTATATTCATATTTTTGGTTGTATAAGTTTCATATATCCACTTAGAAGGATGAATATAGTTTGTGATTGAAATTAATGTAAATATGTTATTATATAAAATTTTCAATCCATATCTAGCTTTTCATAATCTCAAATAGTTTTATACATATTTTTTTGAATATGTGATAATATGAATTATCAACATCTAGTGAGTTTCATCATAACCAAAAATACAACAACAAATACCATGTCCTAATGAGTAAAATTAAGGACCCTACTAACATTGGGTTTTAATAATATTATAATACCACCTTGTAGTTCTAATTCATTAATGAGTTCATTTAAAAGATACACAATAAATTTATATCAATAGTAGTTACATTGAATGTCTTAGTTCTAAAAATATCCTATATATATGCCACTCTACTAGATTTAATCCAATAAAATTATATTAGTGTTTATTTCAATAAGATCACTCTGCATGACTATCCTATAATTCCTATTTTCTTCACAGCATACACATCCTCCTATTTAATTCTAAAAATCCATGTTTTGTGTTGACCAGTGTTCTTCCAAATGTGAACTTCATTACTTGGTCAATATTGTAAGTGATCCCCATTTTTTTAGTATATCTACATGATCATATCCTTGAACACCATTCAATGTTGATGGATTTTTAAATAAATTGTCTCTTCCTTAAAAGACTTATTAATCTATGCATTGTATTCAAAACATATGCAACCATTACACCATGCTTCCCTCATAATTATGCACCTTGATACTTATCCAAAATTGAGATCCAACATCACCCCAAATTCATTTCATTGTTTGTCTCTAAATAAACTACCATGATCTTCTTATATTTCTCAAAATTTAGGCCATAAGTTTTTACCTCTACTTAAAAACTATTTTAGTGTGAAAGTGTATCTTAGATCAATTATATATTGTTGGTCATTTATGAGGTTAGACCTTTTAGTCTTGATGGTTGATCATAGAGCTATGTGGCATTCAAAGTTTTGGATACTATATCTAGAGACAACATTTCCAACACCTGTCTTAGGTTCTCAACCCATATATTGATCTACATTATGATATTTAAAACCCCTTATAAAATTATTTACATTGTTTGTCTATTTTATCTCCTAGCTCTTCTATGTGCTTGATAATGTTATCTCTCACATATATGTCTTTTATCTAGTATAATTACATAAATAGATATTATTTAATCATGTGTTCATAAAGAAATCAAAAATTTATTATTTTGGATTTTCATGCAAATTTGAAAAATATTTTTTATATTTTTATACTTTTTATTGGAGCACAGGTATCATTTTCTTATATATTTTGAGCTACACTTCAAATTTAATTTGCACATTTTATTTTTTATTTATGTGATTCTTATTTGGTGCAAGATCTTTCTCTTCTTTACTTCAATTACCTATCAAAAATTAACGATAAATTATTCACATATTACATAACTTCCATATTAATCCCATCAATTATGATAGGGTCATCCTGAAGGATGTGTTTCTCCATACTTGTAATTCTATACTCTATAATTAATAGATTATGCTCTACTAATGTGTACTTATTTTCTAATTTTTTCAAGTTCCTGTTGTAGTTTCTAGTGTATATGTTATTCAAAATATTATAGCATGATACCTCACTTTACATTTTAGCCAGATCCCACCCATATTGTATCTCACTCAGCTTGATTGGGTTTATGTGCATAGTTTCTTCAATATTTATATCAATAGTTTCCTCCTTCCACATACTATTCAATGGATCTTAGAATTTTAGCTCATCCACATAAGTATCCAAAATGAAGGAAATTTTATTATGCACCTATGTGGAACCATTCTCTTCTTATAAATGGTTTTATAAATATAGTTGTCCATCTATACACTTATTGGGGTACCTTTCTCTTATCTTCGTATCACCTTACGCTACACTATCTTCCTCAGTTGGATAATACTTTTTTAATCAAATGTTGCTGGTGTAATGGACTTGTTTTATTTATCTACAATGCTATCAAGTCCCTTTTCATCATATTTTTTTACCTCCACCAATTTTAACCCCTATTATCTACACAAGGCTTTATTTGTTTATTTTTATCTTATATCTATAGGGATAAAATATTTCAACCCATCTAGTCCTAATTGATTTTGTAATGTCTCTTTTTCTTTGGCATTAGATATTTCACCATACATTTACACACCAATACCCACTCGCATTGGGTTATCTTCTAGTATAATATGCTTTGGGGAATCCTCAAGGTTAGGTCCCAATTTTAGTCATGTGAAACATTTTATAAAGGGTTACATGCCAAATTGTGCTTTTAAAGTGTTATTTCACTCAAGTCATATACCTTGGGATGAGGCAAAAAACTCTCCTTATCATTTTTAGATTAATATACTATGTAATTAGTGTAGGTGTGAGTTTTTTGTTGGTGTGGACTATTTTTAATGGTATGGAAAGGATTAATTAGGAGTACATGGAGTGGGTGACACTTAATAGTGTGGGGAATAAAGTGGTATGGATTTATTTGGTGAAATAATAGGTTAATTGGGTGGTAGTGGCATAAATTCCTACTTATGCTCCTATTTTACCTCAAGCTATGGTAAAACCCACCATTTATTTCTATTTTTTAAAATATTTTCATTTTATGTTGTGCACTATGTTTCCCCCACTTCTAAATCATCTTACATAACATATTTCATGCTTTGTGATTTTTTATTCAGCTTGGTAGATGAGGTTTTTGAGTGATGTACTATATTTTTTTATTTGGGACCCCTAAATCCTCCCATTTGTCTTGAACTAGCTTATCTTGACTCATTTTCATAACCATTTATTCTTATTCTTATTCTTATTCTTATTCTTATTCTTATTCTTGGTTAACTTGATACACATCTTTATTTTTTTGGGCTTTAGTTCATAATAAATTTTATATGCAAATCATATTACTACCTCCTTCATTTGGGGGTATAGTTTAGTTTATTAATCATCCAATTCATTATCATAATTTATATATGATATTTACTAATTTATTAGTGCTCTAAGAATCAATCTATTTCTATCAGTTTTCATGTTATCCACTTTATTCTTCCATGCACTATATAATCTATTTATTTCTATTTCAAAATATTGCTAAAAAATATCATATGGAAGCTTAATCAATTCAAACATATTATTATCCTAAAAAATAATCTTCACTAGTGAATGATGTATCATCACTAAAAACTTATCATAGCCTTCATATGGTTTGATCAAGGTTTTAGATATGTGGCATTCATCACCAAAGGCTAAGATAATGTTATCATCCCACCTATCCATATTTATTTTGTACTATTGATGGTACTATTGATTGAGTCATTTGTTCACTTGATTAAAGTGCTAAGTGTTTATAATTTTTAATTCAATTTCATTATTAATTAATTTTTAGTCATATTTGAATTTTTTATACTCACCACTTTACTAGTGAATGCATACCAATTTGATCACCTTATTATATGTTCTAATTTTTATACTAATTCCCATCTAATTTCAGATAATAATTCATTAATTAACACCTCTTATCACTATTCCATCTAAAATATCCCGTTTAACCTCCTTCTAGTCAATCATGTATATCCCCTCTTCATATTTCATATCTTACATATACCCCATACATTATTAATTCATGTATTACATCACCTATTAGAACTTTAGTTATCTAATAAATCCCCCATACCCACTTCTAAATTTAAAATTCACAAAAACACAACTACCCACATATACCCTAGGTTCTCCTACATGCCTAACACCTAGTCTCCACCCTTCTCCTTCTCTACAAAGTTATATCTCTAGAGAATTGTAGGAAATTTTAAATTCCATATAATTCCCTCCTTACTATATAGAGTCTTCCTCTCTATAGGATTCTAATGAATTTTTAGTTCATTGGAAAATCTCCCTCCCTTGCTTATTTAAAACATTCTCACCCTTTGATAGGTTGTCGTTATATCTCTAATATAACCAATCAATGGGTTGGTGTCATTTTCAACTAGGGTAGTGTTTGATGAATATTTGCAATGAGATTATTTGGTATTAGAGTTTTACAATTCACTGTTTGTGGGGTTTACTTCTACTATGTATTCTAAATCCTAAAAATAGTAAATAAGACTTTAAATCTATCTTGAAGAAAAGTAAATCTACACTATTTCTTAATTAAATATCTCCTATTGACACTCACACCATTAGTATCTATAACTTAAACATTTGGCATAAGACATGTGATGCCCTCACTCCACTTGCCAGACTGGGTAGGATAGTTGGATGTTCCAAAATTTGAGAATGTTATCTATTATCACTTAAGCAACTTATGACAAATTATAAATATGAGATGAATTAACAAAATTACACTAATTGAAAAGTACACTCTTACATAAATAACACCTACTTACATTGAATTGAAATAACTCTTGTATGTAAATGAAACATACTCGCATTAAAGGAAATTCGCACTCGCTTTCGAAAAGAAAATTCACACTTGAATTTAAAAACAATCATTCTTTACTTTGAAAATAAATCACTATGAATTTAAAATAAATCATGCTTGTTGTTAAAAATAAATTATAATTTGTAGTAAATTAAATATACCTTAATTAAGAAATACTTCTAAACTATTAAAGTAAAAGTACCAATTTATCTTGAACCTTAGAGAGAAGTGGGCCCTTGCTCCTTCCTCAGAATAGGAACTAGTTTAGTTAGTAATAAAGGGAAATGCTAAATTCTATTTCTTTCAAAGTAACGTATATAAATATGAAATATTTCTTTTGATTTCTAAATTTTCTAGTTTCTAAATTTTCTTTATTTTTATTTTTAACTCTCTGGTATGATAAGGAGATATATATTTAAGCACATCTCAACATCTATTCATAAATTTCAAAATCTTGGTGAGCAAAATGCAAAAAAACTATTCATTCAAAATATAGACAATTTAGGAGTTAGATCCCATGCTTCTAAGAAGGAATTAGAACTGACTCAACTAACTATAGACAAAAAACAAATAATGTTGGGTGAATATTTTGTTAAAAATATAATAATAAAAAATGGTAATTTTAGCCATAGTATGATGAGATAAATCTCTTCTCTAAGCAAGGGGAGGCTCCCTTTTATTTTTAACTAACACAACACTTAATTATTTACACTTATTTCCAATAATTTTATCATAGTGGGTGTTGTCATATCATAAAATTATCATTTTTAAGAATTTATGTTTAATCACAAGCTTCCTTTCATTATTTGTGATATAATTTGAAAATCAAAGATCACTTGATGAACCAAATATAATCGACATTCAGATTTGTTAACCAGAAGAGTAACAAGAATAATACTAGTAGAGTAAACTTAAAAGATAGAATAAAGTGCATCCCAAAGTCTTCACCTTATTTCTAACAAAGATTAAAATTATCAATGAAGAATAATTGGCAGCCCAAAGTCTCCTCAATAATTCACTTTCAATGATGAACACAAACCCAATAATGATATTGTAACTCAAAGACTTCAAAATCAGCTTCCTAACACCTATCAATTTATAGAAATTCACACTGTGTTTCAATTAATTACACAATAAAATGTAATGGAAAATACATAATAAAATCTCCAATACAACAAAAATTTATTTCAACTCAAATATTGAAAGTTCACTTACTTTCTCATATATTTATTAACAAAAGATTTACAATTTGAATTCAAAATTTCAATATTGCTTATGAATTTTGGTAGCACTTCACTTCTATAGAAATTGGTGATAATTTTTACAAATATCATCCTCCTATTTATATAGAGGATATATGAACAAAAATAAGAAAAACATAAATACATTGACTTATTCATTGACAGTGTCCAATTTGACTTAGGACTATGCACTTTTTCTACATGTAAAATGTACCAAACAAAATTACACATGAAAAATTACAAAAAATAAAGTCTCCTTAGATAGAATAATGTCATCCTTTTTATTATTCTCTAAAAACTCCTCATATTTCTTTAAGATAACTTGGACTTAATTATTATCTAGGTTGGATGTACTCTTGGAGATGACAAGTACCCTTGTGATAGAATCTTCTAAGTTAACTGGTAAAGCCTTACTCTTGTCCATGATTATTTTTAGTTTATTCAATATGACTTTAAATTTAATTAATTTTTCAATGGATCTAGTGCGAAAGTACCTATTTCAGTCTTTGTTTGGAGCAAAGATGTAAATTGTTGAATAATAATCTCCACAGGAATAATTTCATGAGAATCATTTTTAACTTGACATGAGAGTTATCCAATTCTTTCTACAAGATCTAACATCCTATTATCACACATATCTTTAGCTTATTTGAGATATTTAGCTAAATTCTTGAGAACTTATCTTTTATTCTTCATAGATTCCCTATTTTTAATGAACATTTTTCTATTTGGAATGACCTTTTGCTCAAAAAAAATATCTAGTTTGAATTTGTGAAGTTGAGTCCATATATAAATATCCTTTTTAGTCAAATCCAAATATTGAGTGAGTGTTTCAATTATTTTTTGAATTTATATTTTCATTTCACTCAATTTCTTCAAAAATGCAATGGTAGAATGCAACATTTGAGTAGCTTGTGTTATTAATCTCTCAATCCAAGCATTAATTGCATGACCCTGAGATCAAATTTTCCTACAAGTAGAAAAGCTCTTTCATTATTTTCATTCATAATAGGATCAATGGACTCATAATGTTGAGTGATTTTTAGTAAAATAGAATTCAACTATTCCACTTGTATTTTGAGTTGATCTTTGACTTTCTTATCTTCATCATATCTCTCTATCAAGGAAGCCATTACTGCTTTTAAATCTTCCTTTGCCCCTTCATGAGTTTGTTTGTTGAGATATATCTATCTTACTACATATTAATATTCTTGAATGTCTTTAATATTTATATCTTTGGGAGGTACTGCAACTTTAGCATACTTATGCCCATATTCAAAAATTACCCTTGACATAGTTTTGGCCTTCTTTATAATTTTGGTGTTTACTGGGATAAGTTGACTAAGATCAAAATCATAAGGCAAAATAAATTATTTCTTCCTCTTAGGTTTTTGAAAAATTAGCCATAGAAGAAGAGGATATGAGTCTTCTTGAGCAGTAAAAACCAAGGATTCTGATGTTTTATGAAGAGCAATGGTTTATGAAGTAAGTGAAATGGAAAGTAGAATGGTAGAGGTATCTGATAGTAGAGTTGACATTGATGGGATAGTGATTATTAATTGTGGGGTTTAGGTTGGCATGAATGTTAATTTTAGGTTTGATGATATTTTTGACACTAGGGTGATAAAAGCTTGAGTTATCATTTTAGCATAATATGTGGACATGAATTTGTATATATCTTGTTGAGTGAAGTATAGATTGATTGGGGATCCCAATGATTTTTTAGGACTAGGTAAATTAGATAAATAATCAAAAACTTGATCTATAGTACCTTGGAAAGGGACTTGAAAGAGTGTGGCACTAGGAAGAGAAGGTGGAACCAAAAGATCAATGTGAGAGGGAATAAAAATAATTGGTACAGATGTACTAATGAAATGAACTATAGAGAATATCACATGAAAATTATTTATTGAGAGGATTAAACCATAGGAACTTCTAATTTTATGGATTCAACTTGTAGAGACTTTTGAACCAGAGGTTGTAAAATTATTGACTGAGATGGTGCCTCACTCAAATCTAGTTTCTCTTGTGTCTCTATTTAAACACTCTTATCAACACTAACTTATTTATCTTTCTTATTTCCTTTACTTATAAATATAAATCTTGGTTTCTGAGTGGATGTGGAGGCCTCTTCTTTATTCTTTATACTCAATTACTCATGCTTCCTTGTAGTGTTTTCATCATATTCTTATTCTGACCCTATTTTGAAATATTTTAATTTAATACATTTAGATTCCAACTAGGAATTAGTTATTCCAAGGATGGGTTGAAATATATCTCTAATAAACATGCATTCTTTTATAGACCATGGGATTTAAGGAATGGGAGTAGATGCAACTTGATCTCCTTCATATGAAGGATCCAATATATTCTTATTGTCAGAGAGATCAACTAGAATGTTGGCTATTTGTAGCTCTTGAATTTGATCACTAGTAAAATGACTATAATCAATTCTACTTACATCTTATTCAATTCTACATTCTACCTAAATATCTTGAATCTTATGAACATGAACATAATTGCATTTCAACTTTTCCTTCATCATTTTATAATCAAAATCTTTTCTATTTTTACACCTTTTAAGGGTGATCTATTGCATCTCAATTTCCATTGTCTTAGCCTTGGGAGTAGTTGAAATGGTGTACTAGCTAATGATTATAGGAAACTTGAATCCTCTTTTATGTGCATCTAATTTATTCTTGTGTACAATCATCATTTGTTTGCACATTACCATTAAAATCAATTTATCACTTGGGTATTTAGGTAGCATGTAAGGTTGTTAATTAAATCCATCTACCCTGATGTAGGTGAAATTTGGGAACTAAAGGAAAATTCAACCAATCATATTCAGTATTACCCATGCCTGATCTAAAACCCTTTTCTTCTCTAATTCTTGTTCAAAAATACAAATGAATTGGTAGAAGAAAGCATCGTTGACTCTTCTAAAATATTTAATACCTTATTTGAGGGTTAACTATGGATAATACTCATAAATAGGGACTTTCTTACTTTCACAAACATCGGTCAGTCTTAGAAAAGTTCTCATGCAAGCTAAAACATATACCAAATAAGAAGTCATATAAAAATTGAGAGAACATACTTCAAAAAGTTGGTGGCATATGGCATCACTAATCTGACTTCCCCAATAAATTATCTATTTATTTTTCTTAATGATAAAAATTTAGTCATACATCCATCCTTGAAAGATATTTGATGTGAGAAGACCTTTGACCCTACTTAGGAGAGTGATTAAATCTCCTATTTCCTCCATATATTCACTTTAGTAAAAACTTTTTGGCCATCTTGCAATTATATACCTTGGTGTCGTCACCCAATTTTAATTAATGTGCCTCTTTCATTTCTTGAGATTCTTATCACAATATTCCTAGGCTATTTCCACACTTATATCTAAAAAATCCTCAATGTTTAAAATATTAAAAAAATTATCAAAGTATTCTACATCTAGTCTAATTACCACTTTTCCACTAACATCTTTGACTGACCTAGTTTCTTTGTCAAAATGGGAAGCAGTTGTTAAGATGAACTTTGGATCTTGAGCTAACATAGGAAATGGAACTGCTAGATGTATCTCACTATTAAGAATAGGTTTCATATGGGGAGCAATAGGATCTCTACCTAACATTTGTAAAAATTTAGCCATGTCAACATGCCCAATCTTTGTATCTCCAATTTAAGCTACATTAGAATCTACTGTAGATGTTGTAAATACACCTTGAAGCTTATACTTCATTATTCTCTTAACTTGGGAATATTCTAACATTGATCATGTATCTTCAAAATATAATTTTAATTTTCTAGCTCATTTTTTCTCTTATTTAGAAAAGGTGTAGTTTATAGAAAATTCTTTGAACTACATCAGATGAAGGATTTGGTGTAGTTTAGATATAATTCTTTGAACTGCACTAGAATGGGTGTAATGTGAACTTTAGAGAAATTTCTTCAAAGTGCACTAGATTTCTCTAAAGTACACCAGACTATGTGCACTTTAGAGAATTTTCTCTAAAGTGCACTGAAATGGTCAAAAATGTGTACTTAAAATAAAATTCTATGAAGTTCACCCAATGGTGTGTACTTTAAATAAAAATATTTGAAGTGCATTAGATGGTGAAATATGCACTTCAAATAATTTTCTCCAGAGTGCACCTAAAAGGTGATGAAAGAAAATGCTCCTTTGTGCATCTCAGAGAATTATCTCTGAAATGTACCAAGAAATTTAGGGTTTGGGGAATTTAGGGAAAAATATTAATACAAAAATAAAAACCCTAGAAAGAAAAAGAAAGAAAGAAACCAACAAAAATCAAAAGTAAATTAGAGACATACCTAAGATACGAAAAAAACAAATGAAGACAAAAAAGTGAGGAACATGAAAATGATCAATTTCAACAAATTTGAGGGTAGTGAAGTGGAGTGCAATCGAGCTCAAAAAGGGTGGAAAAGGGAGTATTCATGCTTGATAATGGTGAAGATAAATTGTAAAAAATAATTTACATGGGTTAAAATATATATAAGAGGGGTAACTAATGTGAAATTAATTATCAACGTAGTGGTGGGCCTAGGTGTAGGAGTGAAGAAAAACTCTAAATTTTCATGTGTAAATTTAGACAAAAATAGCACTCCTACACGTGAAAAATTTGACTAAGTGAAACATTAGAGAATTTATCAGCTAGTGCATATAATGGTGTAGTTTATAAAAAATTCTTTGATTTTCACCAAATTGGAAAAGGTGTAGTTTGGAGAAAATCTTTGAACTATATCAGAAGAGAAACTTCCCTCAAAAACATTTTTTTAAAATAAAAACACAAGAATGAAATAATCTACCTTATTTTACGTGTTTAGAGCTCATGGGCTATGAAATAGACATGTTTTTTTAGGGGTTATCCCATAAATTGAGCCTACTAAATTCAAGGATAATAACTAGTTTTGACCAGGGAATTTCCTTGAAACATTCTTTGAAATACTTGAAGGAAAGAAAATCCTATAACTCTATGTGCCTTTCTCCATTGGGCCATGGAGTCAAGCAAAAGATGATACTAACACAAAAATATAGAATAATATATAGATATTTACAAAATGTACAAACTTATTTGGAACTTTACTAAGTGAAAAGCTTTAGATGTTTCCCATTATAAGGTAGTGTTAATGGTGTCCCATCTAGATATGCCAAGAAGAAACTATGTTCTCTACTAGGTTATTATATGATAAAAGGACCTTTCCATAGAGAATAAAATTTTCCATTTATTCCTTTTGTCTCTCTTCTTTTGTCCCATAAAATGACTAGATCCCCAACTCAAAATACTCATGATTTAGCTTTCTTGTCAAAAATTTCCTTGACGTGACTTTGATGTTTTGCAATATAGTCCACTACCTTTATACATTTCTCATCTATCTCGACAAGGTAAATAATATGCTTGTCTAAGGAGTTTTCAAATGTTTCATCTTCAATTGCCTTATCCTATTTGAGAGCTGGTAGTTCTAATGTCATTGGTATTATTACATTTAATCCATACAAAATTTGAAAAGGAGACATACCAATCACTCATTTGAGAGTAATACAATCAGCCCACAATGCATTGCACAATGTTTTATGCCAAGTCTTTTGATTATATTCTACTAGATTCTTGATGATAGTTACCAAATTCTTATTACTCGACTCAGCTTGACCATTCTTTTGAGGAAAATATTTAGAAATATGAGACAAAATAATCCCATATTCAAAGCAAAACTGAGTCATCTCATGGGATATGAAACAAGCATCATTATTAGTTATAACTTTATTTTGCACACCAAACCTTTTAATGATATTATCTTTAAGGAAATTTCAAACAACCTCTGAAGTGGCATGTTTGTTTAGAATTGATTCCACCCACTTGGTGAAGTAATCCATAGCTGTGAGAACATAACAATGACCAACACTTGACAATGGGTTCACTACACTAATGAAATCAATACCCCATTTCTAAAAAGGTTCTTTAATGACTACTAGATTGAGAAGCAAGGTTTCTAACTTAGGTTTCCCCACAAAATATTGGCACTTTACACATTTATGCACCCATGCGTATGTATCTTGAAAAAGTGTTGGTCAATAATATCTAGCCTATAAGATCTTATGATCTATGATAGGGGCTGAAAAATGTCCTCCACATGCTAAATCAAGGAAATATTCTAATAAATTTCCTTGTTGTGCCTTGTCTACACATCTTAGAAATATTCCATCAATGTTTCACTTGTACAAACCATTATCCCAAAGGACAAAATTTTTATCCTTGATCTCGATTGTCCTCTTCTCTTTCTAAGATAAATGTTCTAAACACTCTCCATATGTGAGGAAGTAAGCAATATCAGAATACCATTCATCCATAATACTTACAAGCAAGACCATGCGTAGTTTTTCCATATCTCTTTCATTGCTAGATGTTTCTTCTAAATTGGTCTCTGTCATGAGTTCAAAAAAACCTTTTCCACATAAAATTTTGGTAGGCTTGATCTCCATATCATATTATTGGATTTTATCAATCTAATTACCTATTTGACCTCCAAAATCTTTTTGATTCAAAATAGATTTAATAGTAGAATTTGGTACTAATATAATGGTATGAGAATTGAGGATGTAGTACCTAAAATGCTTGACTACTTTCACCACCACATATGCATGTTTTTCCATGGATGAGTACTTAAGCTCATGAGCCTTCAAATGGAAGCTCATGAATGATATAGGAGATTCAATCCCCTCTTCATTTGGTTATACCAAGCTTATAGATAAGATATGATCAAAAACATAACTATACATAATGAATTTCTTAGTATAATTAGGGCAAACTAGGATAGGAGTAAGTGCAATGGATTTTTTTATCTCATGAAAAACCATTATCCCAAAGGACAAAAATTTTATCCTTGATCTCGATTGTCCTCTTCTCTTTCTAAGATAAATGTTATAGACACTCTCCATATGTGAGGAAGTAAGCAATATCAGAATACCATTCATCCATAATACTTACAAGCAAGACCATGGGTAGTTTTTCCATATCTCTTTCATTGCTAGGTGTTTCTTCTAAATTGGTCTCTGCCATGAGTTCACAAAGACCTTTTCCACACAAAAGTTTTGTAGGCTTGATCTCCATATCATATTATTGGATTTTATCAATCCAATTACCTATTTTACCTCCAAAATCTTGTTGATTCAAAATATATTTAATAGTAGAATTTGGTACTAATATAATGGTATGAGAATTGAGGATGTAGTACCTAAAATGCTTGACAACTTTCACCACCACATATGCATGTTTTTCCATGGATGAGTACTTAAGCTCATGAGCCTTCAAAGGGAAAATCATGAATGATATAGGAGATTCAATCCCCTCTTCATTTGGTTATACCAAGATTATAGATAAGGTATGCTCAGAAGCATAACTATACATAATGAAGTTCTTGATATAATTAGGGAAAACTAGTATAGGAGTAAGTGCAATGGATTCCTTTATCTCATGAAAAACATTTATTCCTTCTATATTCCAATGAAAAGTTTATTTTCCTTTCAACATATCAACAATGTGGTGAGTCTTTTTAGTAAAATTATGAAAAATTATTCACAAAAAAATAACCTTCCCAAAGAAAGAATACACTCCTTTCATACTTGATGGAAAAGTAATATTTTGAATTAACTTAACTTGATTTAGATCAATT
This sequence comes from Torreya grandis, assembly GCA_037957365.1. Taxonomy (NCBI): domain Eukaryota; kingdom Viridiplantae; phylum Streptophyta; class Pinopsida; order Cupressales; family Taxaceae; genus Torreya; species Torreya grandis. The sequence continues at coordinate 436,875 of JARHVA010008409.1, forward strand.
TTGATTCCTTCCTTGGATATAATATGTCCAAGGATATTTCCCTCTGTAACCCCAAATATTGACTTCTTGGGATTAATAGATATCCCATGTTCATGGCATCTTTCAGGTGCTCGCTACAAATGGTCATAATGATCTTGATGCTTTTTTGAGAAAATGGTTAGATCATCAAGGTAGACTACAATGGACTTATCGATTATATCTCAAATTTCTAAATCCATAGCACTCTAAAAAGTAGCATCGATATTTATTAATACAAAGGCATTCTTCGATACGCAAAATTACCCCATGGAGTAGTGAAGGTTGTATTATGGTGATCTTTATCAGGAAACTCCACTTAATTATATCTTGATAAACCATCTAACATAGATAATGTCTCTAAACCAATCACAATTTGTAATACCTGATCTATTATTGGGAGTAAGTAATTATCCTTAAGTGATAATTGATTCCAATTCTAGAAGTCAACACAAATGTGGATCTCTCTATTTTTTTCCTTCTAAGAACAATATTTACCATCCATGTAGAGTGATGTATGGGAAAGATAATGTGATCATTCAACATATTTTGAATTTTAGTGAGGATTGTACCTAATATTTTAGGATTATACTATTGTTATTTTTGCTTGTGAGGCTAAGATCCTAGCTTGAGAGGAATATCATGTTACACTTCCTTAGGTTAAAAATATTTTAAAGCAACATCTAAATATGCTAATACATCAATGTACTAATGTAGAAGAGTCACCAACTTTTCTCTTTCCTCTGATGAGCAACATTTCCTAATATTTATTATTTTGGGGTCACCTTTTGTTCCTATATTAACTTTATAAATTTTTATAGATGAATTAGATTTTGATTGTTGATGTTTGATGAATTTATCATGCTTATCAAAAAGTCTTTCCAAAGATAGAAACCCTTTTGGAATTTGATTCCCTTTTAGCTACAATATTTCTTTGCCAGTTTCCTCATTAACTTCAAAAATTGATTCTTGAGGAGTGGAATCACTTCCTTCAAAATATAACTCACTAAAATTTTCCACCTTCTCTAATAATGAGATGACTTCCTCATCATTATTAAAAACCTACTAATGATTAACATTGTCAAGAACACTAGGTCAAAAAACCATCTTAATAGTATACTTGTTTCCTTGAAAATCTTTGTGAGGAATGAGGAGAGTGGCTAAAATGTCCAATGAATCATCTCTATCATTTTATTCTCTTAGAACTGATGATATATTAAATGAATCAAAACTCTCCATGTAATCCCAAACTTGATTGTAGTAATTCCTTCATCTTTCATTCTTTGTTTGATATAAGTTCTTGACTTGACAAATGATTAGATCAGCATCACCTTAGGCATGCATATTTTTTATTCCTTTCATTCATGTAATTTCCATTCCTAAAATCAAGGCCTCATACTCAGGAGTATTATTAGTATTATCAAATTGTAATTTGAAAGAGAAAGGAAAAAAATTCCTTTTGGGATATGAGAACTATTCCATCTCTAGATCTAGTTGATGAACAATTTCCATTGAATTTGAAAGTCCAAACATCATTTGAACTCTCAACCTTAATAGTGTCAAAATTCAAAATATCCTCATTTGAAGGGGGAAACTCTTCTATTTTTTGATATTTTTCTAAAATATCATTTGAAGATATTGGATCTTCATCTGTAGTCAAGAAATATGTGTCCATTCCAAAGGTTTCAAAAAGGATTTGATATTTTGGGTCTTCTATCTTTGTTATAGTGTACTTTTCTTTCTTTTCTAGGTGAAGTTTCTACATAACACCCTTAGTAGGTATTCTAGCCTTAGACCAATCCATATTGATTTCTCCTCCAACATCTTTATAAAAGTTACATCCCAATAGAACTCCATATGAGACCAAAACATCAACAACTAGAACTATCATTTTGATCTTTTTCTTTGGAAACGTAGCAAATACAAATTATGCATCCTTGATTTGGCCTATAAGAGGTACTAGTTTATTTTCCATTGAGAAGCAATGACCAAAAGTCTTTGTCAAGGTTAACCCCAAGGTAGTAGCCACCTTAGTAGGCATCACATTATCAGAAACACCCAAATCAATAACACAATTACTGAGCTTATAACCATTGACAAATAAGGAAATATAGAAAGGTTCTATTTTTACAAAATTATGTGGAAGATTTATAACCAAGCTATTTTTCTTTGATTATGGCTTAGGGTTAATTTGTATACTCTTAGATTAAGTATGATTAGAATTGATTTTTTTCTTTTTACAAATTTTACCAATCTTTTAAATTGATCAGGGTTTGATTAGAGGTATTCTTCCTCTAACATTTGGATTTTAGTCTTCTTGGCATGATCAATAATATCAAAATCTAGATATGGGGCAGTTGAGGAACACAAAACATTTTCATTTTCAAGTTTTAGGATTTGGGAACTAGGTCTAGACATTGAAGCAAAAGAGGTAGAATTATGAGTACTTACATGTTTATCTACCATCCTATCCTTTGGTTAAACTGGAAAAGGAGTTCCTCTTCTAGAAATTGTAACCACCTTTCATGGTTCATCCTTAGATTTTATTTTATCAACATTTTGTTGTTAATTTGGCTAACTTTAAGAACTAGTGAAAATGGCATAAGACTCACCATGTATATCTTCCTCTTGTTCAACTTCTTCAAAGTTAAGAAACTTGATATCGAATTCACCAGCTTCTCCTTCTTCGTTTTTGGTAAAAGGAGTAGGATTTTATTCTAGAACGTATTCTAATTTTGGAACATCATCATTTTTAGGTTCTATCCAATTGACTATTGCATCATCCAGAGGTGCCTCTAATGTAAGCCTTGCTTGTGTTGGAGGAAGCTTATTCAGATTTTGATTCCTAGTAGCATTATTAAAATAATTTAAATATGTTCTCCTAGGAACATATTTATATGAAGGAAAAGACATGCTTTCAGACATTTTTTTAAAAGTGAAATCAATTCATTTTCTAACTTTTGAATCATGGGTCCATGGTGTTAGTAGAAGATAAAGTGGGGGAAGGATGCCCTCTAGGTTTAATTGTATTATTTCTCACCTTTTTTGCTAGGATTAAATCATATTCTACTTCAGTGGCTAAAATTTGATCATCATCATGATTATTTGGATTTGTTCTTTGTAAAAGAAAAATCACTTCTAGTAGTTGATAATTGATGAAGAAGCACTTCAAATTATTATATGTAGATTGAGAAACCATCAAAATCCTATACCTCAACTTATTAAACTTTGACACAAACTCATGTATAGGCTCATGGGCTTCCTTCTTCATTTTTTTAAGCTAAGCCAACAAGGCATGAACATCTTCTAAAGGCTTGAATCTTGTTTCAAATTTTGTCTTGAACATAGCCCACTTTGTGATAGTATTAGTTACAAGATGATAGAACCAATTAGTAGCAATGCCTTGGAGTGTTTCTACAAATAATCTTATAGAAAAATATTCATGTTCCACTCCAAGAACTCCACATAAAATTTATAATGCAATAATATGTTCATTTAGATGTTGCTTTCCATCACCATAAAACTTAGGAAATTCTTTCCATGAGCCACGAGATAGTTCATGAGATGGTGGTGTCAAATTCAATTAACCAAATGCATTACCCCATGGACCTTGTGCTATCATCCTTTGTGGATTATATGGAGGTATTACAAACCTTTGAAAAGTCAAAATAGGCAAAACTCTATGAATGTTGAAAGCTTCTCTTGGTATAGGAGATCTTGTATTTCTAGGTAGAAAAATTCTTGTATGTTGAAGAGCTGACCTTACGCATGCTAGAAAAAGATTAAATTTATTTTCTTGAAATAACTCAAATGTTAGATCAATGAGTCACATTGCCCTTCTACCATAAGTATAGTTTTGTTCTACTAGAATGTGAAATTAATTAAAAAAAGGATTAACTACAATAAAAAACTAGAAAATAATAAAGTGTTGGTATATTTCAATCGAATGAGTGTAGAGCTTATTCACTTGATCAAAATCCCCAGCAAAGTCACCAAAAAATATTGGGTAAATATTTTGTTAAAAATATAATGATAACAAAATGGTGATTTTATCCATAGTATGATGACATAAATATCTCCTCTAAGCAAGGGGAGGCTCTTTTTTATTGTTAACTAACACAACACTTAATTATTTACACTTATTTATAATAATTTTATCACAGTTGGTGTTATCATGTAATCTAATTCTTTTTTTTAAGAATTTATGTTTAATCACAAAATTTATTCTATTATTTTTGATATACTTTGAAAATCTAAGATCACTTGATGAACTAAATATAATCGATATTCATATTTGTTAACCAAAGGAGTAACACGAGTAATACCAATAGAGTAAACTTAAAATATAGAATAAATTGAATCCCAAAGTATTCACCTTATTTATAACAAAGATTAAAATTATCAATAAATAATAATTGATAGCCCAAAGTCTCCTCAGTAATTCAATTTCAATGATGAACACAAACCCAGTAATGATATTGTAGCTTAAAGACTTCAAAATCAACTTCTTGGCACCTTTTTATTTATATAAATTCACACCGTGTTTCAATTAATTACACAAAAAAATTTAATGGAAAAGACATAATAAAATATCCAACAATTTTTTTTATTTCAACTCAAAGATTAAAAGTTCACTTGCTTTCTCAAATATTGATTGGCAATTGATTTATAATTTGAATTCAAAGTTTCAATATTACTTATCAATTTTGGTGGCACTTCACTTATAAATCAATTGGTGGTCCTTTTTACAAATATGATCCTCCTATTTATAGAGAATATCTATGAAAAAAAATAGGAAAAACATAAATACATTGACTTATTCATTGACAGAGTCCAATTTGACATAGCATTGTGCACTTTTCTTATGTGCAAAATGCACCAAAAAGAAATTACACATGAACAATTACAAAAACAAACTAAGTGTCCTTAGACATAGGAATTTATTAATTTTTATTCTTCTCTAAAAAAACATCATATTTATTCAAGATATCTTGGAATTCATTGTTATCTGGGCTAGATGTACTCTTGCAAATGACAAGTACCCTTGTGATAGAATCTTCTAAGTTAATTGGTAAAATTGTGCTCTTGTCCATGACTATTTATATTTTGTTCAAGATGACTTGAAATTTAATGAATTTTTTGATGGAATCTAGTGTGAAAGTACCTATTTTAGTCTTTGTTTGGAGCAAAGATGTTAATCTTGAATAATAATCTCCACAGGAAGAATTTCTTGAGAATCATTTTTAAATTGACAGGAGAGTTTTCCTATTCTTTCTACAAGATCTAACATCTTATTATCACACATATCTTTATCTTCTTCAAGATATTTAACTAGATTCTTCAAAACTTATCTTTTATTCTTCATAGATTCGCTATATTTAATGAACATTTTTCTATTTGGAATGACCTTCTACTCAACCAAAATCTCTAGTTTAAATTTGTGAAGTTGAGTCCATGCATCAATAAATTTTTCATTCAAATTCAAATATTGAGTGACTATTTTAATTATTTTCTAAATTTTTATTTTCATTTCACTCAAGTTCTTCAAAAATCTAATGGTAAAACACAATATTTGAGTACATTGTGTTATTAATCTCTCAATCCAAGCATTAACTACATGACCCTGAGATCCAATTTTTCCTATAAGTAAAATAGCTCTTTCACTATTTTCATGCACAATAAGATCAATGGTATTAGAAGGTTGAGTGATTTTTAATAAAATAGAAGTCAATTGTTCTACTTGTATTTTGAGTTTATCTTTGACTTTCTTGTCTTTATCATATCTCTTGATCAAGGAAGCCATTGTTGATTGTAAATATTCCTTTGAGCCTTCATGATTTTTTTTATCTAGATATATCCATCCTACTACATATTTGAATTCTTGAATATCTTCAATGTTTTTATCTTCAAGAGGTACTGTAACTTTAGCATACTTATGCCTAGATTCCAAAATTACCCTTGGCATAGTTTTGGCCTTCTTTGCCATTTTAGGCTTTACTAGGACAAGATGACCAAGATCAAAATCATCATGTAAAATAGCATGTTTATTCCTCTTAAGTGTTTGATAAATTACCCATGGAGGAAGAGAAGATGATTCTTTTTGAGTAGAAGAAACCAAGGATTGTGATGTTTTAGGAGGAATAATGGTTTATGTAGTAAGTGGAATGAAAATTGGGATGGCAGAGGTATCTAATAGTAGAGTTGACACTAATGGAATAGTGGTTATTCTTGGTTGTGTTTGGGTTATTATTAATGTTACTTCGATTTTGATGATATTTTTGACACTCAGGTGATAGGAGCTTAAGTTGTCATTTTATCAGAAGACGTGGATATGAATTTGTCTATATCTTGTTAAGTGAAGTACATATTAGTCAGGTATCCCAATGATTTTTTAGGACTAGGTAAATTAGATAAAGAATCAAAAACTTGATCCATAGTACCTTGGGAAGGGACTTGAAAGAGTGTGGCACTAGGAGGAGAAGGTGGAACTGAAAGAGCAGCATGAGGAGGAACAAAATCAATTGGTATAGATGTACTAATGGAAGGAACTACAAATAATATCACTTGAAAAACTATTAATTGAGGGGTTTTAACCATATGAAATTTTGATTATGTGGATTCAACTTGTAGAGACTATTAAACTTGAGGTTTCAAAATTATTGATTGAGATGATGCCTCATTCACATCTAGTTTCTCTTGTGTCTCTATTCGAACACTCTACTCAAAACTAGCTTCTTTATCTTTCTTCTTTTCTTTACTTATAAATACGGATCTTGGTTTATGATTGGATGTGGAGGCCTCTTCTTTATTCTTCATCTTTGATTCCTCATGTTTCCTTGCAGTGTCTTTATCATATTCTTCTTATGACCCTATCTTAAAATATTTTAATTTAATACCTTTAGATTCCAACCAAGCATTAGTTCTTGCAAGGATGGATTGAAATCTCCCTAATAGATGTGAATTATTTTATAGACCATTGTATTTAAGGAATATGAGTAGAAGCAACTTGATTTCCTTCATATGAGGGATCTAATATATTTTCATCATCAGAGAGGTCAAATGAAATGTTGGATAATTATATATTTTGAATTTGATCAGTGGTAAGACTACTATAATCAAGTCTCACTACATCTTCTTTAGTTATACATTCTACCCAAATATCCTCAATCTTGTGCACATGAACATAATTTTCTTTCAAATTTTCCTTCATCATTCTATAATCAAAATCTTTTCTACTTTTATACCTTTTAAGGGTGATCCATTACATCTTAGTTTCCATTGTTTTAGCCTTGGGAGTAGTTGAAATGGTGTACTAGCCAATTCTTATAGGAAACTTGAATCCTCTTATATGTGTATCTAATTTCTTCTTATGTATGGTCATCATTTTCCTACACATCTCCATTAAAATCAATTTATCACCTGGGTATTTAGGTAGCATGTAAGGTTATTCATTAAATCCACTTACCCTGATTTAGGTGAAAGTTGGGAACTGAAGGAAAATGAAACCAATCTTATTCACTATTAATGATGCCTGATTTGAAACCATTTTATTCTCTAATTCTTATTCAAAAATACAAATGAATTGGTATAATAAACCATCGTTGACTCTTCTAAAATGTTTAATACCTTCTTTGAGGGTTAATTGTGGATAATACTCATAAAGAAAAACTTTCTTCCTTTCACCAACATTGGTCATTCCTAAAAACTTCCTCATGTAGGATGTGGCATATAACATATAAGAATTCATATAGAACTTGAGATAAGAACTTACTTCAAAAATTTGGTGGCATATGGCATCACTAATCTAACTTCCCAATAAATTCTTTGCTTATTTTTCTTAATGATAAAAATGTAGTGATACATCCATTCTTGAAAGATATTTGATGTGGGAAGACCTTTGACCCTACTTAGGAAAGTTATTAAATCTCCTATTTCCTCCATAAATTCACTTCGATAAAAACGTTTTGGCTATCTTGTAATTGTATGCCTAGGTGTCCTCAAATAATTTGCATAAATGTGCTTCTTGGATTTCTTGGGATTCCTATCATAATATTATTGGGATGTTTCCACACTTATATCTGAGAATTACTCAATGTCTAAGATATGAAAAAAATTATCAAAGTATTTTGTATCTAGTCTAATTACCACTTTTCCACTAGCATCTTTGACTGACCTAGTTTTTTTTGTCAATGTGGGAAACAACTATTAAGACAAACTCTAGATCTTGAGTTGACATAGGAAATACAACTGCTAGATGTATCTCACTATTAATAATAGGTTACATATGGGGAGTAATGGGATCTCTACCTAACCTTTGAAATAATTCAACCATGTCAACATGCCTAATATCTATATCTCCAATTTTATCTACATTAGAATCTACTACAAATTATATAAATACACCTTAAAATTTATACTTCATTATTCTCTTAGCTGGGGAATCTTCTAACATTCATCAAGTATCTATAAAAGAGAATTTTAATTTTATTGAGTTAGAATTTTTTCTTTTTTGGAAAAGGTGTAGTTCAGAGAAAATTCCTCAAACTGCATAGGATGAAGGTTTTGGCATTGTTCAGAGAAAATTCTCTAAGTTATACTAAATGTGTGTAATGTACACTTTAGAGAAATTTCTTTGAAGTACATCAGACTATGTGGACTTCAGATAATTTTATTTGAAGTGCACTAAAATGGTGAAAAATGTGTACTTCAAATAAAATTCTTTGAAGTGCACCCAATGGTGTGTACTTTGGAGAACAATATTTGAAGTGAATTAGATGGTGAAATATGCACTTCAGATAATTTTCTCTAGAGTGGACTTAAAAAGTGATGAAAGAAAATGCTCCTTAGTGCATCCAAAGAATTATCTTTGAAATGCACCAAGAGAGTTAGGGTTTTGGGAATTTGAGGAAAAAACTTGAGACAAAAATAAAAAACCTAAATGAGAAAGAAATAGATAAAACAAAAAATTGAAAAGTAAATCAGATATATACATGAGATACAAAAAAAAATGAAGACCAAAAAGTAAGGAGCACAAAAATGATCAATTTCAAAAAATTTGAGGGTGGTGAAGTGGAGTGCAATTGAGCTCAAAAATGGTAAAGACAAATGGTAAAAATGAATTTACATGGGTTAAAATATATATAAGAGGGTTAATTATTTTAAAATTAATTACGGATGTAGTGGTGGGCCTAGGTGCAAGAGTAGAGAAAAACTCTAAATATGCAAATGTAAAGTCAAAGAAAAATAACACTCCTAAATGTGAAAAATTAGACTAAGTGAAAAATTAGATAATTTCTCAACTAGTTCACACAATGGTGCAGTTCATAAAAACTTTTTTGATTTGCACAAAACTAGAAAAGGTGTAGTTCAAAGAAAATTCTCTAAACTACATTGGAAGAGAAACTTCCCTCAAAACCCCTTTTTAAAGAAAAAAATTCAAGAATATAATAATTGGCCTCATTTTTCATTCTTATACCTCATGGGATCTGAAATAGACAAGTTTTGTAGGGTTTATCCCATGAATTGAGCCTACTAAATTCAAGAATAACAACTAACATAGACAAAAGATACTTATGTGATTTTAAAAAATATAAATACAAATATATCTAAACTATTTTAGGCCATTACCATGAATGGTAATGTCTAAAATAAGACATAAAAATAGAAAATATATTTATAGCTATTTATATAATTACTATCTCGATCAATGGGATCTAGTTGGTCTTCAAAGCATGTTTTGGTGTCTTTGGAGCATCCTATATAGGTCTTTAGAGCATGCCTATACTTATTTTGAGAATCTTATATATGTATTTGGAGCTTCATTAGATTATCTTTTGATCACTTATAAAGTGTCTTTAGAGCATCTTTGGAGCATTATATCTTTGGATCTTACTCACCAAATCCTCAAACTTGTAGCCAAAAAGAGTTAAAAATATTTATTGTCTTCTCAAAATTACCCTACCATTGGGATGTGTTTTTGTACTCAAAATTTTTTTATTAATCTAATTTAAACACAATAATAAGGTAGATAACAACAATAAATTACATACAAATAAAGGAAAAATTGCATTCATTTCCTATTTAGATAAGACCTTAACTATTAAATGCAATGCAATATATAACCAAAGGCAACAATTTATGGATAATTTATATAGATATGATGAGTTATATGAAACACTCATCATTTCTCCCCCACACTTTACCTTTTGTAATTTCTCTTAAAAATAAATGGGATGACTGATCTTCAATCTAAAATTTTTGATTCTAGCCTTTGACGAAGATCATAAACCTAAAAATGGTGGCACCAATCATAGTGTTTTCTAAGCAAAAATGAAAAAGTCCTTTCAAATATATGAAACCAAGATAAAAACTCAAATTTTTCCTAGGTATTCAAACCCTACCATGGAGATAGAAGACAAAGAATTATTGGAGGCATGAACCTCATCCTAGTCCATACTTTTGAACCTATTTCATCTAAGAGTTGAGTGATAATCTAGGAAATTACCTTGGGTATCCTTAGACTCCATTTGATAGTGGTTGGGCTCATGATTTCCCTATGCTTAAACTAATTAGGTAAGGACTTCATAGCCTATACATCTTCTTCTTCTTGTAGAATAATTTGATGATTGTGTTAGAGCTTACTTGGAGGAGGATTACAAGTATCTAAAGAAAATCTAATTTTTCTCTTCGATCTTCAAAAAAGTATATTCAAAGCCAAAGGTATAAAATATGGACATTTTTCAATTTTTACTATGGTATAAGGAGGAGAGGTAGGGCATGGTGTTTTCTTTATAGAAACTTGTGAGAATTTATGAAGGAAAGAGAACCAGGTATTTTCATCTCTTTTCAACTTTTGAGCAACATGGATTAGGGTATTGTGAAGGAAAGATGGAATATTTACCTTGTTTTCATCTCTAGTAACTCTTTTTTTAGGTGAACAAGGATTATGGCATCTCCAACAACTACTGTAACCTAACCGTCTCAAGTAAGATATTTCATAATCTAGAATACAACATTTTTCTAGTGCTAAGGAAGACTATCTCTCATGATTCCCTTGACCACTCCTTTTGGGGATTTATCTAGTATTTGGTATGGTTCATTTCCTTTAATGAACATATGAATCAGGTTGGTAAAACTAATCTTCTCAATAACAAATACACCCTCCTTAGGAATCCAAGAGAGTGAAACTAATCATAAAGGGATTCACTAGAATGTTTTTACCTTTGATAATAGCATGGTCTTCATCAAAATTATCATAGAATTCCTTCACAATTTTTTCATGAAATTCCTAAAAAAATTTAAAGAAATTTAACCACCCTACTCATGCAAATATATCTCTGGTTGCCTCATCCTAAAATAATGCATCGAAGGATTTTGGTTCACTCTTCTTCTTTCTTCCACCCTTATTTTGAGCTAAACACTATTTTCTTGAAAAGCTAACTAAAATGTGAAGAAAGTAGAGCTTGCATTTGCACAATAAAGAGGGAAAGGTAAGAGGTTAGGGATGTGATGCAATAATTTATATCAATGATAATACAACAATGAATAACATATTAGGGTATATTATGAGATAGTGATAAGAATTATGGTAATAGTTATGGTGATCACTTTAGATTATATGATATATAATGGGAAGGTTATTTATCTAGTCAATATTAATTATGTGGTATAAAGCTCATAATTGGAAACACTTAGATAATATTCACAATGAATTTTGCATCACATCAAATCTATTGGAAAAGGTCTTTTGAAAAACCATCACATCAAATTATGGAATTTTATGATGATGTTGTTGATTAATCTTACCCACATGACATCAAAAAAACTTATCCATGTGAAAAGTGTCGATTGCCTAATGATTGAACATGCATGACATAAAATAGAAAAATGCCTAATCCTTTGGCAAAATAAATACAATTATACCTTGTTATATGAATCCATGCCTATCTTCTAGAGATGTTATGTGTCCTAAAGGGATTAAAAAATATGAGAAGATAAGTTAGTTGACAATAATTTTTATTTTATTATAAAATTTTACTTTTGAAAAGCATCATTTACTGGTTTTCACCTTTAGATGTTTTTGTTTCTTTTTATTTTTTATAACTTTTTTTATTTTCATTTTTATATTTTTATATTTTTTGAATTTTTAAGGAAGGAGAACCATTATTTGATAGTTTTTATCCCTCCTCCTTTATTGGATGTTTGCTACAAAGATCATTTTACCTTAGTGGAAGACCCAAGTTCTTCCACAAGGTCAAATTGGTCTTGATTTTATTTAATAAACTCTTCTTTGCTAAATGGTCTTATGTACACCTTAATCCTATAACCATTGACCAAAATTATCCTTTGATCACCATCAATGGGTGAAATTTGAATAGAGCCTTTGTTAAAAATGGTTTTTATTAGGTATGGTCCCAACCATATTATCTTTAGCTTTCCCTTTAAGTTGTAGAATTTAAAATTAAATAGGAGTACCCAATCACCCCCTTGAAACTATCTTTCTTTGATGTGTGTGTCATGCCACTACTTTTTGTACTTCTGGATCATGATGGTTTGAGTAAGTGTATCCATTATTAGTTCATCTATCCCATTTAGTTACATTATTATTTATTTGTGTGCTTCAAGATCAATTCCCATGTCAAATGTTATCTTTAATGTCTAAAATTCAAATTATATAGGTAACAAAGGTTTATTTCCATACACAAGTTCATATGGAGAGAATCTTGTAGTTGTCTTCCATATTGTATTGTATGCCCAAACTACTTTAGGTACTTTTTAACCCAATCTTTTCTACTATTGTTAAGTATTTTTGTTAGGATGTTTTCCAACTCTGTGTTGATGACTTCCACTTGCCCATTGTCTTAGGGATGATATGGTGAAGATTTCCTATTGTTGATCTGGTATAGCTCTATAAAATCTTTGATCATGTTAGACATAAATTAGGGTCCTTTATATGAAATAATAGATCTAGGAGCTCCAAATATTATTATGATATTATGGTATATAAAATCAACAAGCATTTCTTTCCTAGCAAATGTGAGTTCCTGCACTTTATCCCATTTAGTAACATAATTAGTACATACTAATAAATATTCCTTTCCATGAGATGGTGGGTTAAATGGTAAAAAAAATTACAAACCCATTTTTTCAAATGGTTTTAAACTTATTTGAGGATGAAGAAGCATTTTATAGAATAAAATAGGCTTATGCATCCTTTGGTAAGGATCACAATGCCATACATACCTTTTGAAGACTTGCAAAGAGATGGCCAATAGTAACCTACACCAAAGATCTTGTGAATGGTTTTTTTGATAAATAATTTCCTCCTTATAGTTCACTATGGCATGAGCTGATGATGTCATACACCTCATCTTCTCTAACACACCTGTAAAGGATATGATCATGTCTTTAAACCATTTGAAATGAGAACTAGCTCTAACCAAACATTCTATTTATTTAGAGGTGAAGAATGAGGAAAATTACCTATTTACAATTAATTTACCATGTATATAAAATATTTGAAGATGTGGATATGTAAAATAGTTATTCATCTGAAAAAGAATCCCCCACATGTTCATCTTCACTTGTACTGATCAATCTGGATAAAATATTAACATTATACTTCCTTAGTTTATATATGATAGCAATATCAAATTATTATAATAGTAGGATGTTATATAATTTTCATGGTGATGTCATGGAGGTGTCTTAGTGAGTGGATGAAGCGATTTGATAGCCTAAGTAACAATGATAAAGTGTGTAATGTTCTTGTCCTAATGTGCTTAAAGGAGGCTTGGTTGATCTTCAATTTTGGAATGATTAGAAATGTTAAGAAATGAATATGGTAGTTTTAGCATGTGAAAAGGGCTATATAAAGTTTTTTTTATGATTTTATTTATTTTGTACATAAGTGAAATTCATTTGGTATTCCATAGTTTTAATCTAGACAATTTGGGTTTCATGGCAAAAAATTGAAGTAGGCAATTTATTGACTTCACCATTGCCATGAGTGAAAATGCCAGGGGGATTTGGTCATATGATTATGATAAAATTAGTCCCTAGTTTATATTTTATAAATCTCAGGTCATAAACCTAAGTTCAATCAAATATATGTTGTTGTAAAGTTGGGCTTCCAATCTTTTTTACAGTGTTTTCCCATACTTAGCCAAATTTACAATGTGGTAAGAAGAACCAAGTAAGAATTTTAATGATGAAATGTAACACACATGTGGAAATTTAATAACATGATGATAATATGGTTTTTTTAATTTTTTATCCTAGTTTATTTTCCCTAAATTTTAGGTCATGCACTGAAGTACGTCAAAAGATATGCATGTTCAAAGTTGGTCCTCTAGACAAGTTTTTGACATTGTTGGGTTTGTGGTAGAAAAATATAAGGGATCATTTTAATTTAATTATATCTCACATGTGTGAGTTTTACAAGATAATTTTGTCACATGTTTGGATTTTTATATTTGAAATGATCATATTATACAAATTTTAGAACATGTGCTTGAGTGAAGAAAAAGATATGGAGGTGCAAAGTTGGTCTTTCAGGCAGATAAGTACAGGTTCCCATACTTAGTCATTCTTACATAAGTTAAAGTTTGGGAAACCCATGAAGATACAAAAAAATCACATTTTATTCAAGATGTTAAGAATCAATGAGATGAGGATATGTGCACAATGTTTGATGTTGAGCAAAGGTAAAGGACAAGGATTGAATGGTTCACGTGTATTCATACAGACTGATCTAACTGTGTGAGTAGAGTCAAAGTGGTCAAATTAATAGTCATTTAAAAACATAAAAGATAAAAAAATATCAATGGTGATTTATTGATATAAGTTAATAGGACATGATATGTGAGCATATTTTTTGAAGTTTAACTAGTGACCGTTTGAATTCAAATATTTGAATTTAACAAAGGAAACACTAGTGTCTAGTTTTTGAGCCATATATTTTCATCTAGGATGAATTTTACCACGTATTAAAAATAAAATTTATAGAGGAATCCAAGGCACATATATAAATATGAATTTTAAAATATGGAAGTATGTATAGATAAATCTATTAAGCTCCAAAGTTGACTTTGTATTCGTGCATGTTCTACAAGTAACCTGAGAAGGATATTTGAGCTCATTTTGATGTGTTTTTGATATCTCATGATAAATTAGATATATGGGAGTATTTTATAGTGTATAAATATTATCTATGTGTATTATGAAGGTTTGAAAAATCATATTTAGTGTGATCAAAGGTTTAAAAGTTTACTATGTATTCCTTTATGTTGATTGTGTGCATAAAATATTGTTTAAATGATTTATGCTTATGCATAATGGTAATATGATGGATATGGAAACTTAAAGATGAACTATAGATCATATGGCATGGGTTCATGAGTTTTAAAAGTGTTCTTGTGTTATTATTTTTCTTATAAAAGTGTCAAAGAGTTGAATGGGACTCTATAGGACCTAAAAGTGACTTAAGCCTATTTGCAGGTGGATTATGCTTAAGTGTGACCCATGTGAGATGAATTAAGGATAAAGGCATGTGTCTGATATGAAATATTATGATCTTATTTATTCATGATATATATATATATATATCATGAATTAATAAGATCATAATATTTCATATCAGATAGATGGCTTTACCCTTATATATATATATATATATATATATATATATATATATATATATATATATATATATATGTATGTATGTATGTATGTATGTATGTATGTATGTATGTATATGTATATATATATATATATATATATAGATATATAGATATATATAGATATCTATATATATATATATATATATATATATATATGTATGTATATATAGATATATATAGATATCTATATACATATATATATATATATGTGTGTGTGTGTGTGTATATATATATACATACATATATATGTGTGTGTGTGTGTGTGTGTGTGTGTGTGTGTGTGTGTGTGTGTGTGTGTGTGTGTGTGTGTGTGTGTGTGTGTGTGTGTGTGTGTATGTATGTATATATATATATACACACACACACATATATATATATATGCAAATATGTATATATATATACATTTTTATATATATATACATATATATATGTATATATATACATATATATATTTATATATATATATATATATATATGTATATATATATATATATGTATATATATATACACACACATACAAACACACACACACACACACACACACACACACACACACACACACACACACACACACACACACACACACACATGTATAGTGAACTATAGATCATATGGCATGGGTTCATGAGTTTTAAAAGTGTTCTTGTGTTATTATTTTTCTTAGAAAAGTGTCAAAGAGTTGAATGGGACTCTATAGGACCTAAAAGTGACTTAATCCTATTTGAAGGTGGATTATGCTTAAGTGTGACCCATGTGAGATGATTTAAGGATAAAGGCATGTGTCAGATATGAAATATTATGATCTTATTAATTCATGATATATATATATATATATATCATGAATTAATAAGATCATAATATTTCATATTAGACACATGCCTTTAAACTTTTATATATATATATATATATATATATATATATATATATATATATATATATATATATATATATATATATATATATAAGGGTAAAGGCATGTGTTTGATATGAAATATTATGATCTTATTAATTCATGATAATACATATATATATATATATATATATATATACATATATATATATATATATAGTGAAACAAAATGTGTTAGTTTCTAGACATGGAAGTGAGATTTGAAAGAAGGCTTATGTGACAACTATATGTTGTAGAAAAAAAGGACAGGTAGAGTGCCCAATTGATGAGTTAATGTGTAAAGAAGATTGAGGACTATGTGTATGATCTATAGTTCATATTTATGATGTATAAATAGATCTCTTGTAGTTTGAGAATATGTGAAGAGGGTTGAATGTACATATGAGGATAGTTTGAGTGAAAAAGGAGAGAGATTGCGGCATGCCTATGTGAGAGGACTATATGAATTAGAGAGAGAGTTTTTCTATGGGTTAGATAAATATAGATCCATCATTAGGTGTTAAAGACATTATTTATAAGGTGGAGTTGTTCACTGAAAAGGATGGTATAAAGGACTTAATCTTCCTTACAAGTAGTTATTCCTTGTGAAACAGGTGCTTCACTAAATACCTTTGGTCAGGAGGATATGATCAAGGTTTGTTGGTATAAAAGAGTTGATCAATTTATTATTTTTAATTTATTATAGGATAGTATTCCATGTGTTATAGACTTGAGAGTGGGTTTTATTCACCATGAGGGTTTCCCATAGGAACTATGTGTTATGTGTTTGATCTTTTGTATGCATTGAATGAGTGAGCTCTTTTGTTAATGTTGCTTCATAAAGTTGATATATGTTGATTCCTTAATAATTTAAAATGAATACAATTGTAATTATAATATAAAGGCTCACTAATTCAACCCCTCCCCCCTCTTAGTGATTGTACCTCTAATTATTGGTATTCAAGTAGGTCCTTTGGTAAAGGCTTGATAGCTTGAAGGTGATCCAAGGTACAATATGGGTAGTCATCAAGGAGGTTTCTCTACTAAGCAATCACTAATGTTTAACGGATGAAATTATAATTTCTAGATTTTGAAGATGAGGACATAAATTATATCCCTAGGATTTTATGTATGGAAATATATTGTGGATGATTATGTTGCTCCTACTTCTCCTCCATCTACTGCTATAAACAACAAGTTGTTTGAAAACACTTCCAAGGCAATGAATGTCATCACTTGTGGTTTTTCAGAGACTGAATACACCAAGGTAATCAATTGTAAATATATTAAATAAATATGGGATAAAATTTAGATCATTTATGAAGGATAATCAAAGGTCAATATTTGTAAGCTAAAGACTCATAAAATGCATTTTGAATGTCTCAAGATTAAGGAAGGATATTTTGTGGCATCCTTTCTACAAAGAGTTGATGAGATTACAAACATCATTAGAGGTCTTGGAGAGAACCTTGAAGAGTCTACTATTATTCAATTGATATTAATCTCTTTATCCCCAAAGTTTGATCCAAAATTATCTTCCATAAAAAAAAGTCATGATCTTACTCAATTGAATATGGATCAATTGCATGGCACACTTACTACCTATGAGATGAGGAGGAATGATGATATACCACCAAAGAAAGAAGAAACATTCAAGATAGATATGGATCCAAATAAGAAGTTATAAGGTAAGAAACCTAAAGAGGATTACATTTATGATATAGATGAGGATGAAATAATTTCTTTGATTTCAAGGAAATCAATAACAGGTTTGGGCAAGTATAAAGGTAAACTTCCCCTCAAATGCTTCTATTGTGGTGAGATAGGACATTTTGATAATAATTACCTTCATAAGTATAAGAAATATGATAATGATTATCATGATCAAGGTCATGATGATGGTAATAGATCATTTAGGTCTAATAAAAGTAAAAAGGGATTTTTAAAAGGTTTGACAACAAGAAGTAATTTAAGTACAAGAAGAGTCTCTTCACCAAAGAAGATGGAAGCTCATCATATGAGATTGAAGTTAGTGAATCAGAGTATGATCATGAAGATGATGGTCCTATTAAATATGAATCAAAAGGAGTCTAGTTGTAGTGATTCAAATGATGATGAAAATGAAGTGGATTATGAGACTACTTTGATAAATTCTCTTGAAGAAATAAATATTGAAAAGAAGATTAACAAGAAGATGAAGTATAAAATCAAATAATATGAGGAATAACTCAATATTTTTAAGCCAAGAATGAATGAATATGCCAAAAATCATACATATATTGTCAAACATCTCAGTTATCAATTATAAATATTGTCTACAAGCCTAAAAGATAAAATAATATGATTTCTCAAGTTAAGCTTATAATATTTTATCTTTGAAAATTGAGTTAGAGAAGTCTACAAGCAAGGTGAAATCATTTATTAAGATTGATAAAATTTCTAATGATCTAGATGATCTCCTAAAGAGTCAAAAGTTAGCTAGTGATAGATCTAGACTAGGTTTTAATGAATAGCCCAAAGTTACTTTTAAATTTGAAATGAATGTTAGTAAGAAGATGGTTAATAAGCCTTTGATGATAAATAATCATACATGGAATGAAGGTGTTGGAAAAATAAAAACAAATCAAATTATACAAATAAATGCCATGAGGTATGCAAATTTCAATGGTTACTACTATACTAATAATCAATTTTGGCATAGAGCTATAAAATGTAGAAGACAAATTAAAAATGAGTTTTCATGTGACTATGATTGGGTTCATAAGTAAAAATAAGTGAGTAAGGTTAAGTGATTCAATTGTCTTAATGAAGGACACATTGTTAAGCATTGTCCAAATAAGGACAGGTAAGGTATGTCTTCTTTAAAAAGAGTAGTTTATTTCAGTTGTCATGACATTGGAAACATTGATAATTTTTTTTTTTAAAAAGGTAAGATAAGTTTAGTTTCCATTAAGGAGTATGGTTTTCTACAACTATGAATAGAAAGGTCACATTTCTAGATTTTTCAAGCAAAGGCCATTAAGTCAAAAAAGATTTGATTAGACTCATAGAGTCAAAGATAAAAGGCAAGTGAACCCATGGAGACCAAAGGTGGTAATTAGGAGTTATGATGATTCTATAGGTCCAAGTAATCTATTTGTTGTGGTGGAGAATGCTACAAAAGTTGAAAAGTGCCAAGGGCTCTCATTATCCACTCATGTTTTCAAGGAGAGAACCAAGGTAGTGGTTAAATATAGTCCTAAGATGTGTATGGATCCAAGTGAACATCCTATTGTTTTTGAGCAAGCTTCATGCAAAAAAAATCAATTGGCAGTACCTAATGATGAGGTTCCAAGCTTCAAGGTTGTTTCTTCAAAAGAAAAGGTATGTAAAGATTCCCTAGTTGATTTATGTGTTGTCAATCATATCTTAGAAGAGAAGGAACATGATATAAAAAAGGAACCAATTTCCATAGTTTAGACTAAACAGAGGAAGAAAAAGATAAAAAATTCTTATAGTTATAATAGGATTCTAGTGGTTACTGAGGAGATGTAGGCCACTCTTGGTTTCACTGTGTTTTAGAGAATTATGTTTCAAAGAATGTCTTTATCTATGATTTTTAAAATACTTCTTTCTGTTGAGAAGCAAGTGTTGTTGTGGTGTTATATAGATTATCTTAAAAGGCTATAGATAAGTGTTTCCAATTGGATTGGGTTTGTCCAAGTGGAATAAATGTCATGTTGATGTCAGAGTGATGTCATATCTATATATGGTTAGTTTGTAGGGTCAAATTGAAGGTTTTCTAGTGGAAAAAGAGGATATGTGATTTGTCAAGATGATATATTTGTATAAAAGGATATATTAGCCTTATTATAGCATGTTCTAGATTATTTTCTAGTTTGAAGGTCTATTTAAGTCAAATTGGAGATTTTTGTTTGATCTCAGGTTTTCTAGTTTGTGTTTAAGAGTAGGTAGGACCTAAAATGGGTTATATGATGTCTGGGTTCCCAATGGTTTAAAAGCTCAAATCTTGGTCTAGAAGTGTGTAATGGTTGTCTCTAGGTGTACAAGAAGTTTCAAAGGTGGATGTTAACTAGAAGGAGGTCTTTTGACTCAATTTGTTCTAAGATTCTAGGGTTTTAGTCCATGATAGAAAAGTGGTATACCTTATGAATTGAGGTCTAAGTATTATTAATAGTTTAAATTGGCCAAATTAGATGTTAAATCATGCTTCATATATTTTTTAAGTTTTTTGGTTTTCAAGTTATTCATGTTTTTGTAAAGATGGAGGCATAATTGACAAGTTGGTTTTTAAAGGAAGTATGTTACATAGGTTGATTTAGGTGTTTTAAATTGGTGTGATTTATGGGGCATATGGGAGTGCTCTGAATATGAATTTTTATGTCTTGATGGTGTTTCTTTTGAAATTTTTGGGCTTTACAAGTTCTAAGTAGGGCTATAAGGGGACATGATGGGCCTAGTGAGAGGAAGAGTGATATTTGTTTAGTTTATCCAAAATAGAAAGGTATGTTTATTTCATGGTGTGTTTTTAGGTTGTGATAGATCATGTTTCCTATTTGGTTATTATCATTAATGTCTATTGGTGGTATTTGAGGTGGTTTGAGAGAGAAGGCTAGTAAGCATGCATGATGGTTCTTCATGATGTATGGAGATATAAATATACTCAAGTGATGAATTGGCTCAAAAATTTTATGGGGAGTCCCTCTCCTATGTTTCTTAGTGAATTAAATCATATTTCATTTCTTTTGTGTTATTTATTCATTGGTTGCAGTGATTGGTTGAAGAAGAGTGTTGGCATAGAGCAAGAAGATGTTGAAAAGGAAAGAAGAGGTTATCTCAAGGTAAGGGGAAGTTTGTATCATCTTTATAATATTATAATTTTATATTTATGGTAATTTTAGGTCCTTAAGATCAATTGGTTCCCACTTTGTCATTATGTCAAAGGGGGAGAAATTTCCTATTATGAAAGTGATTTAAGAGAAAGAAGGTGAGTTGAATGATGTTTGTTGACATCAATGAAAAAGGGGGAGATTTTTGGAGAATAATAATGGTGATGTCATGGAGTTGTCATAGTGAATGGATTAATTGGTTTTATATCCTAAGTAATAATGGAAAAGTGTGTAATGTGTTTATCCTAATGTGATTGAAGGAGGCTTAGTTGATCTTCAATTTTGGCATGATTAAAGATGTTAAAAGATGAGTATGGTGATTTGAGAATGTTAAAAATGGTTATATAAAGGTTTTATATGGTTTTATAGCTTGTTTAAATAAGTGTAATTCAATTTTAGTCCATATTTATCATCTAGATAGTTTGGGTTTAGTGGCAAAAAATCTAAGTAGGTAGTTTGCTAACATCACCATTGCCATGAGTACATGAATCAAGGGGATTTGGTCATGTGGTTATGATAAAATTAGTCCCTATTTTCCATGTACTAAATATTATTTCATGAACCTAAGTGAATTCAAATATATTTGGGTGCAAAGTTGGGCTCTCAGGCTTTTTGATAGTGTTTTCCTATACATAGCAAGATTTGCAATTTGACAAGAAGAGTCGAGTAATCATTTTGATGATGAAATGTCTCACACATGTGGATGTTTAAAAATAGAATTATCATATAGGTTTTTTTCAGTTTTTAGATTAGTTTGTTTTCACTAAATTTTAGGTCATGCACTGAAGTGCATCAAAATATATGCATGTTCAGGGCTGACCTTCTAGACAAGTTTTTGACATTGTTGGCTCTATGGCAAAACGATTTCAAGGAGTATTTTTAATGTAATTATATATAAAACATGTGAGGGTTATAGGATTATTTTTTCACATTTTTTTATTATTAAATGTTAGGATATCATATGGTCTAAATTTTAGAACATGTGCTTGAGCAAAGAAAAAGATATGGAGGTGCAAAGTTTGTCTTTTCAGCAGATAAGCAAATGTTCCCATACTTAGTCATTATTGCTCAAGTTAAATTTTTAGAAACCCATGAATATATTGATATAGTGTGTTTTCTCCAAGATTTTATGAATTAGTGAGATGAGGACAGGTGCACAATGTTTAATGCTGAGCAAATGTAAAGGATAATGATTGAATGGTTTAGTGTATTCATACAGATTGATTTAATAGTGCAAGTAAAGTCAAAGTAGTCAAAGTGAAAATCATTTAATGGTGTTAAAGACATAAAAATATAAATGGTTTGTGATTTATATAAGTTAAAAGGACAAAATATGTGAGCATATTATCTAATGTGTAACTATGACCATTTAAATTCAAATTCTTGAATTTAACAAAGGAAGATTAGTGTCTAGTTTTTGAGACATATATTTCAATCCAAGATGATTTTGACCATGTATCTAAAAGAGAAGTTATAGAGGACTAAAATTTACATCTATAAATATTTATTTACAAAATTATAAGTGTGTACAAATAAATATATTGAGCTCCAAAGTTGACTATGTTCTACATATTCTATAAGTAACCCAAGAAGGATATTTGAGCTCCTTTTGATGTTGTTTCAATATCTCATGATGAATTGGATATATGGGAGTATTTTAGAATCAATAATGATGATATATGTGAATTATTAAGGTTTTATCAATGTTATTTAGTATGAATAAAGGTTTATAAGTTGATTGTGTATTCGTTCATGGTGACTATGCAGGAAATATTATTTAAGTGATTTATGCTTAAGTAGAAGGGTATTGTGATGGATATGGACTCTTAAGTAGGACCTATAGATCATTTTTAATGGGTTATTGAGTTTTAAAAGTGTTCATATGTTCTTATTTTTCTCAAAAAATTGTTAAAGATCTGAATAGGTCTCCATAGGACCTAAAAGTGACTTAGGCCTATTTGTAAGTGGAATGTGCTTAAGTGTGACCCATGTGAGATTCCCTAAGGGTGAAGGAATTTGTTTTGGTTGATATAAAATATTATAATATTTTTAATTCATGAAACAAAATTTGTTTGTTTCTAGACTTAGAAGTGATATTGAAAAGAAGGCTTGTGTGAGGAATATGCATTGAAGTGAAGAAAAAAGGAGAGGTAGAGTGACTAGTTGATGAGTTATTGTGTAGATCAGATTAATGAATATGTGTATGACCTATAGGTCATATTTATGATTTATATATAATTATCTTTTTGTTTGAGAATATGTGAAGAGGTTTGATTGTACATATGAGGACAATTTGACTGAATAAAGAGATAGATTAAGGCATGCCTATGTGAGAGGCCTATATGAGATAAAGAAAGAGTTTGTGTATGGATTAGATAAATATAGATCCATCATTAGGTATTAAAGATATTATTTATAATGTGGAGGTTTTAACTTTAAAAGAGGGTATAAATGACTTGATCTTCCATAAGGGAAGTTACTCCTTATGAAACAGGTGTTTCACTAAATACCTTTGGTCAGGAGGATATGATCAAAGTTTGATAGTATAAAGGAATTGATCAGTCTCTTGTTTATAATTTATTATAGGATAGTATTCCATATGTTGTATAATTGATAGTGGGTTTTATTCCCCATCAGGGTTTCCCACAGGAACTATGTGTTATGTGTTTGATCTTATGTATGCATTGAATGAATGAGCTCTCGTTTTAATGTTTCTTAATCAAGTTGATATATGTTGATTGATTAATAGTTTGAAAGGATTAAAATTTTGATTCAAATAATTGGGATCATTGATTCACCCCCTCTTAGTGATTATACCTCTAAATATTGGTATTAGAGCTTGTCCTTTGGTAAAGTCTTGACTTCTTGAAGGTGATCCAAGGTATAATATGGGTAGTCATCAAGGAAGGTTTCACTACTAAGTAAGCACCAATATTCAATGGATCCAATTATGCTTTTTGGAGTGCAAGGATGAGGACATACATTATGTCCATAGGATTTGATGCATGAAAATCTATTTTTGATGGTTATATTACTCCCACTTCTCCTCCATCTAATGATACAAAAAACAAGTTGTTTGAGAACAATTCCAAGGAAATGAATGCTATCACTTGTGGTATTTCAGAGACTGAATACACCAAGGTAATCCATTGTAAATATTATAAAGAGATATGGGAAAAAATGTATATCATTTATAAGGGAGGTTCAAAGGTCAAGCTTGCTAAGTTATAGACTTAGAAAAGGCATTTTGAAAGCCTCAAGATTAAGGAAGAAGATTCTATGGAATCCCTTTTACAGAGAGTTGATGAGATTATGAACATCATTAGAGGCCTTCGAGAGAACCTTAAATAGTCTACTATTATTCAAAATTTATTAAGGTCTCTATCCCCCAAGTTTGATCCAAAAGTATCTTTCATAGAAGAAAGTCATGATATTACTCAATTAAACATGGATCAATTGCATGACACACTTACTTCCTATGAGATGAAGAAGATGATGATATACCACCAAAGAAGGAAACAATATTCAAGATAGAGATAAATCTAAAGAAGAAGTTCCAAGATAATAAACCCAAAGAGGATGACATTTATAATATAGATGATGATGAACTAATTACTTTGATTTTAAGGAAATTGAGAACAATTCTAGGAAAGTATAAAGGTAAACCTCCCCTAAAATGCTTCAATTATGGTAAAATAGGACATTTTGCTAATAAGTATAATAAGGATGATGATGAAGGGCATGATCAAGGTCATGATGATGGCCAGAGATCATTTAGGTCTGATAAAAGTTAAAAGGGATTCAAAAGGTTTGAAAATAAGAATATGTACTTTAAGGACAAGAATAGTCTCTACACCAAAGAGGATGGTAGCTCATCAGATGAGAGTGAACTTAGTGACTCAGAGTATGATCGTGAAGATGTTAGTCATACTAAAGATGAATCTCTATTCATGATTGAGGAAGGGAGTTACTCACATCAAAAGGAGTCTAATTTTAGTGATTCAAATGATGATGTAAATGATGTGGACTATCAAACTAATTTGATAAATTCTCTTAAAGAACTAAAGATTGAAAATAAAATTAACAAGAAGATGAAGTCCCAAATCAAATATTATGAAGAAAAATTTAGTATTTTTAAGGAAATAATGAATGAAGACACTAAGGAGCATGAAGATAAGGTCAAGCATATCAGTTGTTAATTAGAAATCCTATCTATAAGCCTAACAGATAAAGAAGATGATTGATTAAGGTATGGTTCTAAGATTGTATATTTTAAAAATGAGTTAGATAAGTTTGTAATCAAGGCGAAATCATTTATCAAGTTTGATAAAATTTCTAATGATCTGGATGATCTCCTAAAGATTCATAAGTCAACTAGTGATATATCTAGAACCCAAAGTTACTTCTCATGTTGACATGAATTTCAATAAGAACAAGGTGGATCAACCTTTGATTCAAATCATCAGACAATGAATGAAGGTGTTATATAAATAAAAATAAATCAGATTAGACAAACAAATGCCATGAGGTATGAAAATTTGAGTGGTTACTATTATACTTCTAATTATTTTGGGCATAGAGCTAAAGAATGTAGAATATCTATTCAAAATGAGTTTCCATGGGACTATTATGGGGGTCATTAGTCAAAAGGAGTGAGAAAGGTTAATTTTTTCAATTATCTTAATGAAGGATGATTTGATAAGCATTCTCCAAATAAGGAAAGGCAAGGTAATTCTTCTTCAAAAAGAGTAGTTTGTTTTAGTTGTCATGACATTTGACACATTGATAGTTTTTATCTGAATAAGGTAAGACAAGCTGATTTTCCATCAAGGAGTATGGTTTGCTACAACTATGAACAAAAAGGTCACATTGCTAGATTTTGAAAGCAAAGGCCATTAAGTTAGAATAGATTTGATCAAACTCATAGAGTACAAGATAGAAGGCAAGTGAACTCATGGTGACCAAATGTGGTAAGTAGGAATTATGATGAGTCTGTAGGTCCAAGTAATATATTTTCTATGGTGGAGAATGATATAGATGTTGAAAAGTGCCAAGGTATTTCATTATCTACTCATGTTGTAAAGGAGAAGACTAAGGTACTGGTTAAGGCTAGTCTTGAGGTATGTATAAATCCAAGTGAACATCCTATTATTACTATTGAGCAAGATTCATGAAAAGAACATCAATTGATGGTACCTAGTGATGAGTTTCCAACTTACAATGTTGTTTTTTAAAAATAAAGGTATGTCAAGATTCCATAGTTGTTCTATGTGTTATCAATCCTATTTTAGAAGAGGAAAATGATATAAAAAAGAACCAGTTGTCATAGTTTTGACTAAAGAGAAGAATAACAAGAGAAAGAAATCTTATAGCTATAAGAGGATTCTAATGGTTATAGAGGAAATCTGGGCCACTCTTGGCTTCACTTTGTTTTAGAGTATTATGGTGCAACTAATTTCTTTATCTATGCTTTTTAAGAGACTCCTTTTAGTGGAGAAGCAAGTGTTGCTATGGTGTTCTTCATATGATCCTCGAAGGATAAAAATAAGTGATTTTAGTTAGAGTAGGTATGTCCAAATGGTTAGAGTGATGTCATATATGTATATGGTCAGTCTGAAGGGTTAAAGTGAAAATTTTTTTGTTGTAAAAGAGGATTTGTGATTTATTAAGATAATATTTTTACATAGAAAGGTTTGTTTACCTTATTATATAATTTTCTATGTGGTTTTATGGTTTGAAGGTATGTTGAAGTCAAATTGGAGATTTTTGTTGGCTCTCAAGTTTCTTAATTTATGATTAAGAGTATCTAGGTCCTAAAATGGTTTATAGGATGTATGGGTTCCCAATCGTGTGGAAACACAAATCTTTGTGTAGAAGGGTGTAATGATTGTCTCTAGGTGTATAAGAATTTTTAGAGGTGGATGTTGACCAGAAGGAGGTTTGTTGACTCAATTTATTTTAATATTCTAGGGTTTTGGGATATGCTAGAAAAGTGGTCTACGTTATGAGTTGAGGTTTGAGGATTATTAATAGGTTGAATTGGATAAATGGGTTGTCAAATCATACTTCATAGAGTTTTGAAGGTTTATCATTTTTAAGTTATTCATTTTTTTATCAAGATGGGGGCCTAATTAACAAGTTGGTTTTTGAAGGAAGTATGTTTTAGAAGTTGAGATAGATGTTGCAAATTTGTGTGCTTAAGTGGGAATATAAGATTTATCTAGATATGAAGTTTTAGGTATTGGTGTTGTGTCTTCTTAAATTTATGGGCTCTGCAAGTTCTAGGTACAATTACAAGGAGACTAAATAGGCCTACTAAGAATAAGTGTTTTTTTTAAGTTTCTCCAAAATAGAAAGGTATGTTTATTTCATCGTGTGTTATTAGGTTGTGTTAGAGCATGTTTCCTATTTGATGATTGGCATGAAGTTATTTTGGTGGTCCTTGAGGTGGTTTGAAAGAGAAGGCTAGTAAGCATGTATGATGGTTTTTCATGATGTATGGAGATATGAAGATGCTCAAGTGATGAATTGGCTCAAAAATATTAGGGGCCATCCCTATAAAATGTTTCTTGGTGATTTACATCATATTAAAATTCTTTTGTGTGTTCTTTCTTCATTGGTTATAGTGCTTGGTTGAAGAAGAGTGTTGGCATAGAGCAAAAAGAAGTTGTTAAGGTAAGAAGAGGTTGGCTCAAGGTAAGGAGGAGTTTGTATCATATTTATAAGATGGTATTTTTATATCCTTAGGATCAGTTGCTGCCCACTTTGTCATTATGTCAAAGGGGGAGAAAGTTCCTATTATGAGAGTGCTTGAAGAGAAAGAAGGTGAGCTTAATGATATTTATTGACATCATTTATAAAGGGGGATATTATTTGAAAATTTTTATGGTGATATCATGGATGTGTCCTAGTGAGTTTATGAAGTGATTTGATAGTCTAAGTAATAATTACAAAGTGTGTAATGTGCTTATCTTAGTTTGATTAAAGGAGGATTGGTTCATCTTTAGTTTTGGCATGATTAGAGATGTTCATGAATGAATATGGTGGTTTGAGAATGTGAAAAGGATTATATAAAGGTTTTTTATGCTTTTATATCTTATTTTCACAAGTGGAATTCATCTGGCAGTCCATAGTTTTCATCTAGACTGTTTGGGTTTAGTGGCAAAAAATCTAAGTATGTAGTTTGATAACATCATCATTACCATGAGGGGATGAGTTAGGGGGAGTTTTTCATATGATTATGATCACATAAGTCACTAGTTTCTATGCACTAAATATTAGGTCATTCACCTAAGAAAAATCAAAGATATTTGGGAGAAAGGTTAAGCTCTCAAGCTTTTTGATAGTGTTTTCCCATACTTAGCCAAATTTGTGATGTGGTAATAAGAGACAAGTAAGCATTTTGATGATGACACATCTCATACATGTATATGTTTAAAATAAATATGATAATATGTGTTTGTTTATTTTTGAGCCTAGTTTCTTTTCACTAAATTTTAGGTCATGTATTGAAGTGTCTCAAAAGATATACATATTCAAAGTTGGCCTTCCAACCAAGTTTTTGACATTGTTGGCTCTGTGGCATAAAAATCTCAAGGAGAATTTTAATTGCATTATATATCACATGTGTGAGGGTTATAGGAGTAGTTTGTCACATGGTTGGATTATTATATGTGAGGAGATCATATGGTTGAAATTTTAGAGCATGTACTTTGGCAAAGTAAAAGATACAAAGATGCAAAGTTGGTCTTTCATGTAGATAAGAAAAGGTTCCCATAGTCATTCTTACACAAGTTAAAGTTTGAGCAACCCACAAAGTGATCAATGAATAGAATTTTCTCCATGATATTAGGAAGTAGTGAGATGAGGATAGGTGCATAATGTTTAATCTTGAGTAAAGGTAAAGGATAAAGATCGAATAGTTCACATATATTCATACAAATTGATCTAATGGTGTGAGTAGAGTCAAAGTGGTCAAAGTAATATTCATTTAATGGAGTTAAATAAAAATAAATAAATGGTGCATGATTGATATAAATTACAAGGACATGAGATGTGAGTATATTTTCCAAATTTTAACTATGACTATTTGAATTCAAATATTTGAATTTAACAAAGGAAAGACCAATGTCTAGTTTTTTGGCCATAATTTTTTATCCAAGAAAAAATTGACCATGTAGTAAAAATATAAATTACAAATGAATATAATTTGAATCTATAAATGTGGATTTTAAAATCAAGAAGTGTGTGAAAATAAAGATATTGAGATCTAAAGTGGACTATGTGTTCATGCATGTTCTCCAAGTAACCTGAGGAAGATATTTGAGCTCCTTCTAATGTTGTTTCGATATCTTATGATGAATTGGATATATGGGAGTATTTTAGAATCCATAAGGATGATATATGTCCATCATGAAGTTTTTTACAATCATATTTAAAATGAAAAAAGGTTTACAAGTTGATTGTGTATTTGTTCATGGTGACTATGTGCACATAATATTGTTTAAGCAATTTGTGCTTAAGCAGAAGGGTATTATGATGGATATGGACAATTATGGAGGTAATATAGATAATTTTTAATGGTTTAATTAGTTTTAAAAGTGTTCATGTGTTATTATTTTTCTCAGAAAAGTGTCAGAGAGCTGAATGGGTCTCTATAGGACCTAAAAGTGACTTAGCCCGATTTGAAAGTCGATTGTGCTTAAGTGTGACCCATATGAGATGCCTTAAGGGTGAGGACATATGATGTGTCTGATATTAAATATTATAGTATTTTTAATTAATGATTTTTATATATATAGTGAATCCAAATGTTTTGGTTTCTAGACTTGGAAGTGAGACTTAAAAGAAGGCTTGTGTGAGGAGTATGCATTGAAGTGAAGAAAGAAGGACAGGTAGAGTGCCTAATAGATTAGTTAATATGTAGAGAAGATTTAGGAATACTTTTATGATATATAGGTAATTTTTTGATGTCCAAATAGTGATCTTGTAGTTTTAGAATATGCAAAGAGGTCTAAGTGTGCATATGTATACAATTTGACTGAAGAAGGAGAGAGATTGAGGAATGCATATATGAGAGGACTATATGAGATAGAGAGAGTTTGTGAAGGGGTTAGATAAATAGATATCCATCATAAATTATTGAAGACATCAGTTTTAAGGTGGATGTTTTAACTTTAAATGAGGGTATAAAGGACTTGAACTTCGTTAGAGGCAATTTTTCCTTATGAAATAGGTGTTTTACTAAATACATTTGGTCAGGAGGATATGATAAAGGTTTGATGTTACAAAAGAGTTAATTAGTCTCTTATTTGTAATTTATTATAGGATAGTAGTCCATGTGTTTCATACTTGAGTGTGGGTTTTGTTCCCCATAAGGGTTTCCCATAGGAACTATGTGTTATGTGTTTGATTTTGTATATGCATTGAATGAATGAGCTCCCTTGTTAATGTTGCTTGATCAAGTTGATATATGATGATTGATTAATAGTTTAAAATCAATATAATTGTAATTAAATTTTATAGCCTCACTGATTCAGCTCCCCCCATCTTATTTAGTATACCTCTAACATAAAATCCATCTAATTACTCTCCCATCTACTATTGGTTTATTCATTAAGTACTTAATTCTTGAATTATTTGTATAAATGAATACCTGACAACCAGTAATGTAAAGTCAAAACTTATTTATATCATAGAAAATAATAATAAACTCTTTTTATATGGTAGTTTAGTTCTTATCTATAGGGGTAAGATTATTTCTATTATAATAAATTAAATACATCTTTCCATCCTCATATTTTTGACCTAATACTACTCCTAATGTAGTATTGGAAGAATCAATATAGACATGAAAAGGTTTTTCCTAATTAGTTCATTTAAAGATTGAATTAGTAATGAGTTTATTCTTTAATGTTTCAAAGCCTTCTTGAAATTTATTAGTCCATATAAATTCACTATATTTTGATAACAAAGAAAACATAAGGGAAACTATCTTTCTAAAGTCTTCAATGAATCTTCTATAATATCCTGCATGACCAAGAAAATGTTTAACATCAATTTGTGTTTATGGAATGGGGAGGTTATAAATTACCTCAATTTTTTTGAATATATAATTTTTTTTCTTGATAAGAGATATGATGTCCTAAGACTATTACTTCATCAACCATTATGATGTGTTTCTCATGACTCAAAGATACATGGTGATCTTCACATCTAGTAAGCACTTTCTTTATGTTGTTCAAAGATTCATCAAATATAGTACCATGGATAGTGAAATAATCAATGTAAACTTCCACATAGTCATTTTCAAGATCTATAAAATATTATTAACATTAATCTTTGAAAGGTAATGGGTGCATTGCATAGTCCAAAAGGAAGGACTGTATAAGCATATGTTCCTTAGGGGAAAGTAAATTTTGTTTTGTCTTGATATTTTGGTTTCATTGTATCCATTTAATCCATATAAGAAATAAAATACCATTTTCCTACCAGAATTTCCAAATTTTTATCAATGAAAGGCAAGTAAAATAGTCTCTCACGATGGTTTTATTCAGTTATCTCTAGTCTACAAAAAATCTCAATTTCTTGTAATTTTTAGGCACAATAAATAGGGTTGAAACCCATTAGATATCAGATATATGATAAATAAAACCAAATTCCAATATATTTTCTATTTCCTTATAAATTTCCTTTAGAGCTAGGTTAATCCTTCATTATGGTTGTCTAACTGGTCTAACATTTTTAGTATAGATGTTATGTGTACAAACACTAGGATGCATTACTTTCATGTCATTATAATCCCAAGAAAAATATTTTGTGTGTTGTATTGAGACATTATATACCTTTGTTTCCTACTAGTCAGTTAACCAACTATTGATAGTTAATAGTTTACCTAGTTGAATTACAATTTGTTTAGTGCATGAAACAATGGAGTTTAATTATTTGTATTCACTCATCAAGGAATTCAATGGACATGTGTATGGTAGTAAAATGTAAAGTGTGGCTACATATCTATAAAAAAATTCATTTATGGAAATCATATTGACCAATGGACAATGAAAATCATGTAAAAACAAATTCTAACCATTTTTAACCCAATCAACTATGGCTTGTTGAATTCCTTGTGGAACAGATAACATATTTGGTGTGCTTAAGAATTTTATTTTATTTTAAATGATGGAGGTGGATTATTTACATTCATGATTTTTCATCTTTGGAGCATATCTATTAGTCTTCAGATCTAAGCCACTAGTGTTCGGAGCTAAGCTACTAGTCTTTAGAGCTAAACTACTAGTCTTTAGAGCTAAGATTTCAAACTTTAGATCAAAATTGTTGATCTTTAGAGAAAATTTGTTGGACTATGGAATAAAACTATCATATTTTATATAAAAATTATTTTACTTTGGATCAAAAATATCAGACTTCATAGCTAAGATCTCTTGATCTAAATCTATTGGTATTTGTTATTAAAACTCTTGGGAATATTCTTTGATGGTAACCATGGCTAAGGAAGACACACTAGTCTAATTTTATTTAGGTTGATCCACCCAAATTTTTTCATAGAGACAAATTTAAGGTCTAATATGTGGATAGAGAGATATCTTTTTAGCATGAATTCTATTATAAATGGTCATGTTTCTAGATCTTTAGTAAATTCTTATTGTAACTATGGCTAACCAAGGTATACCAAGAATGATTAGATATCCTACCCTCTTTGGTTTAAGTTGAAGGATCATAAAATAAATAGGATATTCCCAAGATTGAATGGTAATTGGTACATTATCTATGGTTCCTTCAAGGATAACAATATATTGATCTACCATTTACAATATTGTTGTGGTAGGTTAAAGCCCTATAAGAGATAAATAATCTATTATGTTGACAATCATTATGTTTATGGCAACATCTAGATCTACAATAAAATTTAGAATAAAATTATTCTTAATTTTCATAGCCCTGATAGGACTATCAGGATCTCCATATTTAGGAACATGTATGATTCCTACTAATAGATCAACATTTTTTATAGTTACCTAAATTATTTTGGGATACTACTTCTTTCTTCCTGGTGATTTGATGCATAATCCCTTAATGATTTGATTCATCTCAAAAATGTATTTAATGGATCCTAATAATGGAATTTATATCTTAATTTAATTTAATCCATGAATAAATTTATAATCTTCCCTTAGTATATTTATCTTCCTTAAGTCTCTTAGGAAATGGAACAATAGGGGGATATTGAATTATGGTTAGTGTGGTTGTGTGTTCTACCTTTTCTTCAACTAGTTCTTGGACTATAGTTGATTCACGAGTGTTTTAATCATTAGGAATTTAATTTATGGTAATGAGTGTTTCTTTTAATACCTTCCATGATCTTATTTTAATATTATTACGTTTAGCTAAACCACTTATAATATTATTTTCTTAATCAACTCCATCGATAGGTGCATTTTGCCTATTCTTTGGATTTACCATTGGTTACATAGGCAACTATGGTTGGTTTAAATTATAATGAATTTTTGGTCTTTGAGGTTGTGGATGCATCCAGGCATATTGTAGAGGAAAACTTCTTTGTGGATGATATGATTGATTTGACCATTGAGGTGGTGGTTATTGTACGCAATGTGGTTATTGATTTTTTTTGTGTCCAAGGTTGACTTTGAGGAATTTCCCACATTTTTGGCATCAAATATTTATTATCCCATAGTTTTAGTTGTGTTGGTCCCAATATTGGTGGTGTGACTTGTCCATCCCATGGTGCCATCCATGGATTGGGAAGAAATATTGGACCAAACTAATTTTGAGGCTAGGAGTACTAGTTTCCTTGTCTTTGAATAAAATTAAAATCCTCAATGGTATGTGATAATTGTTTTAATTTATTTCTTATATTATGAAGTTGTTTTCAATTCTTGGTGTCATGATCTAGATCAAAAATATCACATACCTCTATTTTATCTAAGGGGCAATCTTTTACCGCATGTTTGAGTCTGCATCTAGGATAATAGATTGACAATCATTCAATATTGATATCATTATATATTGCTTTGAGTAAATATAAAATATATGAAAATTTCACTATAATATTTGTCTTGAAATTGGAAAATTCTTTGACTAATTTACCAAATTTAGGTGATTTTTCAAACCTTGATTTACTTATACTAGGTCTTATCCTAGAGTTATTAGTAAACAATGCTGAAATTTGATGAAAGGTTAATGTGTCAATGTCACATTTTACCATTAGATTTAAAGAATCATGTACATAATCATCTATCCATTTAATAAATACTATTTTGATAACCTCCTCACTAATTTGGTATCTACTCCCTTTATGGGTAAACATAAACCTGTCAAGGTAATCTTCTAAGGTTTCATCTTCATTTTGTTTGATCTTGAAAAAGTCTTCTTTCTATTATCTAACTCTATATTAATCATGATATTTATCCATAAATGAAGTTTCCATTTCACCCAAGTGGTTACGAAATTACCTTCAAGGTCCATGAACCATCTCATGATTGCATCCTTGAGTGTAGATGGGAATAATTTCAACTTTTGATTATTTGTGACATAATCATATGTTTGGTAGAAAACATAAAACTCAAAGAGGAACTAATTCAGATCCTATAAGGATTTACATATGAAATTAGGTAAAATGGATGGTGAAATGTTTTTCATGTAATTTATATCATTAGTACCTAGGCTAATTAGATAGGAGAAAGTTCTATCCTATTGGGGTTAACAGTTAGGGTTTTCTAAATGTGAATGTTAATCTCCTATGTTTTCTTCCCAACTTGTGTTATCAATCCAATATAAATTTTATTATTGGGTGCTCAATCTATGGTCTATCTCCGGTGGAGAATCTTAGATAAAATCTTCTTCTTGGAGGGCTTGTAGATCAAATTTAATTTGTCCAAAAAGAGGATTTCAGGATCAATTATCCCTATAGGATAGGATGTTATGAATATGATTCTTCTTATAGGATATATTTGTGAGGATGAACCTTTTTTAGGAGAGGAATTAGAAAAATGGATTTCAAGTGCCTTTCTTTCACTTCTTGATCTTTCCAAAAGGTATTGGACCCTCTCTTCTTCTTGATTTATTTGGGATCCCTTAGAGATAAACCTTCCTTGAGAATCTTTTGGGTGGTTCATAAATGTAGAGACTCCTAAATTGTTTTTATGTTTTTGAATTTTATGAATGTTTTTAAATTTCCCTATTTAACACTAATGTAGGATCTCACTAACACTTATTGAAGAATTTTTCCCTGATAATGATGCCAAAAAAGATAGGATGTCATTATACCTCTCATTTAAGCAATCAATGGATTGGTGTTATTTTTAACTAGTGCAGTGTCTGATAGCTATTTTAAATGAAACCATTTGGTATTGGAGTTGTACAAGTCACTATTTAGGGGGTTTTACTTCTACTATGTTTTATAAATCCTAAAAATAGTAAATAATAATTTAACTCTATCTTGAAGAAAAGTGAAT
This sequence comes from Torreya grandis, assembly GCA_037957365.1. Classification (NCBI taxonomy): domain Eukaryota; kingdom Viridiplantae; phylum Streptophyta; class Pinopsida; order Cupressales; family Taxaceae; genus Torreya; species Torreya grandis. The sequence continues at coordinate 472,840 of JARHVA010008409.1, forward strand.
CTACACTATTTATTAATTGAATATCTCCTATTAGAACTCACACCATCAACATTTGAACATAAACATTTGGCATAAGACATGTGATGTACTCACTTGAATTGATTATTTGGGTAGGATAGTATGATGTTCCATATTATAAGAATGTTTTCTATTGTCACTTAAACAACTTTTGACAAATTTTGAATATGAGATGAATTAACAAACTTAATCTAATTGAAAAACACACTTTTGCATAAATAAAACATTCTTATATTGAATGTAAATAACTCTTGCATGTAAATGAATCATACTTGCATTAAAGGAAATTCACACTTTCATTTAAAAATAATCACTCTTGTAGCCATATAAAATGAAAAATTAGGCTACTTAAGTATGGCTAAAGACACCTAATCTATAGGTCCTACTTTCTTACACAACCCTTTTAGGCTTTTATTTCACTAATTCCCAATCATCCACAGCCTTCCAAAATTAACCCTTAAAGACTAAAGTAACTCTCTTAGGCCTAGATCCATCTTCCTATGTCTCATTCCCTCTAGACAACAATACCTAAGTTGGATAGGAGCACTGAAACCTAGGGTGTCTAGTTTTCAACATTATTGTCCAAGTGTACTTTTGGTCCTAACGATCATATTTTCCTGAATCCTTATCCTAATTCATGTCAAAATAACATGAATTAATTTAACTCATGATCTTAAATCCCATATAAAATCCATTAAAATTATATTTATAAGGGTTGGCACTCATTTACAAGAGAGAAGCAAGAATAAAAGCAAGTACATTTAAGCACTTTTCCCTATTATCTGCATATAGCCTTCCAATATTATTACAATCTTATTCAAACACTTACGCCAACCCCTATCCATCTAAAATACACCTATTTTTCATCTAGTTGCATTTTCATACATAATTTCACCAAGCACTTCAATGGGAAAACTACATTAGCATGATGCTTCCTCAAAGTATTGGTATGTAGGCAAAGTGCCCACACATACGGTGTGAAGTGCATCTAGTATATCCTTTACACACTAACCCATTTTCTCTCTTTTCCAAGTTACCATTAAATTTTAATAATAAAGATCTCCTAGGGATTTGAATATTAAAATAAATGCATAATGATCTTCACAAACTTTCAAGCTTTGATATTTCACTGACAGGGTAACATAGATCTATCGAGTAGAACCCAAAAAACTTAGATCACCTAGACAATAGCATCAAAAAGGGACTATAGTGTCAAATAGTAAGTTGTCCCACTTTGGTGTGAAATATAAGATCTTGTTTGCAATAGTCCATCAAGCATGCACAAAAATTTATAGACACTACAAGATCCATCTCAGTCAGTCTCTATCTAAGTTTGATTTTCTCTCTATTATTATTTTTTTAGAAATGGTAAAAATACAACTAGTTTACACAAATCAGTGGCTTAATTATTGCATATTATTTATTGATTTACCCTACTCAGACCCATTTAATTAATTAGGAATAAAAATCCATTATTCTAAAAAATAATAAAACATTTGGTGAACTTAACTTCAAATTTTTACACAAAAACCCTAGAAACCTCAAGGTAAATTATTTTTGATTTTTTGCCATAATTTATTCATTTTTGATATATTTAAAAATAAAAAATATAGAAATTAATTAAAAAATTATCATATATTTTTTAAAAACCCTAGTTTTCACATATTATGTCCTTTTTGCATACAAACACATTCCAAACACTATGAAAAATATTCTACTAATTTTAGAAATATTTTTTTATTTGTCCTAAATTTTTAAATCAAAATTCTACAAATTTTCTATAAATTTATATAATTTTTAAAAATTATCATACTAATTTTAAAAAATTCATTCAAACACCCTAGTTGCATCAACTAGGTCTTAGTAATTTTTCCAGTAATTTTCAAATTATTTTTTAAATTTTTAGTTGCATATTAAAATTAGAAAATCACTTCAAATTTTAAAAATTCATAGTAATTTTCAAAAAATTATTTTTCTCAAAACCCTAGTTACATCTACTAGGTCCTATTAAATCAAGCATTTTCCCATAAATTTTTGAATTTTTTCTTGAATACTTAACTCAAAAATTCATAGTATTTTGCAAAAATATTTTTGAAAAATCCCTAGTTACATGTACCAACACCTATTGGCTTCTTGAGGTATCACCTTACATCCATAATCAAATTGTAAAAATGATGCTCATTTATTTACAAACTTTTCTTACATTTCTTGTAAATAATAAAGAAACCATAATGGGCATTATCATCTACATGAATGATGAAGTCTATCATATATTAGTAAAAAGTTTCATTCTTTACATTTCATGTTTATCTTTCATTATATGGGATGATGTTAATAAATTTATTCTTGAACATGGTAATCTATCCCATGCATCACCTCCTTTGGATCCCCTCCCCCATACCGAGTTATGTTATATGGTCTATTTCACCCTTCCCCAAGTCACTATCCATCACCAAAGAGCTCAGTTGATACCTTTTGTCCCTCCACCTCCTTGACCCATCGATTATATTTATTCTCCTTCTATAGCTACTATTATTCTTATATAAATAGTAGATAATGTGGTTAGATTTATTACTCAACGTGCTGATATGCCTCCTTCACCTACCTAGGAGCCCTGCCACCCTACTATTCCAACCCATCCTAGGTCCAACCAACCCATATAGGTATATTTTCACAAGGCATATGATATTGTTGATCAGTTGAGAAATACTCTAGCTAAGATTTCCATTTTAGAACTACTTCATAAAGCTAATGTGTTCAAGGACGTTCTTTATCAAGCACTCACTCAAACTTTTATGCCTATTGATTCATAACCTTCTTATTTTACATTAGTGGTTAACACTTTAAAAACTATAGAAGATTAAATTTATTTTTATTATGAATATATGCCTTATCAAATAGTTATTAATAAAAAATTTCCACTATTTATACAAATACAAGTCAAAACTAATGCAGTTAAGAGAGTTCTTGTTGATAGTGGTTCTAGACTAAATATATGTAATATCACATTACTATAGACCATGGGTGTAGATTTGGCATCAATTCAAAAATAATAAAATAAAATTCAAGGGTTTGATATACCATGAAAGACATTAGGAATTATTACTTTAAATATCATGGTGGGACCAAAAAACCTCTCTACATAATTCCAAGTCATGCCAGGTCCTCTCCATTTTAATATTTTAGTCAGACAACCTTGGATACATACTATGGGGTCCATTCCTTCCACTCTCTATCAATGTATTAAGTTTCTCTATGATGGATATCTATACATATGTATTGTAGACAACCAACCATTTAGATATATTTGAACTGTAGAGTCATCTTTGACTATTTCACTAGATGGGACACCATATCTCATAGTAAAACCACCACCTCATAGCATTTCTCTTGATCAGATACATATAAATGGGGTTTGAAAGACTAAGATTTATTTTACTACTCCACTTATAGTTTCACCATCAACACAAAACATTCCACCAATCATAACATCTTTAGCCATTTTAGCTACTTCATTGGTCATAGTTTTGACACCACCACCAGAGCAACCTTTAGTTCATCTTCAACGTGATGACATCATAAACACAACATCTGGAACATATGATGATACTTATGATGATTATCTCAAGGCATTTGATGATTTTTATGACCCTTTCTTCCATTTTTATCCCCAGTTATCTCCATCTTTGGATACCTTCTCTCCATTAACCTAGTCTTTTATATTATCATGTACATATCATTTTCTCTACATGCTTATACATAATTTTTTTTCTCATCTTTGCTTGTACATAATCTCTTCTACTTGATCTTACATAGCCTATACAAAATACAAAAACATAAAAAAAATTCAAAAACACAAAAAACATTTATATTGTATGCATCATCCATGTTTTACATTTCTACTACTATGTTAGACTTACATTTATTATTTTATGCTATTATTTTTCAATTATATACATTACCATGCATTACTTGATTTTCTTTGAGTATGTATAGTGATTTCCATATCCTTTATTGCTTCACTCTACCCATTAAAGGGGCATCCTAATTCTACATTTGAGACACACATCAACATACATCTCCCCACTGGGGGCATATTCTACATGACTACACCATCTAGGTTATGTCATTCTTAAACCACACACTCTAGTCATCATCTTGATATACATTACTTACTAGATTACATAGATTACCACATTGACACTCACTAACATCTTGCACTTATGTATTTCCTAGCATATACCTAATCTTGTACTAAACATGTCTTACATACTTTCACTCTTGATTTGATTAGTTAGATGTTATTGTACCTTTATAGTTTTTACATGCTTTCTTTTCTTATTTTATGTAGCTATATTTGATTGCATTTCCACTTCTAGTTGTGTTTCTTATGTGTGCCTTAGGACATTTGCCAATGTCCTTTACTTTAATTCATGTGTGTGTAATTTTGGACATTTTCCAATGTCCCTTCTTTTTACTCTTCTATGTGCCTATGGCCCTTGTCTCAATCTTTAATTTTTTCAAATTATTATGTGTATGTTTAATTTGAACATGCCTTGTATGCTTGTTTTCTAGTTTGAGTGGCATGTACCCATGTCACTTATTTGCATGGCCCCTTAGCCAACCTTATATGCTTCTTGCTTCTTGCTTATTCCTTTGTATACGTGGTGTTTGATTGTTTGTCCTTGTTTGCAATGTCATGATCCATATCATGCATTTACCTTTTTTTCTTAGATTCCATGATAGACATCATGATCCATCCCTATAACTAACAACTAACATCTAACATTTCTAGTTCAGTACATTGCACATGCTTTTACATTGTTATATCTATCTAGGCATACCCCTATTGATCTAAAAATCTCTAAATAAATTGTTATATCTAGATATATCTTGTCAAATATCATTGTTATATCATGTATCTATACAACATAGCACACTTTTAGGACTCTTTTCTTTTGAGGGTAGTCATTGCAGGTTCAATCATTCCTAACCTCAAAAGAGGGGGTAGTAAATAGGGGTTTTGTCACAAAGATAAAAGCTCCTAGTAGTCAAAATAGTAGTACTAAAATCACCTTGTTCAAAATCTAGAGGTTAAACTAGTTAGAATAGGATAAAAAAATAGTGATAATTCTAGATCAATAACTAGTTTTAACATAGGACAATAGTGCTAGAAATAGATAGCAACACCAAATATAAGGGTTTCCTCATTTTGGTGCTCTTGTCTAGGTAGAAAAACACCTATGTTTTCTAGTAACAAGTAAAGAAATTATCTTAGCTATATTTTTTGCACATCTAAATTAGTCAAAATCAATAGTTTTAGTAAAATTTTATTAGGTAATCCAAAAACAAGGTGGTATCATGCATAGCATGATAGCTCTCACTTTTAGTTTTAAATTAGGTAGTTGACATAACTTATAGATCAAAATCCATGTTTTAGACACCAATGATTGGGGGGTAACATGTGCTTTTTTTGAGTTTAGTTTATTACCCATGATTTCTCAGTAGTTACATGCCTTACTCCATCTCCATGTGGTTGGCATATTTTTGAAGTTAAACTTTCATACAATTTTAACTTCCCAAGTACCTGAGTTCCCAATTTGGATTTCACATAAGCTTAGTACATTAGTTCAAGGGTAGATTTCATATATGCCTAATCTCCATCTTTAAGAATGGCCAAGAGTGACCTAGTTTCCAACATACATTTTGATATGCATGCGACATTGTAAAATTTTTAGAACATCTATGGGATTCATGATCCATCTCATATGACATATATTCTTTACCAATATCACTTCATAGCTTCACTTCATGGGGAAATGATGAAGCCAAAGGCCTAGCCTTTGTATTCTTGAGCCACCTATTCATAGGGATTGGACATATAGTTTAGACATCGATTATCACACACATGATCATCTAGATTCACTCAGTAGGTGATGATAGAGTTAAAAGGATAGCCTTCATATTCTTGATCCACTTTTTGTGGAATTAAGCACTCAACTCTATTCATGATATAAGTTTTGGTACAACATCATCTAACACAATCCAACATTAATCAACCTTACTCAGGATCATAATAAGTTTTGTATTGGTTTGTATACCTAGTGAGGTGTATTTTTTCATTTTTTATTCCTCTTTATTTTAATTATATTTTATATGTTTTTTTTATATCACATATATAAAGAATTGATCTACTCTTTATTTCATTTTATAGATTCACACTTGCACAATGTGCTTTCTATGCACTATCCAACATTACTCAACATCACACAAGCTTCATGGGCTTCACCTTTGTAGGTAAGTTTAGGTATGTTTTCTATTTTTTCCTTTATCATAATATTTCACTTTGATATATATTTATAATAAAATATGGTCAAATGTAGTCATATAAAGTGCAAAATTTGGTTACATGAGTATGGCTAAAGACACCTAATCCATAGGTCCTCCTACTTGCTTGCACAACACTTTTAGGCTTTTCTTTCACTGATTCATATTCATCCATAGCCTTCCAAACTTAACCGTTATAGACCCATGCATCTCTCTCAGGCCCAGATCCATCCCCTAGGTCTCATTGCCTCTAGACAATAGTACTTAAGTTGGACAAGAGCACTAAAACCTAGGGTGTTAAGTTTTTAGTGTTGTTTTCCAAGTGTAATTTTGGTCCCAATGGCCATATTTTATTAAATTCTTATCCTAATTCATGTCAACCTAACATAAATTCATTTAACCCATAATCATTCAATCCCTTATAAAATGCCATTCAAAATCCATTTAGAATGATTGGTACTCATTTACAAAAGAGAAGCAAGAATACAAGTAAGTACATTAAAGCACTTTTCCCTATTATTTGCATATAGCCTTCCAATATTATTCCAATATTACTCAAACCCTTACACCAAGCACTTCAATGGGAAAAATACATTAACTTTCTCCCTCCTTAATGTATTGGTATGTAGATAGCATGCCCACACATGGGGGTGTGAAGTGCATCTAATGTATCCTTTACACATTAACCCCTTTTATCTCTTTCCTAAGTTTTCATTCAAGTTCAAGCCTAAAGATCTTCTAGGGCTTTAAATATTAAAATAGATGCATAGTGAGCTTCAAAAACTTCTAGGCTTAAATATTTCACTGATAGAGTAA